>LSYV01000007.1:2472943-2511188 GCA_001584585.1 Gonium pectorale | reverse complement strand
GGCGCGCGAGGGGCCCCGGAAGGCTGTGCCCTGGATGCCCCTGCGTGTCTGGGCGCGTCTCTGCCTGGGTGGGCCTTGTGGCGTGACGCATGAGCGGTCGGCAGCTGCCGTGTGATGAGATAACATGGATTCCCCTTCGGCTGCCTCTTCGGGGGCCGGGACCGACAACTCCATCCTCTGACGGCAATGCACGCGCACTTGCACGTGCGTACGCAGACGCTTGCGCCATGGCCCGTTCGGGCGGCGTTGCACGATTACGAAATGTCATAACGCTCGCGTGACTGGCGCGCGTGCGGTTCTACTAGACGGAATCCATCCGACGGAGCCCCTCGACTGGGCGTCGTTTACGCACGCATGTCGGGTGGTGCGGCCAAGGGGTCGTGGATGTACACGAGGGCCGGCGGGAAGATCGACAGGGCAGATGATGAGATTACTGGATTCCCCTTCGGTTGCTCTAGCCGACTCTTCCATCTCCTGATGCCCCCAACGCCGACTACTTTCCCCCGGGTTGCGCCCTTCACATCAGTTTGGGAACCATACGCCGCATGCGCCGCTGAACCCCCGCCTCGTCCTCCCCCCTCCTCCTCGTCGCCTGGTTTCCGTCTCCCACACGCAGGTACAAGCGGGCTGCCGACTGGGCGGCTGTGCGCGACGTGGCGTCCTCGATGCCCTCGCTGCCCATCATCGGGAACGGTGGGTCGGTGGCGGGCAGGGCCGGCGTTCAGCCGTGATGAAGCGCCCGGGCCAGTCGTCGGGAGGAAAGCAAGTCGGACAACTCCCCAGCCCCCTGCCCTCCTTACCCGACCCCGTCTCACCTCCCCCCAAACTCCTATCCCGCAGGGGACATCCTGACGCACTACGAGGCGGCCTATCGGCTGGCGGACTCGGGCTGTGCGGCGGTGATGACGGGTCGGGGCGCCCTCATCAAGCCGTGGATCTTCCAGGAGTTCAAGGAGGTGCGCCGGGGTGGGGGGGGGCGGTGCACTGCTCTGCTCTGCTAGCACGGCTCTGGGGCGGAACACTGCAGTGCCAGGCCTCCGCCCTGCACCTGGGGCTTCTCTCTCTCCCGCAAACAGTGCCGTGACGCGGCATAGATTGACCCGTGTGCCTTCGCCATCTGCCCTTCATCTGCCTTTACCCGACGGGATAACCCTTTCAGGCTCCAGCCCGTCCTCATTGACTCCGAACTCAAGCTCCCTCCCTCCCTACCCGTGCAGGGCCGCGAGCTGCTACCCAGCACCCTGGAGCGCGTGGGCATCTACCGGCTGCTCGTCAGCTTTATGAAGGAGCACTTCGGGGACGACGCGTTCGGGCGGCGCAAGGCCTGGTACTTCTTCCCATGGCACTTCGACTTCCTCACCAGGTGAGGTGGGGCAGGTGGAGCGGGCGCGTGGGTACGGGCCCGCGGCAGGCGAGTGGCGGCGCATCGCGGCGGCATGGGGTGGGTCGGGTCGGGCCACTACAGCGCCCGTCTCATACGGTTCATCAGCTGGCAGCCCACCGCCCGCTCACCGGTCAGTGTGCCCTGCTGCCGAACGCCGCCTCCCGGCTCCCCATCCTGCCTGCCGCGTCGCATGCCCGTTCTCTCAAGATAAACGTGTACCCTCTCCGTGGCGCTGCAATCGCCAACCTCTTGTTGGCCGGCAGGTACCGGGCGCTGCCGGAGACGGTGTACGGCCAGCTGAGCCGCGAGCACCCGCTCATCCTGACCCGCATGGACACGGCTGACCCGCGGGTTGGTGAGGGCCTCGAGGGGCTGTCCTGGGCCGAGCGCCTGCTGCGCTGCCAGTCCCCCCAGGCGCACGAGGCCATCGCGGACGCGCTGTGGGAGGCGGCCAGCGACGACGAGGCGCTGACGGCGCTGGAGCGGATCGGGCGGGAGCGGGTGGTGGGCTGGGAGGAGGAGGTGCGCGCCGGCGGCCGGGACGGCGACGCCAGCCGCGGAGGCGGGCTGGGAGGAGGAGGAGGAGCGGAGGAGGAGCGAGGAGGCGGGCGGAGGGGCGGGCGGCGCGGACGAGACGATGAGTCGGAGCTGGAGCGCGGATGAGCGCGGTAGAGGAGGCGGGCAAGGTGACGAGGACGCCAAGGCGGCTGAAGCAGAAGAGCTTGGCTTGAATCAGGGATGTTTGTGAAGGGGCCGAACTGCACTGCGCAGAGCTTTGCTGGTCGGCATGAGTTTGCGGTGTGGACCATCTGCTCGTCTCCGTCGGCCAGTTTGTGACGGGCCCTGTACTGGCAACGTCGCACCTTCGGGTGTGTATTAACATATGTAGCCCTCCATGCACCGGTGTCTTTTTTTTTTTCGTGGACATCCGGCGGAGGCTACATGTTCGGCGATACCTGACTGCATGGGGCGGACGCCGGGGACCAGTGCGGGGACCGGTGCCGCCGGTGTTAAGCGTGTAAACCTGGCGCACGACAAATGCTCTGGCCTTTCTTCCCGACGCCCTACGGTAACCGAAGGTGAAGGTGGCAAATGGCGCCAGTCTTCGGAGAGCGCCTTAAAAGTAAAAGTAAAGTAAGAGTAAAGTTTGCGCGTGATCATACACCATCGCGTGTGTTAAGGGGGGGAGTATGGCACATGTCCTCTTGTTGAGGGATCACTCCCACCGTAGTGTTTTCCGACGGTATATCCACCACCACCCCCTCCACCCCTGGTCATGTGCCTGGAGTCAGCAGAGTGGCCAGCACAGCCAGCGCTTCGCAGATTGAGCGCCTTCATCACGTGCGACTTCACGGCACGGACCAGACATTCTTCAATCCGCGTGCAACTAGAGGGCATGAATCATCTGCAATCCTGCGGGCGCCGGTAAACAGCCAGAGGCCAAGCATAGGCACGCAATGGTGCAAGAGCACATGCCTGCCGTGAGACTGCTATAACGACAGCTGTAGCGCAGGCGCGCAGCACTCCGCATGCCGCGAGTGAGTGCAGACCCCCCGGAACTCACTGCACAGGGGACGCAGCGCCTACGGTAGTCCAATGCAACCCGCGCTTGGACCCTCCAGCGGGGCCGGCAGGCTGCGCTCGCTCGAAGCCCGTCAAACAGGATCAGTCAAGGTGCCTGAAGCTGCAGGGCTTGCCGAGCAGTGCAGTCGAGACAGTATGGTGTCCCCGCCCCGCTGGCTGCGGGATCGGTGCGACCACGCTCCTGTACCTCCTTTGCGCCCGCAAGCGCTTTTTGCAAGCTGCTCGGCAGCCGTCGCATCGACGCCAGGTAAGGTTTAGGTGCCGCGCACCGTACCAGACATCAGTCGCTACAACCGCCGCCGCTACAACCATGCCACGCGTACGCCCGCCAGGAGGCCGCCCACGGCGACCATCGCACCGTTGGCAGCTCGAACCCATGCAGCGCCAGGTCGCTGCACCAAGCACGGTCACACGGGCACCGAGGAAAGGTACCGGGACTGACCTGCGCTCACCCCTGGCGAGGCTAAGTCCCCACCAACACGCCCCCTACCGGAACGCTCTCTGACCTTTTTACCCCCGCTGAGCCGTCAAGGCACAGCCATGCCACCGCACCATGGAGCGGGCACGAAAGCCACGCGCGCCTGCCATGACACCCAGCCCCCTGGCCGCGGGCACGCACGCATCGTGCCATGACAGGCGCGTGCTGTGCTGCACCTAGGACCAAGGGCCATCGGAGGTCCATCACGCCCCGCCATGGCGTGGCATGAATCAGCCCGCATACACAAAGTGGACCTCAGGGGCCCTCCCCCTGAAGGCATGCCGCCTAGCATGCGCACTGCACGTCATGGAGCATGGCCCAACACGCCTGCTGAGGCGCTATTGGTATTGGTGCCGTTGCTGCTCGTCCTGCGGCTGCTCCTCCCGACTTCCGTGGTGCCCCTCCTGTCCCCCCAGCAGGTGCGTTACCGCCGCCCGGCACGCGATCGCAATGTCCTCGGGCGACGCCATAGCGCCCGTGCCCTCGTCGCCACACGCCAGCCGCTTGCTTACAGGCGGAATCACCCGCACGCCGCCGCCGGGAGCGCCCCCGGCCGCCGCGCCGACCTGCTGCAGCGTCTCCAGGTGACGCGCCGTGAAGGGCGAGGCCCACATTGCGGTGTTCATGGCGGGCGCCAACTGTCGGTGCGGATGCAAAGCCGGAAAGGGGCAAATACCGTGGGCGAGGAGCGGATGGGTCAAATTGCTCCCCGTGGTCTGGAAATCAGAGAAGGGGCGAGACCACGCGGGCCCACGCCGGATATTGATGGACCGCAATGGAGAGCAATGCACCCGGCATTACTGAGCGCGCTGCGTAGTGGTGTACATTTGGTAAAGGGATGAAAGGGTGGCGCAATTCAGACCTGTGCGGAACACAGTACCACACGCACGGTACCGTACATCCCCGGCGCACCGTCACCATCTTCGTCACTGCCCCGGCGCACCAGCAAGGGCTTCCTGAAGTCCCACGCCCTCACGACGCAGGTCAGCAGGTTGTCCGCCATGCCCCCCGCCATCTTGGCCAGGCTGTTGGCCGACAGAGGAGCCACCAGCAGGACGTCCGCCCAGCGGCGCAGCTCGATGTGGAGCACGGGGTCACCCACGCTGCGCCACTGCCGCCACTCGGCCTCGTCCTGGGGACAGGGGCAGGGGCAGAAACCGCGCGGGGCAGCAGGTGGAGAGGGCAGCCGCATGCCCCTTGGCCGCGAAACTCGGCGTTAAATGTAGACAGTGTCAGGACAGCCACATCGGCAGCAGCACGTATCGGGGATGCAACGCCCCGGTGGTGGTGTCCACGACTCAGCACCGCGCGTCCCGTGGGGCGGACAGCGGCCTGCACCGCAAGTGCTCGCCTAGCTTGGAGCTGCCATGCGATTTATATCACAACTCGCACTTCGACTCCTCAGCGTCGGCGTATCTCACTCCGAGGACGGGCTTCACAGCATCCGGAAGGTCGTCGTCGTTGATGAAGTGCTTCGCTGAACTGGTTACGACGAGCTTCACATCTGCAAACTCTAAGAGCAATCTACATAGCGCAGCGACCTTGATGCTGGCCACGCTACCTGTTGCGTGGAATGGGACCCGCATTGGCAATTGCTCGACCCCAAGTTCTTTGCAACGGCTAAGGGGGCGAGCACACCTGTACTACCGAGCAGAACCCGTAGCCGCCGGTCAGGTTGTGGGGCACTCGACATGGGACGTGTCAGCCGAGTGTTGGCGTCGGGTATGGGCGTAGATTGTGGGAATGCATGATGCGGCGGCGAAGATGGAGATCGCTGCTTTGCGAGAGCGTGTTTGCCGATCAAAAGGACTTGCCGGCCGCGACCCCTTTTCGTACGATTTGGTATTCGGTACGGCACTACTGGGTACAGGTGCGGCGGCGTGGGAACGAGACTTGCAGTCTGCTGTGAACGGGACACGCGTCCCTGCCACCGCGGTCCCGTCTGCCCTGATCCCCGCGAATCGGCGGGGAGCCTGCCCTGTGCCTACTGCCTTGCGGAAGCCGCCGTGGCTGGCGGCGCTGGCGGAGATGCTGGGGCTTCTGGAGCAGCACGGAGCGCAGCCCGGCCGCCTGTGCGACGCCTAGATTGGGTATAATCGAATAATATCTCAAGATCTATGCGTGAAAGTGTGCTAGGCAGGCGGGCAGGAGCAATACCAGGCTAGCCGACAACCGGTGGACCCAGCCAACAACCCTCTTCCGTAACCACCTTTAAACATTACGCTGGGGGGCTGGGCTGGGCTGAGATAGCTGCGCGGCGCTGAGCTGCCTTCCAGACGGCAGGACCCGAAGTTCGTGCCACAGGGAAGCCGAGTGTCAGCGCGTCAGCCTCTCGGGATGCGGGATGCGAGCTCGATGGGGACAAGCCAAGGCGCATGGCTGACCGTGTATGTGGGGCGCAAGTGTAGGTCTCGGGTTCGCCCAGCACCGGTGCTCGGCACCGGGTTGCGCCGAGTCTTGGGTTCTCAAACTTCTCATGGCCTTGCGCCACGGAAAGGGCACCTGGATTGGCCCCCAAGGTGGGTGGGGACCTATCCTCCCGATGATGCGCAACGGGGAACCGACAACAACACAGGACAGGTGCCACGCTTTGTGCTGTGGTGGCAAGGACTGTCAAGTGGGAAATGGCCCGCCTCCCTAGAAGTCGTTTGTCCATTCCGACTCTCTGGGCCTCTGTTGCTCTTCCCTGCAATCATGTGTGTGCCACACGCCATAGGGCTGTGCGTTAACTTCTTGGCCGAACGCCCAATGTCTCCTCTGCGGACGGCGTGCGTCGGTAACCGGTCAAGGACGTTGGACCATTTGGGGTGGAGCTCAGGAATGCTGTATGGGGCAGTATGGCACTCTTGCTTCCGCGAAGGGGGGAGAGTTGACCGTAGCACAGCGTGGTTGCATGACTGCGCGCCCTTCACCGGCAGCTAGGATGCATTGATACCACCCGTATACGCCATGCAGATAATCGTAACCTGCGTCTGCGTCCAACAGCATCATTTCGACCCTCAAGTCCCGGAGGCGTCGATGCGTGCCGACAACACAGCTGCCGACCACTTGTTCCATAACGCATACAATAGACACATTCTTCAGTACTTGGCGACACATACCGGTACAACCGCATTGGGATCAGTGGCACTTGCCCCGCAGCGCAGCATGCAGCTTTCCGGGGCCCAAGCACTCTCGCGCCCCCGAATACCGTAAAGCCGAACCGTCGCTTGTTGGTACAACCTGCCCAGCACGCATGACATCGGTCCGCGATCGCCGACCTCCGCGTTCCGCAGCCATGCGCAGTACCGGCACCGTGCACCCCTGCAACAGCATGCCCGCCATCACGTGCTCGCGAGCACGCCCGTAATCGTGCGGTGGCTGCATGTCTCGAGCGTACATGTTCCGTGATACGCTGATGCGGCGGCACTGCTCCCACTGCTTATCGCTCGATCATGGAACGCCTCCTCTGTCGTGCGACACACCGCTAGGGCACTTTCAGCCGCCGCTGCCGGCTATGCACACCAAGAACACCTTCAAGCTCGCCGAGCTTCGACCGCATGCGAGCGCATCGCTTGTCGAGTCAAACTTACCCTTTGCCAATGCACGATAGGGCCAACGCAATGCGCCCATACTGCACATCGCAGGTTTCTGTTTTACCGCCGCCCAGCCGCCTTCCGTTCAGTGTCGCACGAATGCGCCAGTCCGCTGCCAGTTCGGCGCGTTCCGCCCGCCTCGCCCCCTCATGCCTACTCCGCGACCTCCTCCTCACCGCCGCCTCCAGCTCTCCACCTTCGCCAGCGCACGCCGCTCACGCGGTGGCGGTGATGCACTGCAGGATGAGCCCAGAGTACTTGAAGCTAGCCTCCGTCTCTTCCAGGCAGTGCGCCTTGGCGGCGTCCGACCAGCTCTCCGCCATGATATTGATGGAGCGGCGCACGCCGTCGAGCATCACGTTCACGTCGCCGGTGTGCCACTTGTAGAACTCAAGCGTGTGGCTGTCCAGCACCATGCTCGACACCTGAGGTCCGGGGGCGGGCGGGTGCAGTGTGTGGTGCGAGGGCGAGAAGGTGTTGGCAAGGCAAAGGCTCAAGAGCTGGCGGCTGACGTGGGCCGGGCCGTGTCTGCACGCTGCGGCTAACGCCACCAGTTTTGAAGCAGGTGGAAGGCCAGGCCTGCCCGTGGCCTCGGCCGCTCGTAGCGAGCTCGCTCGCCTCCAGCTCTCTTTGGCAATTGACAGGCTCTCGCGCAACGCCTAGTCATTGCCGTGCCCGCGCCGCAAGTTCCGATCGCCGCACCCTCTTGCCGATCATGATGCCGCCGGCCGTGTGCGCAAAGTAGAAGTTGTAGTAGTGGCAGATGAAGGCGGGCGGGTCCTCCTTGGCCACCTTCTCTAGCAGCCGCACATACGTGAGGCCTGTGCGGCGGATAGTGCAGGGAGTGAAAGAGAGCAGCAGGCCAGATGATCTGCAGATGCTGGGTCAAGCGGTTCAAAGCGTGGACGGCAGCAATGGCCAACGGAAGGTCCACTCTGGGTCGTGTTCAGCGGGAGACGAGCGAACCCGTTGCCGCAGCTATCCTGATTCGCATCAGCAAGCGCGAACGACACTGAAGGGGCTGCCGTCTGACAGTTGCGTGCCGTTGTAACGTGACAAGCAGAGCTAGCTGGTGTCCCCGCGACAACGCAACAGCTTGTGCTTGCTCTGCCACGCCCTTCGTTCAATGAGGCGCATTACCATGCGCGGGTGCTGCCAGGCTGCATCAAAACCGTACAGCTCGCAGGGCATCTAAGCCATGCTCCCGACGGCGCGAGAAGCCCGGGTGGCCGATATGTCGGCTAATGCCATCCAGGGCGCATCAGGCGCATCGCAATTCTGTCGTGACAATGCCCCCCAGCGTGCAAGCCCATGCAAGCTGCGCAACAACAGCGCCCCCACCTGGCCCGTCCTCCGCCAGCGCGGGGGGCGTCATCTGGTAGGTACGCTCAAACCAGGCCAAGTCCTCAGCCAGGCCAGCCGAGCGCTCCAAACCCGTCTTGCGGAAGGAGGCATCTGCGGGCGGAGAGCAGCATGTACCTCAGGGAATGATGGAATGACATAGAATACGAGCCCGCCGTTGCAGTGATCACAAGCGTCAACAAGTGTATGCTGCTCTGGCCACACATACAGGGTCTCATGACGAGGGCGCTGCCCGATAAGGACACGTGGAGCGTTCCGGCAGAGCGCGGTTCCGATAAGGAGCCGCCGCAGCACGGCAGTGGCAATAGCTGGAGAGAGCCGGAAGCACGCCAAGCAGCACCACAGGCATCGACACCAAAAGAACTGGCCGCTGACAACAGGTCCATAATGGCGAGCGCAACTGATCATTCCCCAACTAGTAGATGGCGCGGGGTAAAGGGCCGGGAGCACATGCGCGACAGCGTGGACAGCTGGCTGAGCACGAGCGCGGCAGCTCACGCAAGGGCGCCGGCACCGACCCGCATGCAACACAGACATGAGGATCCGTGATACGTGCAACCGCAGCCGCGACCCACATTCCTCGTTGGTCTCCATGAGACGCTCGAAGGCGTCGAAAACGGCCTTCGACTCCGTCAGGAAGCGCAGGTAGCCCTCCCGTGTGGGGGTCCACTGCAGAACGAGCAGGCCCGCAAGGGGGACAGGAGTTTGAAGAAATCAAGTCCAGGCCGGGAAGGGAAGGTGCGAACCAGCACCTGGTGCCCAGGAGCCGGTCCAAACCCCCGTGCTCACCGGGCCCTGCTTGGGCGCCTCCTTCTGGCCCTCCTTGGGAGCCTGCTCCTTGGTATGCAGCTTCATCGCGACCTTGCGCATCTCCGCGACGAAGCCTGCAGGTCATGCACGCGGCCATAATGAAGCTCGACGCACACCCACGTCCACACGATGCCGTCCGCACCCTTCTCCTTCTCTGTCAACACCGCCGTTCCGCCCGCCGCTTGCCCGTGACCGTGTCCGTGTCCGTGGCCATGGCCCTGACCGAAGCACACCACGCGCACAACACGCCGAGGCGCCGAGGCGCAAGGCGCCTTGCGCCCGGCTCGGGAGTGCACCTGGTTGCGGTTGTAAATAAGCATGATTCCTATGCCGAGAGACCTGGACACTATCGGGGAAATCCACCAACCAAATATAGAGTCAGAATGATTCACGACGCCAGTACACTAGAGTATAACCGAGTGTTTCGCGATACTAACAGTGCCTTCGTGCTTGCGCTTCGCGTGAATACTACAGACAAAATCTCTGGTAACGGTTAGCTTCTCGTCGTCGCGCCTTCTTTAGCACCGCACCGTGTCTAATGAGTCGCTCTAAGGTGCAGTCGATCAGCGCAATCGATCAATCAGGTGCACGGTGGTAAAACTACGATGTGCGGGGTCGGTTGGGTGTGTGTGTTTTGGGCACGTGGGGGAGAGGAACGCCGGGGAAACCATTAATGGCGGTATACTGTATACGATTTCATTTGCAACCTGCGTTGTCGCGTCTACTGTGTGCCGCTGCTGCCCAACGGGAAGTGTCCGGGAGTGAAGCGGCACGCCATCCACGCTAAAAACATCTTCTTGTCACAGCATGCTGTTTACTTGTGTGCATATTGACGCTTAAAGGTACGGCGGAGTTGCAGCGCGCTCATCACAACCGTTATTGCTGAGCACTGGTACTGGAAAGGGCACGCGCCGGGGTGCAGTTGGCGCAGGCTGTGCAGGTTTGGCTGGCTGGGGCGTGAGTTTGCCAAGGTGCTATCCCGTGCATTGTCAATACACATACCGCAGGCTAGAGCAGGCACCTGCAGGGCCTGGTTGCACGATGCCACCGCACCCAGAACCTATCCATGCCTGATTTCCTGCTTTGGGGCAATCATCTCGGATGCAGAATTTGCATCACATTGGCGGGGTGGGAAGGCTTAGAAGCGGCTTGGAGGTCGGCATGAATAAACTGTCGCATCCTTACACTGATACACCCAACATGAAGGCCCCAGAATCCTCAAGGGTTGTGGCCCCGTCCCCATTGTTGCTTATGTACTGTTTAAAGACTCTCGCCGTCTCTCGCCCCACACGAAACACCGACACCGACAGCTCTCACTGACGCCCATGCCCGTATCGGGTGCACTCCGTATAACTCTGTATGTGCTCAATTATCGGAAGTAGTTCTAGCTGTACCCTACCCCATTCTGTGAGCCAAGATTGGCGTCACTGTGACAACTGCTGGCGTGTTCTCGCGCCAGGCCACGGAGGACGCCCTGGTGTCGGAAGGAAGGCGGGGTTACTTCTCGGTTCGGCACTCGCTCGGCACTAGTTCGCGACTTCTTCGTTCGCCAAGCTTGTTAAATAGGCCGCCAACCGCTCTGCTTGCGCAACACCCTCTTTTCATTTGATTGCTGAAGAAACCAACTCGTAAATACAGCACTTTTTCGCATAGTGCTACCTTTCAGTATGACCGGAGCGCCGGAGAACGGGGGCCCCAAGCCCACCCTCATCGACTTGAGGTCGGACACGGTCACCAAACCGGGGCTCAAGATGCTTCAGGCTATGATGAATGCAGAGGTTGGGGACGACGTGTGGGGCGATGACCCGACCGTCAATGAGCTGCAGGTGAGGCAAGGCACGGACAGGGTTTGTATGGTCGGTGACGGCCCAGGTTCACACACGGCGTGCTTTCGCTTGCTAATGCTCTTCTTTCCGCGCTGCAATAATGGCCACTTAGTTGGGTTGTGTATCCCCTGGAACCACAGGACTTCGCAGCGCGAATGTTTGGCATGGAGGCGGGGCTCTTCTGCCCCTCCGGGACCATGACGAACCAAATCGCCATCAAGGCAAGCGCGGTGGTGGAGGGGCACATGCGAGGAGGGGCGGTAGGCTCATAAGGATCTGCCCAGTCCGAAGGGCTGCCTGTCGCGATGGGTGTGCGGGGGCGGACCGGCTGCGGGGAGCGAGGGGATACGCGACAGCTTATGTGCCGCACGACGCGCACCGCACGAGCGTAGGGATGCAAACCGATCCCTGATGTCGTTCGGGGACCTCCCGCGACTCGTCGTGCCGTACTTTCCGTACGGTAACCCTGCCGTACAGGTGCACACCCAGCCGGGCGACGAGCTGCTGTGCGCCGACAACGCGCACATCTACCTGTACGAGGGTGGCGGCATCGCTTTCAACTCGGGTACGGACGTACAGCAGTACGGCGCGCAGTGTGCTGAGACGATCATGGCACTCAGCTGTGCACCGCACGTACTCTTGGCCTCGCTTGAACGGAGGACCGCGCGCCATGCAGCCACGTCGCCGCAGGTTGCACCGCACCCCTCCCTCCCCGCTCGCCACGACCGCCAGCCGCACCCCGCGGGCCCTCCCCCTGACCCCTCCCCCTTCCCCTCCCCCTCCTCCAGGTGTGCAGCCCAAGCTGCTGCCCAGTGACCGCGGGCGCATCAGCGCAGCGCAGATCGCCGCGGCCATCAACATGGTGGGCGGTTGACGGTTGACGGTAGCGTTTTCATTCTTGCCGACGCTTAGCTGTTGGCCGTGCAGCCTTCACGACGGCCCGAACTCCCTCCCTGCTCCCGCCTCTCTCCTCCCGCCGGAAGCCCGCTCCCGACTCTCCGATTCACCGCTCCCCGCTTCCTACAGAGTCTACCCCTTTTCCCCTGCCTACCTGTCCTCGTCACCCTTCGCCCGTTCCGCCCACACACACTCGTTTCATTTCAACACACTCCCGCCCGCAGGAGGACTCCCACTTTCCGGTGACGCGGCTGGTGTGCCTGGAGAACACGGCCAACAAGGGGGGCGGGGCCTACTACAGCCTGCAGGACATCCGGGTGCGGCCGACGGAGGGAGGGGGCCAGTGGGGCGCAGGCGAGGAGCGCACCATCGGCAGTGCCGAGCACGAGAGTTTCCCCGCTGTCTCCCTCCTGCAAGCGACGCAGCTCTTTGTGCGGCCGCTGGCCCTTCCCCACTTATCGCCGTCCTGGTTAAGCCCCAACCCCGGGTCTCGCCGTCCTGACCGCACCGATAGCTCCCGCGGCCCTCTGGCGCCTGTCCCCTTCCTCCTTGCCGTTGCGTCCCGGCCCGTGCAGGAGATCTCCTCTCTTTGCCGCGAGCGGGGCCTGAAGCTGCACCTGGACGGGGCCCGCGTGTTCAACGCTTTCGTGGAGGCAGGGTAGGTGGCCGCGTTGAGGGCGAGCGACGGGGAGCCGGGGTGGGGGGTCCGGAGAACCGCGTAGCAAGGGTCGGTGCTGGTGGGGCAGCGGCTTGGGGAGTAAGCTGGGGGGATGGGGCGGTGGCTTTAAGCGCACATCGAGAGTTGGGCAGGAACGGGTGTGTACCTGCAGCCTGGGGCCACTTCCGTTGTGGCCGTATCTGTTGTGTTGGTGATGCGAACGGGTGCTTGAAGCAGCCGCAAGCGGGTTCGTCGACAGCCCGTGTGACCCCCGCCCAGACCCAGAAGCAAACCCACCGGGGCTGGTCTCTGGCGAGGCGGGTGCGCTGGCAGCTGCACATCGTGTGTGCTCCCTTGACCCTGGCCCCCCTACCTCCCCAACCCGCGCTCCTGGATCCCCGCCCGCAGCTACGGCCCCGCCGAGATGGGCCCCCTGTTTGACTCCGTCTCCATCTGCCTGTCCAAGGGGCTGGGCTGCCCGGTGGGGTCACTGCTGCTGGGGCCGCGCGACTTCATCCGCCGGGCGCACCGGTGAGCGGGCGGGGTGGGAGGGCCGGTGGGGTTCATCGGGTTGGAAGGACCGGAAGGGTAGGTGAGGCGTCAGGGTGGGGCCTGCGGCACGCGTGGGTGTGGTTGGGGCTGAAGGGCCACGCTCGGGCGTATAGGGTCGAGGCCCCGCATGTGCCTCGGGTGCCCGGGGGACCAGGGCGGGGCCCCGGCAGCGGCGGAGCAATAGTACCTCGCATGCCCCTCATACCGTGGGCACAAGGTGTCAATATCTGCCCGTCCGTTCCCGCTGACTGCCGCCCCCTCCCCCGCCTCGCAGCATACGCAAGGTGCTGGGCGGCGGCATGCGCCAGGCGGGCTTCCTGGCGGCCGCGGGGCTGTACGCGCTGCAGCACAACGTGGAGAGGTGGGGCGAGGGCGGGGCAAGGGGGGGAAGGCTCACCCTGGTTGGGGGGGCGCGGTGAGGTGTGGCCGCTCCGTGCGTGACGCGTGCGCGGCTGGCGATGCTCCCGGAGCCGCTGTCCGTGCGTGCCAGGTATGTGGGTTTCAAGGTGGCAAAGCCTGCGTATCTCGCACCCCAAGTCGGAGCCAGTCGTCGCCCTCCTCCAGCGGTCAGGGCCTTGGCCTCCCACGTTGCCGCCGTGTGTGGCAAGCATCCTCATCGCGAGTGTGCCGCACCCTGTGATGCGTGCACCAATACCCTCCGTTCGCCCCCGCCCCCCGCCCCCCGCAGGCTGCGTGACGACCACGCGCGCGCCCGCAGACTGGGCGCCGTACTGTCCGACCTGCCGTACGTGTCCCATCTGGCGCCGGTGGACTCCAACATCGTCATCTTCTCTGTCGCGCCGGGCTGGGAGGCCAAGGTGCGTGCGCGCCGGCGACAATCTGGAAGAGAACGCGTCGGGCCTTTGGCTCCCAAGCACCCAACCTATCTACCAGTCCGTCACATTCAACTACGCCCCACATGCCTGGCAATAATTAAGTCCCCGCAGTTTTTCTCTTCTGGCGCGGCCTCCCCGTTGGCCCAACCCCGTCCCGGCCCTTGTCCCTATCCGCGCCCTGCCGCCCTCCCCTGCCTCCAGTCGCTGGTGGAGCGGCTCAAGGCCCGCGGCGTGCTCATCTCCACCATGGCCCCCGGGGTGCTGCGCCTGGTGACCCACCTGGACGTGGGGGACGCTCAGGTGGACGCC
This sequence comes from Gonium pectorale, assembly GCA_001584585.1. Classification (NCBI taxonomy): domain Eukaryota; kingdom Viridiplantae; phylum Chlorophyta; class Chlorophyceae; order Chlamydomonadales; family Volvocaceae; genus Gonium; species Gonium pectorale. The sequence goes on along the minus strand of LSYV01000007.1, from coordinate 2,496,917 downwards.
GTGTGCGGGCTGCTGCGGTGGCTGGCGGAGGAGGGGCAGGGGCAGGGGGGCCAGGGCGGGACGGCAGGGAAGGGGCCCGGGGCAGCGGACGGGCCGACGACGGCGGAGAATGGGCATGGAGCGGCCGACGGGTCGACGCTGCCGGCCAAGGAGGAGGACGTTGTGGATGTGGAGCCGGGTAGCGGGTTGAATGGGGGCGGCGGCGCGGCGGCGGTGGGCGATTCCGAGTGAGGGAGCCAGGCAGGCGGGTTTTGCATGGCGGAACCTGCAATGGAAGCTTGGGGATGTAGCTTGCCGGCTTGTGTTGCAAGGGTTGCAAGCGCTCATCCTCTGTATGTCTGTGCGCAAGGGAAGCCATTCATCCGGGCCCTGTGCCCATTGGACCGTTTCTTGTACCACTCCTGTCCTGTACACTATGACCGAGCCTGATCGCTCGAGTCCGGTCATGCGGCCAAGTGCCAACGCCCCGGCGGCGCTGTATGGTAACCAAAGGCGATACTTTTGAAACATTGTGCGATTGTGCGGTGTAGCGATGATGGCTTATGCGGTATGCGTGGTGCGCTTGCGGTGACAGGTGGGGGGTACCCCGGGGGAGGGGGCGGGGCAGAAGAGAGAAGGGGGCCCCGGAGTGCGCATGTGAGAGAACGCACGGCAGGCAGGTGCGGCATCGCTTGCACCTTGTACATAAGGCCTGAGTGCCTCGCGGCATCTGGCGGCAAGTTGGCGGCGGCAGGACAGGTACGTTCCCAGCAGCAGGCCCTTGTCCGCGCCTGCTTCTCGGTTGGTTAGAGACACGCCGATTAAACGTGACCGCCGCGCGGCGGCAAGGCTGTAGTGTCATTGTGCGCCCCATCCTCACGAACTTGCTGCTACAGTAGGCGGCGAGGATACGCTGTGAATACCTTGCACACGAGACCACTGGATGGCCCCATCGCCCGCGAGAAAAGCATATGCACGCAGCAGCCTTAGCCGGCGTGGGCTTCCGCCATCGACTCCTCCCGCCCCGCGCTTCCGCCGCCATCGCCGCCACCGCTTCCGCCGCAGCCGCCGCCTTCCCGCTCCGCCGCCAGCAGCCGGGCCAAGCCGTCCGATGGCGGGAAAATGTGGAGCGCCATGTCATTGAAGGCGGAGGGCGCCGGGAAGCGGAGGTCGGGGGTGGCCAGCTCCATCACCGCACCTGCAGGCAGATTGGGACCAGGAAACGGGGAGGAACTGCCCATGCTCGCGGATGGTCGAAAAAAGAGAAAGCTTCAAAGAAGAAGAGGCGTCACCACCATGGCAGCAGCACACACAGACCGGCACACCTCAGAAAAACGAATCCACGTGTGGGTGACTGCCTCCTGCCCGCCAAGCCTCCCGTCCACCCGTCCGCCAGGCGCCCACGCACCCGTCTCGCAGCAGCGGAGGATGCGCTCCGGTCGGCTCGGCCTGCCCTCGCCTCCCCCACCGCCGCCGCCGCTGCCATCGGACCTCCGCACCTCCCACCTGCGTCAGTGTTGGGGTCACAGGGGGGGCAGGGCGGCAGCTTCAGGTCGCCGGCTCTGACCATGGCCCCAGCCCCCAAGGCCACTCGCCTGTCGTGATACGTCTTGAAGCTGTTGCCCAGGATGGTCAGCAGCGGGAGGCTCGAGCAACCGATGACGCCGCCTGCTCCGGCGGCGGCCGAATCCTCCCCGCCGCCGCTGCCGCCGGCGGCGGCGGGACCCATGTTCGCCCTGAGCAGCGCGTCACACAGCGCACCCTCGCAGTGGGGCAGGTAGAAGAAGGTGGGCCCCACCGCGCGCCGCGCGCCGCCCTCGTTCACCTCGAGTGCCTGGGAAGCCGGGGGCGCGGTCGGGGCAGCGTAGGCAGGGCCGGCTCGGGCGAGTGAGGACCGGGGAGTTTGAGAGCACAAGCAAGGCGGAGCAGGCACCGCAGGAATGGGTGTGCCCACTGGGTCCATGACGCGTGTGCCCTGCCCCTGCATCTTGAGCACCCGTTTGCCCGTAAGGCCCATGTACACAAGCGACCCCTTAGGCCGCGATTCGTTGACATGCGTACAGCCGGCAGCGCCGACGGGCCTCACGCCCACCATACCTTGCTCTGAACGCAGCCAGCACACCCACCCGCCCGCCCATATGGCACGCGCCCCCCCCCACCCCACACACATGCACCAGCCCGCATGCGACACACGTAGACTATCCCAGCACGGCATTGCACAGGGTCACCTCAAACAGAATTCTGGGCTGGATCAGGGGCTACGGTGGTGGTCGCCGCCGAACTAACATGCAGGGACATCACCCCTTCGACTGCCTCTAGAGCTGGGTCCTACAACAACGCCATCATTTTCGCGCTTACGCTCGTCGTATGCGTTTTTCCTTTTCAACACACACACACACACACACACCCATCCGCCCACCTACCCACCCGGTACGCACCTGCAGCCCCAGTTGCGCCAGCGCCAGGCGGTCAACGACGTCAAATGCAGGGTCGTACAGCTGTACGGCGGACGCAAGCCCCGTGAGCACGCGGTCTCGGAGCAGCAGCACCAGCGCGAGCTGTGCCGCGGAGGAGCAGGGTGGTCGTCTGGGCTGAGGTCAGGTGGAGGTCAGCGTCTGGGGCCTGACACGTGGCAACACGACGTGGCTTCAAAGACCCGTGCCATCGCCAGGCAGCATGGCCCCGCCCCCCCCTCACCTGGTAGCGCGACACGCGGCTGTCGTGCGCCGACCCCAGGCCGAACACCACCATGCTGCGCATACGGCCCCAGGCAGACAGCCCCTCGCCGCCCGCCGAGCCGCCAGCCCCCTCCGCCATGCCGCCCGAGCAGCTCGGCCCCTGCGCTGGGTGCGCCTGCTGCAGCTGCGTGGGTTGCTGTGGGTGGCCGAGGTGGCCGTCGTGCGGCTCCAGGGGCAGGCTTGGCTCCGAACCCGGGCTCTGACGCAGGTGGCCCAGGTGATCCCCCGCCTCTGCCATCACCGCCAGCAGCCGGGAGAAGAACGGGCTCTCCTCCACCTCCCGCCTGCGGGGACCGGGGCAAGGCAGGCAGTGGCGGGGAGCCTAGCCGCTTTGTGACTGCAGTCGCCGCCACTGCTGCTCGGCGCAGAACTCTCGACGGCCCTGCCAGTAGACCACCGTGGACCAGCAGCAGCATCGCCCTCTGGCGCCAAGCCCCAACTACGAACCAACACCGCCGCATCCAATACCTCCCAGAGAACCCCCCTGGTCTCACCCGTTTCCCTTGTTCATTACCCCCTGGTACGTGCCACACTGCCTTTTGTAATTGAACAGCTACAGAGACAGTGCCACATTGCACTTGCCAGTGGGCCCGGTGCGGGCCGGCCTCACCTAGCTGCCTGCACCGCGCTGAGCAGCTGGGCGCACTGCTCCGCGGGGGTGCGCTCTCGAAAGGCGCGGCGGCCTGGCCGCGTCGCGGTGACCCCATGGCTGCCGCCGCCTGTGGGCTGCGAATCTCCAACCTCCAGGGAATGCCCGGCGCCGTCAAGGGCCGGAGCGGACTCACAGCCCTTCCCGTCTGCGTAGGCCATACAGTCGGTGCGATCCGAGGAGCGAACAATACAGGTTATGCATCATGTGGCGCCTAGGGAGGTGAGGGAGGGGAGCCGAACACCGGGGAGATGGCGCCGCACGGAGCTCTCCAGTCGGGGTGCAGTCGTACCTTCAGGGCAGCACTCGTCCCTGGGCCGCTTGCTTGGCGTGCTCCTGCCCTTGCCCTTGCCCTTGCCGCGTACAACGGTCCACCCTTCGCTGTCTGCCATCGAAGCTGCGGCCCTTGCTGGCTCCTTGCCCACGCTTAGGCAGGTTGGGCACGGGCGGCGTGTCTAAGACCCGTGGGTTCAGCCACCGCTTTCGCTGAGTATGTGAAACAAAATCACCGCAAGGCACCACGAGTACTTTTTTATATGTGCATAGGACGGCCACGAAGGCAGCGAAACACTGTATCACTATATCGATAGAGGCGACTTGGGGATCCCTTCCTGAAAATGGGAACGATCATACCATATAAGCTGCTTTCTGATTTTCTGGCATTCTGGTTGCCGTTTGACCTAATTAACGGTACCTGACACGCCGTGCCAACGGCTGGCTGCCCCCGTAGCCACCTTTGCCTGCCCCCATCGCCCCCTTCACACCCCAGGGATCACCCCGTCTAACGCCCTTGAGACCACCGATCTGGCTTGAAACTCACTCGGCTGCCGCGCTCTTGCTTGTGACACATGTGCAGTTCGCGGGGGTGGTCAAGCAGGGCGACTACGGCAAGGTCCCACACTGGATTAGATCTTAGGGTGCCCACAAAACATAGCATACGCACAAGGATGCAAACAAAGCTACCGGTATGTGTAGGCCTCAATTAACAGAAGCGAATGAGTTGGTGCTTATCCTTGTTGTACGGGGTGTATGGATGCAGTTTGGGGAAAAAAGAGAAACCTGCACACCTGCAGTTTGGGGCTTACATGTAGGGTACGTACCGTAATGAGCCTTGCATGGGGTGCGATAGGTCGAACGAGAGCTGCAGGGATACTTGACAGGAGCAGCGTTGGTCCCCAAAGCGAAGCCTCTCAGGGGGGTCTCCTCAGCTGCTTTCTGCTGCCTCAAGCGTTCACTCCTACTCCCGCGTGAAAGAGTACCATCAGCCACTGTGGCCCCACAGCCCTGCGGCAGAGCTATTCACTGTGCCAAACTGCCAATCATCGTCCCTCCGCGCAGAGGGGCGTTGAAGGCCCCAACTCGACACGTGTGTGTTTGGAGTCGTACAGAGAGACGCGCGCAATAAGAGGAGCGCCAGTGTTTCATAACAACTGACTATAGATGCAGAGAGTATACAGAGGCACGAAGGCAAAGGCAAACTTCTTCGGCGTAGCATGGTTTTTCTGTGCGCGTCATCATACAGCTTATCAAGCCTTTGGAATCAAGATAGATTCAGTAACGCCTTTGCTAGCGCGCCTTTGACAGTTAGTCGGAGCACTGCCTCCTAGGTTGACCGCTGCACGATGCAAGGCCCCCTCTTGGCTGGTTCGCTGACGGAGGCTATGCGCTCCGCAGCATCGCCAGGGCTTGCCTGCGCAGCCAGGTAAGGTCTTAGTGGGCGACGGTGCACGGTTGCAGGCCCTCAGCCCCTTTACCCTTGGCGTGTGCAGGCTGGGGCTGGTGCGCGCCGGTCTGTGTGCACCTTGGACCGCCTGCACAAGTGTGCCTGGCTCAGAATGGGAGACGCGGGGGCCGGGAGCAGCTGCCTCGACCGTGGGGAGCAACGCGCGGGTGGGGCAGGACTCCTGCCAGACCTGCGCTGTGCTGCCTATGCGCGGTGTGGTACCTGCCTCCCATGGCAGCTACGCCGGCAGCCAGACTATCACTGGTGTTCGGGAGGGCTGCCAACCGGCGTCCGCCTCCCCCACTTATTTCTCGGCGGCGTCTCCGCGCACGGCTGCGCCGATGAGGACCTCCCTGGGGTGCTCCCTATGGTCCGGAGCACCCCAGTCGGCGTGCAGTTTGCAGCTGCCGCTCCGTGCCGGCAGCGCACGCTCCAATGTGTCGGCATCACCCTCCGCCCCTGGCCGCTCCTGGCCACCCGGGCCACTTTCGCGGACGCTCTCCACCTCGTTACCGATCTGCGGCGCCGCTGCCATTTCCGCTGCCGCCGCTGCTGCCGCGGCCGCAGCGGCGGCGGCGTCTGAGAGTGCTGCCGCAGCGTCGGGCGCCAGTGTGGACCCCCGGGAGGCGGCCAAGTTTGCGGCTTTGGCGGCCAGCTGGTGGCGCAGCGCCGATGGGCCGTTCGCACCGCTGCACGCGCTCAACCCCGCGCGGGTGCGCTTCGTTCGGCAGAGCTTGGCGGCGGCGATGGGGCTGGACGCGGGCGCACCGGAGCCGCTGACCGGTAGGCGCGGGTGCAGGGCGGGCATTTGCGCATGGTGCGACGTGGGTGTGGATGCGGGCTGGTGAGAGGGTGGGGCCGGACGTGTGGAAGTGGCTGAAGGCCGCGCCACGGAGAGGTACGGGGAGGGCCGCTTCAGGGTAGGGGACGCTGGCGGATAGGTCTGGCGTGCGGGGGCTTGGGATTTTTCTTACTCCGAGCGTGATAGCGGGTACCGTGTACTCTTGCGCCGGGCCCGGATGGGTCAGGAGGATGCCACCATGGGGCCGTGGGCATGCTTTCAAGAGGATGACAGCAGGATAGATTATAATCGTTGTGTCCAGATAAGAATATCATCTTTTGTCACATATTTGTTTGACTGCCAAGTGCACCAAGGAGGGCCTCAGCCTTGAAGTTCGGCGGCGATTCCAGTTGCACACCTCTCCATTGCCTACCCCCTTCGGCTGCGCCTCCCCGCCGGCCCCAGGCCTCCGCGTGCTGGACGTGGGCTGCGGCGGCGGCATCCTGTCCGAGTCGCTGGCGCGGCTGGGGGCGCAGGTGCACGGTATCGACGTGACGCGGGAGAACGTGGAGGCCGCCAGGCTTCACGCGGCAAGGGACCCGCAGATCGCGGCAAGGGTCAGGTGGGGAGTGGGTCACGTGGGGAGTGCGCTGGTGCATCCGCGGGTCTGAGAGCGGGGAATACCCAACATACAACGGACACGGGGGAACACAGGCAATGACTGCGTGCGTGCGACACGACACCGTGACCGCATCGCACCTTCCGTCTTCCCCTTGTTTGGGAAAGAGTCGACCGTTGCCGGTTCGGGCTTCTTTTGGGCCACAGGTATGACGTCATCTCGGCTGAGGACCTCGCGGCCTCCGGTACGGCGTCGTACGATGTGGTGGTTGCCAGCGAGGTGCTGGAGCACGTCAGCAAGCCGCACCAGCTGCTGGCCGTGCTGGCCTCCCTGCTGGCGCACCGACCGGCGGCAGGCGCCCAGGGCGGTGCTGAGGGCGGCAGCGGCGGCGCTGAGGGCAGCAGCGGCGGCACTCTCGTCGTCTCCACCCTGAACCGGTGAGCCGCCGGAGGTGTGGACCAGAAGCGAAGCACTGGGTGACATATCATTTCGCGCCATGACTACGGTAAGCCACGCCACGGCTATGCCTTCTTGCAGATAGCAGTATGCAGGGCAGCGCGCTGGAGGCCTCGCCAAGCCAACCGTTAGCTGCACTGGTTAGCAACTGTGTCGTTAGTCCTCCTTGAGGCCGTCGCACCAACGAGAATGTTTCTTGAAAGTTGTACGTCACCCGCCCCTCCCTGCCTGCTCTGCTCCACCCCGTCCTGTCGCAGCACACCCGCCGCCTGGGCGGTGGCCATCGCCGGCGCCGAGTACGTGGCGCGCGTGGTGCCCGCGGGCACGCACCAGTGGCGCAAGTTCATCACGCCGGAGGAGCTGATGCTAATGGCGGGTACGAGCGCACGGGGGCAAGGGCCGCAGTCTGGTCAGCTCAAGGAAAGAGTTGACGTTGGACGGGTGGGGGCCTGTAGACGAATGTGGACAGCTCGCAGCAGCGCACGTGAGCGAATGCACAGCGGGTAAAGCGACGGCATCTGGGGGGGCCGCAAGCGTCCCGGCTGTTCTCCTTTGCTTTCTGCCTCTGGCTTACAGACAACCCCCGTGCTCACCACTTCCGCATTCGCGGCCGCAGACGCGTGCGGGCTGCAGCTGTGGCACGCCGCTGGCATGGCACCCGCTGGGCCCCGCCTGTCGTGGATCCTCACGGAGGATCTCTCTGTCAACTACATAGCGGCGCTGCGTCCTCGGCAACACGCCGGGGACCAGGCGTCGACCGCGGCTCCTGCGGGCCCCACGCCGAAGCGCTCAGCAGCCTGACTGGAAGGCATGTGGGGAGAGCTGCATGGCAGCAGGACGAGCCGCTGGGAGCAGTACGTGCTAGGATAGATAGCCGCGTGGCTTGAGCGGCCCAAATATCGACGTGTGTTACGTCATGCGAATGTGCGTATCGACGTGTGTGTTTAAGCAGGGAAAGTCCGGCCGGACGTGCACGATAGAGGCCCGAGCAGCAGCGCCCTGCAACCTCAAATGTATACGCCCGGAAGTTGTCAAGCAGGCGCTGGCCCCGGCTGGTTGTCCGGCATTTTGCCGGATTCGGTTGTAGCTGTCAGGGGTGGGATCCTTTTGGGACTGAACCGACTTACGGAAGACGGGTGCTTCCGACAACGTGGATCCCCACGCAAGTGACACTGCCAAGTAAAGTTTGAGCCAAGTAAAGTTCATACCGAGTCCTGGGAATATGTCTGCATGGTTTCAGCGATGTCCATGAGGCATATCGAACATGTAGATTATTCCAGCCGACAAATTACTTTCCGGGTTCCACCCGGTCCGAACGTGCCCCAACGTTGTCTTGAGTTCTGTACGAATGGCGGTGGTTGTGCATTAAACCCGCCTGGCGCCTGCAAGACATCATCGTGTTGTACAAGTTTGAGGTTCACGAGTAGGCGGCAGAACGTCTGGGAGCGCGCACAACCCGTAAGCGCGGTGAGTGGGTGGGCTAGCCTTGCCCCTCAAAACCCGTTCCCTTCCCAGTGTGCTGATGAGATCAGGCGAGAACGGCGGCAGCCTCTGTTTGGTAGAGTAAGAGAGCCGAATGGCCCAGGGCGGAATGTCGGGCGGTCACGACAGCACCACTTTGGGGTACGGCGGTACTGCAGCCTGACAAAGCCACACATTACATTGTGCCTTTATGCGCTACCGCTTTTGTCTTCAGTCGTAAGAAACACTATCATGGAGGACGATATCAAAGACGAGGACATTCAGGTGCCAGAGGCACCTGAGCCCGCTCCCCCGCTAGATCCAGCGGTCGCGAAGGAGGCAGAGGCGGCGAAGGACGAAGCCAACAAGAACTTCAAGGGTGCGTGTCCCATCTAGAAAAACGTAGCGGCTTCGCGCGCGTTTCGGGCATGAACGCACTGATCATCGCCATGTGTAGGGCTTCAAATACTTAGTTTTATATGCGTGTCTGCATGCGATGTGAGGCGCACCGATCGTGTCCGTGTCCTAGTTCCGCAAGCCTTGCGGGGCATCAGCATATCGCGTCGTTGTAAGACATAAGTCGCGTGTACATAACGCCTTGCAGCCGCCCCACTGCCAACTTCCTGCCGGCAATGCACTTCCCCCGGTCAGCCACTCTTCCCTCCCCCCTGCCCCGTAACCTCGCCGAACGTTCCCCTCCAGCCAAGCACTTCATTGCAGCCATCGATGGCTACACGCGCGCCATTGAGCTAAACCCCAACAACGCTATCTACTGGGCGAACCGCGCCGCGGCGCACATAAAGCTTGAAAACTATGGTGCGGCGGTGGCGGACGCTGAGAAGGCCACGGAGGTGGATCCCAAATACATCAAGGTGCGTCCTGGCAGACGCGGGCTGCGGGCTGCACAGGGTGTCCACCGAGGCCACGGCGGGCGCAGGGTAAGAGGCGCGAGCGCGTCACAGCACGGCCTGGCGCCCCGTGGCCAGCTCGAGTGCTTGGCGTGCCTATGTAATCCTCTTGTAGAGTTTCTTATAACGTGCCATCCAGCAGCCGTGCCCTTGCTTATGAGGCTTCAGCCGGTAAAGAGCAGGTCGAACCGCTTAGTCCCTACAGTATACGGTTTCATCAGCCGCCAAGTCAAACCTGGAAGCTTTGGCTTGAGGCAGCCAGCGGTCTTTCGCTTGCAACCAGGGGGAACGACTGTGTGGCTGTCGCCACACAGTGCAAGGCACCATGTCAGACCTCACCCCGCCTCCATGCCGGGCTCCCTACCGTCACAGGGGTACTACCGCCGTGGTGACGCCCACTTTGCCCTGGGCAAGTACAAGCTGGCGCTCAAGGACCTGCGGACGGTGCGTGTAGGGCAGTAAAGAGCAATGATGAGCAGCGTGCGCGCGAGTTGGTGGGTATGACGGGGTCTGAGGATTGCCGAGGCCTTGTTTGCTCGTCGGGGTCTTAGGATCTGCGCCGGCGGCCAAGACCGCAGGAGCTGAAGGAACAGAGCGCAAGAACGGGCGCAGCTCAGAGGAGCCTGGAGGGTGAACGTTGTGGGGCGGGCATCCTGCTGCCCGCCGGGGCTTCGCCTGCGGTGATGCGGTGCATGCCAGGACAGCCACCACGAGCCAGTGGTTGAGCAGCTATACAGGAGTCGTTTAGATGGCGGAGCCCGCCACGCCCTGTCGTCAGCAGTTGGCGCCAAGCGGGTTGCAACCGGCCTCAACGGGGCGCATACAGGTTGTATTGGCCTCGAGCTCTTGTCGTTGCGGCCACCGGCAGCCCTGGACCCCGTGCGGCCCGCCGATGGCCTCGACGTCCCGGATCGGGACAGGGCAGGGCTCGGAGTGCAGGCCGGGAGCAGCAGCAGTAACAGCAGTGGCTATCGATCTTGGCCTCGCGGTTCAGCACATGGCGTTGAGGGGCGCTTGACGCGCACCCTGCGGCCCATTTGCTGCTGGCGTGGATGGCGTGGCTTGTCAGCGTGCCCTGGAGCCGGACCTCGCCTCCCGCCCCTGCCTGGGGCCGCCATTGCCGCCCGGTCGGCACGGTCCGCATGGAGCAGCGGCTCGAGGCGGGGTACGGGTGCTGGATCCGGGTAGTACACTGCCAACTACGAAGCAACGTCGATCGCAGCAGCAGTCTTTGTGCCAATTCACGGGCGCCGCTGGGGCGCCGCCTGCCGTGGAGGGGTCTACGGGGCCGTCCAAGCTCACCAACGCCTATGCGGCGACAGCTGGGTGGTGCTGGATGCTAAGACAGCGGGTCGTTGGACACGCGGCAGGCTCGGCGCAGCAATGCCTTCTTACGCTAATTACGCCACGCGCCGTCGTCTGTCCCTTTGCCTTCCCTCCGTCATCCCCTGGACCTGCAGGCCGCCAAGGTGGCCCCCCGCGACCCCGACCTGCGCAAGAAGCTGGCGGAGTGCGAGAAGGAGGTGAAGCGGCTGAGGTTCGAGGAGGCGTTGGCGGTGCCGGTGAGCAGGGGAGCGGAGGGAGGATGTGAGGAATGGCAGACCAGGGTCGGGCGTTGGGGCGGGGTGGGGGGCTTGGCCAGGCTGGGGCCTGGGGCACCCGGGACCCCGACAGCGCAGCGCCATGAAGGACGGGGCGCAGGGCAGGAGCTAGCCCTTAAGCTTTGGACGGGCGTGTTGTGGGGCTGCGCTGGCTGGCAGCGGGAGAATCTGGGAAAAGGTCGTGCGGCAGGTGCTGCATGCTATTGACACGTGCAATTTGGTAATGGCACCATCACCACCTGAACATCGCTTTTGTTGCCTTTACGGCTTGGTTCTGGAAAGCTTGCCATGCCACGCATCCAAAAACATCGACGCCACACGCCTTGGTTTGCAGGACTCGGAGGCAGTGTCAGTCCTCGCGACGCTGGATCTGTCCATATATGACAACATCGAGGAGTCGTACACGGGCCCGCGCATGCAAGGTGGGCAAGCGAAGGCGGGGACGCCGAGCGGCACTGGCTGTTGCCGCGGCTGTTGTGGGGGCGGGGGCGAGGCGATAACTCGGGGCTGAGGTGCTGGCGGGCGGTGCGGCACCCGGGCCGGCACGTGCGATGCACCGTTACCCCACTCGCCAGACACCTAGCGTACTGGAGCCGACGACGTGCCACGCCTTGCCTCATCTCCAGCCCGCCACCGGTGCCCTGCTGCTCCACATCAATGCCATGCTCCCCGGATCTGCCCGTGTGGGGAGTATGTTCCTCACTTGCATGCATCTCCGAACCCCGCCAGCCACGGTTCAGTTTCCCGTCCCGACTCTCGCTCAAACTCAGCCGCCCGGTCCCGCCCCCGGCCTCATCCGTGGATTGGCGCAGGCAGCGCGGCCGAGGGGTACACGATCACGCAAGAGTTCGTGACTGCCATGCTGGAGGAGTTCAAGGCGCAGCGGAGCATCCACAAGCGGTTCGCGTTCGAGATCATCCGCCAGGCAGGGAGGGGCGGCGGGGGCCCCGGGGAGTGCGCTGCCCGTCCGGCCCGCGGCTGCTTCTCGTGTCCAGCAATGCCTCCCAGCAGGCTCCGTCCACCCAAACCCAACGTGCCCTGCTACTGCAGACTGCTGATGCTGCGGGTGCGGCTGCTGCCCCCCCTCCCCCCCCTCCCCCTCCAGGCGCACACGCTCTTCCGCTCGCTGCCCTCGCTGGTGGACGTGACCATCCCGGACGACAAGCACTTCACCGTCTGCGGCGACGTGCACGGCCAATTCTACGACCTGCTCAACATCTGGCAGCTGAACGGCATGCCCTCGGCCGACAACCCGTACCTCTTCAACGGTGAGGCAGGGCACACCGCCCCGCGTACTCACCCACCCACCCACCACACAAAAGACATGCGCGCACGCAGCGACCAGCGACCGGCGACCGGCGTGGCGGATCTCATCAGCTCGACCTTTCTCCTTCGTCGACTTGCTCGGCGGCGGTACAGGGAGTTGCCAAGTGATTAGCAGGTTCCCGATTGAAGCCCGATTGATATTTTGTCTGCCTGGGTAGCGCGGCCCGATTGGATGGTACGGCATGGGGGGCAGCAGGCTGCTGCGGCTCCTAACCAAGGAATTTCGAGGAAGTTTGACCGCCTTAGGCCAGGGAGCAGCAGGCTAAGGACTACCTGTGCGCATGGGAAGCGAGCACATGCATTTGGGCCACCGGGGCCCGGGGCCGAGGGGCGGGGTACGGCAATTCCCCCGATTTCTCGAGCGCGGGGCCCCGATTCCTGGACGATTGCAATCGGGGCCCCCGGCGCCCCCCCGAAGCTGCCAATCACTTTGCAACTCCCTGTATGCGGACGCGGATCTTTCGTGCAAACCAATCTTGCGCAAGCGAGCAAAGCGCCGTTGTGGGCTGCAACACAGGCCACACCTGCCAGCTACAACCGCCAACCGTCTCCTAACCAACCAACCCCCGCCCATCACCGCAGGCGATTTCGTCGACCGCGGCAGCTTCAGCTGCGAGGTGATCTTTGCGCTGCTCGCCTTCAAGCTGCTCTACCCCGAGCACATGCACCTGACGCGCGGCAACCACGAGTCCAAGTCCATGAACAAGGTGTACGGGTTCGACGGAGAGGTACGGCATTGATGGGGGCGGTAGCGCTCGCATCTATGCATAAGCGCGATGTACTGCTGCAGGATGTGGACCAGCGCATGTCGCAGTTGGGTAAAGGGGTGCTGTGCCACGTGTTCCGCAGCTGTTACACTGCCCCTGCCCAGGGGGTTTCTTCCCTGCCCTCGTTTATCCCCTATTCCCATGGCTTCCCGCTCCCAACCCACCCATCATTACCCCTTATCCCACCCTGCCATTGGCATCTCGTCTACGGCCGCCCCCCGTCTCTGACGGACTTTCTAACCTGTCACCTTTACCCGCCCTCCCCCTCCGCTCCGCAGGTCAAGGCCAAGTACAACGGCACCATGGTGGACTGCTTCCGCGAGCTCTTCTGCGCCCTACCGCTCGCATACTGCCTGAACGGCCGGGTGCTGGTGCTGCACGGAGGACTGTTCAGCCAGGACGGGGTGACGTTAGACGACATTCGCCAAGTCGACCGGTTCAAGTGCGTGCGGGGCCGCGTCGCGACAGCGTCTTCTCCGGGGCTTTTGGGCTTGCGGCTACGGGAGTGTTTCACAGCGGCGGGAGAGCGCGTCGAGACTGGCGTGGACAAGGGGAATGTGGGAGCACCTTCGGATGTATGACATTTGTTTGCGGACTATCCTCATGATATGAGCATATGAGCATGCCCCTTCTCCTCCCCAACCCTGGCCCCGCACCCACCGTGCTCCTCCAGAGAACCGCCGGAGGACGGCATCATGTGCGACGCGCTGTGGGCCGACCCCTCGCCGCTGCCGGGCCGCACGCCGTCCAAGCGCGGCGTGGGGCTGTCGTTTGGTCGCGACGTGACGCGCTCCTTCTTGGACGCCAACGGGCTGGACCTGGTGGTGCGGTCGCACGAGGTCAAGGAGGAGGGCTACGAGGTGGGCCGGGCTGCGATGGGCCTGCGATGGGGCTGGGGGTGGGGGTTGATAGGAAGGCCGGCGGGGCGGCGGGGTGGCGGGGCGGCGGAACGCGGCGCGGGTGAGGGCGGGTTGGGACGGGTGCCGGTGAAAGGGCGGGATGATTGGTGGGGGAGCGACGGCATCGACGCCGGCCGGGTATTGAAGCGCGCGTTCTGCTTACATGTGCCGACTGCCCGCAATCCACCATCGCGCCTTCCCGGACCCTGCCCCCCTCCCACGTGTGGTGGCCACCCAGGTGGAGCACGACGGGCGGCTCATCACCGTCTTCTCAGCGCCCAACTGTGAGACCGACTGCGTGCACGGATGTGCGCTAATTGGGGCCGTAGGGCGACCGCTGTTCGTTATTTAGCCCGCATGTTGCAGCTCTGATGCGCGGGCGGGCCTCCTGCCTCTTGCCACGCCCACGCCTTTGACCCCTCAACCTTGACCTCTGCCTTTTTTGTCACAGACTGCGACCAGATGGGCAACAAGGGTGCATTCGTGCGCTTCAACGGGAAGGACATGGTGGGTCGGGGGACAGGGGCCGCCTGGGCAACGACAGGCTGAAGCGGCGAAATCACGGAGGCGACGCCTGCACTGCATGCTCAATGAACTGCATAATCCAATGGCCGCTGCCACCCCACACTACCGCCATCTCCGCACTGCCGCCATTCCCACACTACCCGCCGCTATCGCCTTTGCCCTCTCCTAATACGCAGCTCGCTCGCCCCGCCCGCCCGCACCAACCTGCCCCAGGTGCCGCACTTCACGACCTTCTCGGCCGTGCCGCACCCCGACGTCAAGCCCATGGCCTACGCCAACTCCTTCCTCATGGGCATGTAAGGCGCGGGCCCTTGCGGGGCATATCACGTTGGGAGGCGCCTCTTGTGGAGCCGGGGCAGTGAGCATGCCCATGCGTTAGCAGTTTTGGGAAACCGCTCGGGCCATGTGTGCGAGAGAGCAGGGCCCTGCGGGGCCATAGGGGGCCGCCGGGGCGGTGTCCGGCTAGCAGGCTGAGCAGTCGGACTGCCTGCTGGAGAGGGGCCGCGAGGGGATGGCCATGTTGTGCGCCGCGTCGTGCGGCTGAGCATAACGAAAGCATTCGCCTTGTGGCGCGCGGAGCACGAGGTTTGATGGCCGCGTGATAGGCGCGTTTTGGTGGTGGATTAAGATTGAGAGAGTGAGCACGGTGCGGGCCTGGGAGCTGTGCTGAGCGGCCGGAAAAGGGAGACCATGGGGATTCATCGGTTTGCTGTTGACGCTGCTCATACATCCGGACCCTGTGGTGCGGGGCGGCCGCCTCCGGCCCCCTCCTGGGCGATGGGCGCCAGCCGGTAATGGTTATCGATGGTGCATGACATGACTAGCAACTGGACAAGAAAGGTGGCTGCAGGATTCGCATATTATGTGCTTTTCGCAGGGTTTGATGTGGCACGTGGAACGAAGGGGCGCTGAGAGACCGTGGCGGCAGCGCCTGGTTATGTGGTGACGGTGGGCTACACGCGGCGCAATTATACACTTTGTTTTAATTGTTGCTCCAGGCTTTCTCGCTTCCCACGTTTTGTCGGGGCGCGCATGTACAGATGCACTCCAATGTAAGCACGTCTCGTCGGCACGAAAAGTAACGGCCTGCGTGCAAGCCTTACTGCGACGTCGTGGTGGCCCGCTCGGGGGCCAGAGTACCACATAACACTCGCGCCGGTCTCCGTGCAGTACATACCGCATGAAGGGCGCGCATGTTCGCGTTTTGGGCTCGCAAGGAAGCACGCATTCCCTGGCCCTGACTCCTCACAAGATCGGCCATCATGTGACGGGACCGCCGACCGCTGCAACCGCCGTGCGGCACCACGTCCCGGTCCTGACCGGTATCAACGAATACACCGAGCATCAGGCGTTCTGTACGGCAAAGCACACAGCAGTACATGTGCAGTGACGCCGTGCAGTACAGGCAGGCTTAAGATACCGTATCCAGCAATATCCAGCAAAATGACGAAGTTGGCCGCCTGTACGCGGCAGCTTTCGAATACGGTAGACACCGGAGCCGGAGATGGCCCTTTCTGACACCTGATCGGCGTCTACGCACCGCTTCCGAACTGCTTGCAACGCCTCCCAACACAGATCGTTCTTCCCACACGTATGAATCCACGCTTTTTCGGCGTGCAGGCACACCAACAGCATGCAGTAAGGTTGCAGCCCTTGGGCAGCCACTGCCGCACGGCAGTCAGCCCTAACTACACAAAACTCCGCTTAAGCCCTCTACTGCATCGAATGCTCCCTCAGCCGCTCAAGAATGTTTCCTCGTAAACCTCTTGCGCCGCTTTCACAAACCCAGGTGCAGGCAAACATCCCCGACAGCCAAGTCACGAACAAGGCCACGGTGATTTATTTGTGTACGCTGTGAAGGTACCGGTGTTCAGGTCCGCAAGTATGCAAACGTCAGCGGGGGCAACCCGCAAGTTTTGACACTGTTGTCGGGAATGTCCAATGCTAAATCTGCTAAATGCTCCCAAGGGCACACACAAACGCCAGGTCCGGACAAGGTTCCTGGCAGCCGAGACGCGGGCGGACAGGCTACGACCACCGGCAGAGCATGTATCATGGCAGCTACGATAAAAGGGGCTGCTGACGAAAGGTAATCCCCAGCGCCCCGCGTTCACAGGCGCTGACCGAACATACATGAACACAACTGCATGGATGAGGCATTCAGGGAGCAACACAGGAGCCTGCCCGTGCCAAGCCCCGCAAGCGCCCAACGATATGCTATCAAGGGCGGCGTGGCAGAGGTACCGGCGCAAGCACTGGCGTCTCAGAGCGGAGGCCAGGCCCACTTCAGACGGCCGCATGTGGTGGGCTCTCGACGATCTTGCGCTTACGTTCCAGCCGCGCCCTGTTGCTTATCCAGCGTCGCAAAGGCATGGCGTGTTCATGGGACACAATACAATATATGAGCAGCTTCCCGGCTTGATTGCTGCTGGCATCGCTCTTGCCACACATCTCCTCTCCTGCAGTGAAGAAACAAGCTTCCGGAACCAGCGGCTGCTGGCAGATGTGCCCACCTTCCCCACCACAACCACACTTCACGGTAGCTCGCAACATATGTTTGCGAATGCACCACATACCGCGACTCATTACGATTGGGATATATTAAGGGCAGATGCGCGCCTGCCTGCCGCCTGAATGAGCAGCTGGCTGCCGCGCCGCTGCGATGGTAACGCCAGACGCGCGGCAGCGGTATCACCGCCCCCGCCGGACAGGTCGAGCGACAGCCGGGAGGCCTCCGACTCGGGGACGTGGTAGCTGCTGCGCCGGAAGCTCGGCCGGGAGACTGCACCGCCGCTGGCGCCGCCGGCAGCCGCGGTTGCAGTGGTGGGAGTCGGCAGACGCGGCAGCAGCGAGTCCGACCCGCGATTACTCCCTCCGCCGCTCGAGCCGCACCCTGTCCCCGTGCCGCCTCGCCGCGCCGGGGAGGAGGACGTCTGCGCGCCGGCGGGAAGGGCGGGGTCCGCGACATACGTGTAACTGGCGCCGCTGGCGGGGCGGCTTGAGTTGTGCGACCCTGACGGCAGCAGGACGGCGCTCGTCCTGCCCCTAAAGCTGCCGCCGGCACGAGGACCCGCTGCCGAGGTCAGGGCGCCGCTGTTGCTAACTGTGGGGCTCTGCCCGGCCGACTGCGCAAGCTCCTCCTGCGCGGGGGCACGGAACCGTGGGTCAGCACGGCAGGCAGACACGCACGAGAGGCAGCCCACCAAGCCGTCAAGAGGGACGAGGCGCCGGCCATGCGCCGGCCGTGCCTCGGCAGGAACTCGGGAGCTCCAAACACGCTTTTCCCCAAGAGCCCAGCACACCCCGAGTCACGGGCGACCCGGGACCTCACCAGGATGGCGGCCATCTGCTCGGGGCAGTCCGCGTTGCAGTAGAGCAGGTCGCCCGCGTCGAACCTGACCGAGGGAGCCGCGAAACCCAGGAGGGGTGGGTAAGCGAAACAGTCCAGATGTCATTCTTAACGCAGTGCTAGGGTGCTTGTAGGTCTAAGACAGGCCATCAAGGGCCGAACCCGCCCACGTCCAGCTCGCCAGGCTCTTCGATCTCAGGCCACGCCCCCTCGCTACCCCAAGCTTTAGCCCCTCAACAGGCCCCCTGCTGAGTTAGGCAATCAGCCATTGTCTCATTGCTTGGCTTGTCGGGTGCCGCCCGTACCCTGCTCAAGCCTAATCCCAGTCAGCAAGTCGGGCCTCACACAGTGCCAGGGGCACTGTGACGAAAGTCCGTCTCTTCCCCACACATTGACCACACCAACGCAGGCACACCATAGCGCCCGCCCAGACATCAGGCGCTTGTCACCCCCGCTTCCTGCCCACACCGCCCGGCCGAGCCCCGCCGCCCACCATCTGCCCACGTCCTCGACAATCGTCGGCTCCACAATGTCCAGCGCGATGCCCTCCTCCACCTCACTCCTAAGCACCATCGAGCCCCGACGGCTCTTGCGGCCGCTGCACCCGCCAATGCTGCCAGCGCCGGCCAGCAGCGCGCGGGAGGAGGGCGCGCGGGAGGATGAATTAGAGTCAGCCGCAGCCGCCGACAGCGGCGCCGGCGGCAACTGCGTCGCCAACATGCCGGTTGCGCTGGCCTGCCGCCGCCGCGGGGTACACACCGGAGCCTCGCCGACTGGCGGCGGGGCCGGCGACAAGCGGCCGGCGACAGCCGGTTCCCCTATGCTCTGATGCCGTGATTGGCGTACGGCGCCGTACTCGGGGCCCATGTTTAAGCTCTTGCGAGAAAGCCCGGAGCTGGCCGCGATGCTGCCGCCTGCGGCCGCCAACGCCAGTACCGGGCCGCTGCGCGATGGCGCCGACCCAGGCGCCGCCGGGGCAGAGGCGTTGCGGCCGCCAGGACCCGGGCGGAGACGCACCCTATGCCGCCGCCCAGCTGACCCGATGGCGGCCGGCTCTGGCTCTGGCCCAACGCGGGGTAGTCCTGAAGAGAGCTCGACTGGGAGGAGGGCCGGAGGCTGGGCAGCCGCACCGCGCCGCCGCCGCTACTCGCCGCGGCAACGGCGGACCGTGGGGCGGAGGACAGCGGCGCCCCGCCCTCGCTGTGCTGAGGAGCAGAGGCCAGGCGCGCGACGCTGGTGCCGAGGCAGCGGGCAACCGAGGGCCCCTGGAAACCGCACTCGCGACCGCCGTCGCCAGCTTCGGACAACTCATCGTCAACGTCGTCAGCGCCCTTCCCCCCGTTGCCGTCAGCGGCCGGGGTGGAGGAGGAGACGCCGGCGCCGGCAAAGGGGGCGACCGCCCGTATCGCGTCCAGGTCGAGTGACGTGCGCGCACGGCAGACGGCGCCCAGCGGTGACAGATGCGGCAGCCGCCCGCCGCACCCGCCGCCGACGCTTCCGCCGGCGAGCAGGGCACTAGTGGAGCTGGCCACGTACGACTGGCGCGACACAACCTCGGTCGCGAAAGGGCTGGACCCGGCGCTCACGTGGTGGCCCAAGACCGCCCCCGTGGTGGCGCTCCGGGTGAAGGACCCATCGTACAGGTCGACGGTGTACGCCGTGACGCTGCTGCGGCGGCCCCTGCGCGACCGCCCATCTGTGTCTTGTGCCTCCGCTGGCGGGCGAGGCGTGTGCGGAGCGTCACCAGCGTGCTGCTGTTGGGAGGCAATGAACTCGAGGTAGGCCTCATCGTGCGCCGCCTTCTCTTTCCAAACTGCGACGCATGCAGGGGAGAGCCCGTTCAGCGCTCCAGCCGCAGGTTCGGCATTGGGCCTTCAAGCCCCCCCCCCCTCACACACAGCGGCTTCAGGCCTCGCGGCGCCGCGCGTAACCCCACGCGACAATGCAAGGCCAGAGGAGCTGCTATGTGCAAGACTAACCTCGCGACAGTCGATCCGTGCCTGCGAGGCTCGCAAACACTTTGTCCGCTGTATGGCCGATAGCAGTGTCCTCCCGAGCCAGGTGTCGTATTGCAACGCCATCATCGTCGCTCTCGTCATGATGCGTCTTGTAGCCAACCTGCGGTCGCAAGGGCATTCGGTCGCTCGCACCAAAGAGGGACCGGTGAGCCTGTGCTCGCGCGCTTGCCTTCTTGAGGCTGTTCAGGGCGCGTGCAATTGCTTCAATGCGCCCCATTTACTGCGTCTATTAAGCCTCCAAACGCCGCATACGTCGCAAGTCGCCCCGGTCACTATCTAGTCACTCCGGCGCTTTCCACGAAGTTGTCATGACTGAACACGGGCAATGACTGGGTAGACTGCCTGGGTGAAAGGACGGTTGTCGCATCCGTTTACTTGTACGCAAGACAAAATAGCGGTTCTTATGGGACTTGTGTACACATGAATACTTCCTACTAAACTAGCGTGAAACTCCCTGCCGTACGGTACTGTCTGGGAGAACAGCCATTGCTTCTAGGACGCGACCTTCTTCTGCCAGTTGCTACCGGCATGGCATAAAAATAGCCCCAACTCATGTCATGAAATGGGTGCATGGGTTGCCATGGGGTGCAATGGGCCACCGGATGTACGTCCTTACCTTTCCTCCTGGGTCTACGGAGGGCACAAGCCACCGTGCAGCATAAGAAATCACATCGATGATTGCCCTGCCCGGCTTCTGGTCACCAGCGAGCATACCCCAACAGCCCGAACACGCCTCTCTAGCTCCTCTCCGCAGGACACCGCTCCAGGCTGGTGCAGGACACCGCTCCAGGCTGGTGAAAGGGCATCCCATACGCAGCACACCTGCAAGCGTACCGGCATCCGTTTTCACGCCCCTCTCTGCCCGTCCTACACCGCCTACATCCCAGTTGGGGCATGCAGCTCCTGTGGGAGGTTCAGAGCAAGGACGGGGCGGGGACCAAACGCACGCTGCCACCATCTAATGCTCCCGTGCTCCGCCACGTCCGACTCTAAGCCCCGCTGTCTTGCCCAATCGGGCGCCGCGTGGCACCAGTGCTGCCTCCGGACCACTGCCTTCCCACACACAAGCGCCGCCCTCTCCCGGGCGGCGGGCGCACGCCGCTGTCGGCCCGGCAGTCCAGTTCAGTCTTGTCATGCCTCGCATCACGCACCCTATCACGCACCCTATGCTCCGAGGCCTTCCCTACACTGCCTTCCCCGTTTCTGGTTCTCTTTTTTTTACACTCAGCACAAGAGGCTGCAGCACACGTGATCTGCTCAGTTCGCTCGCTCCCTCGTCGGCTGATCAACCCTTTCCCTGGCCGAACCTAGCCTTGCAAATCACGCTCCGATACCGGCAAGCGCTCCACCCGACTCAAGTCGAGCGCCAGGCTTACAGCTCCTCCTTCCGAATTTTCTTCTTGCCCTTCCCCTTCTTCTTCTTGCCCTTCTTGGCGCCGCTCTCCGCGGCCTTGCGCGCCTCCTCCTCCGCCTGCGCCGCGCAGCAGGCCAGCGGTCGGGCGCCGGGCAGGTCAGCAGTCAGCGGCATGTCAACTTTTGGGAGGTTCGGGTCGGGTTGGGTATCTTGGGTTGGGTGGCAAATGGCGCAGAAAGCCGTTCCAAAGTGGTCAGGCGGAAGGCATCCCACATCCACCCACTACCACCCCTGCCGTGCCCCACAGCCCAGTACGTGCACGCCGTCCCACGTGGAGAGGCCGCAGACCCTGGCTCGTGGACATGATGGGATATCGCGTCGTCAGCGGGACCCCCTCCCACGCCACACAGAAACAGGCCCCAGGAGGACCCGTCCCACAAATCACTCAAGCTCCTGCAACGCCGCCCGGCAGCTGCCGTGTCTTTCTTCGCGATCCCTGCCCCTGTGGCGATGCGCCGCACCTTGATTTGCTCCTCCACCTCCTTGAGCCGATCCGCCTTGGCCCCCGCCACGCCGCCCTCAACCTGGCGCCGGGGCGAGGAGGTCGGAAATGAAGGGTCGCGACACACGGCGTCCGCACGGGTCGGGGGAGTTGGGAGCACGGGGCTAACGCCCCTTGAGCCTGGACGAGGTAACAACAATACTGCAAAGGGAGTGGCCAGACGAGTGCGCGTCAAGCGGGCGAGGGCGGACGCTTCGGGACCCCGCTTGCATCGTGCCAGCCATGTCGGCGGCTGCGGCTGGCCCCGCGGCGCCGCACTCTACCAACCCACGGCTTGCTCGCTCGCTCGGGGGTCGGGGGTCGGGCGCACTCTCGGGCCGCCCAGCCGGCCCCATGACGCGCTGACGGCCCAGACGGCCCAGCGCCGCGGCTCCGCAATCCGACGCGAGCGCAGGTGGGGTCCCGAGCTCCCTGCCGTTGCCCTCCTCCCCACCGACTCGTTGCCGGGGCCCCGCAACCACCCGACGCCCCGATAGCGCGTGCTGGCTCCACGCCATTCGCTCTCCATTCCCCGACCAGCCTCACCTCCTCGCTCATGATTTCGCTCAGGTCGAACTCCTCCTCCACCGGGGTGGCGTCGGTGGCAGCATCGGCGGCAGGACTGGCGCCGGCGTCGTCAGGGCGGCTGGCGGCGGTGCCGGCCGATCCCGCCCCGGCGGGCGCGCTGAGGTCCGGCAGCGCCTGTGGGAGGCAGAGCAGGGCAGGGCCGGTGGTGACGCCTGGCGGGGTGAGGGGGCACCACCCGAAGCCCCCGCTTTCATTCTCAGCCGCTCACGCCTGTCGCGTCCCCCCCCCGTCCGTTGCTGTCTGTGCGTGGTAGCCGTGACGGCGGAGAGACAGGCACGAGGAAGCGCACCTGCAGCGGCGACGTGCGGACCTTGCCCCCCAGCACACCCTCCACGAAGCGAGCGACTGCCTCCGCCTTGAGTGTGGCCCTATCCGCAGGCCGCATCATTGCACGGGGCGGCAGGTGAGGGGTGGAACGCAGTGCAAAGCAGTGGGGCTTCAGCTGAAAGAATGCCATGAGGGTGATTCGTGCCGGCGGGGTGCTCAGCGTGATGGAAAAGCAGCTGTCGATGTAGAGGAGGTCTAGGTACCGGCATGAGGGCCCTGTTAGTACAGCCGGCCGGCTCCCTCAACCCCATCCCGCACCCCCTGCTTTCGACCGGTGACGCAGGATGGCATGGGCCCAACACACCCTGAACCCCTCCACCCCACCTGCATCAGTCGCTAGTTCGCATAGTCGGCAACGCAGGGAAGCCAGTTGCAGGCGCTCATCCTCCCCCATGTCCCGTTTGTGCCCGTGTGTCAACGACACGCTTCCCTTTCCCCTTTGCCTCAACTCCAGTAGCCGCACCCGCTTCCGCCCCCCTCGGGCGTGGGCATGACCGCGAAGCGCATCCGCTTGGCTGACAGAGCCACCAGCGTCGGCAGGTCCGACGACAGCACGCCGAATGCCTGAGGCCGGGGGCAGCAGACGGAGCGGAGGCGTGGGAACAACCTAGATACACCGCATCACTTCCGAACGCGGTGGCCTGGGTGCTCTCGTCAACCAAACAGCGGTGTCCGGAGCACGTGCCCCAAGGACCAAGGTCAAGACCCTGGCATGTGCCGGCCTACCCGGGGCGGGTCCCGTGCTGCTCCCTAGCGCCTAAAAAACGTGCAGCTGCGGCCCCGCCCTTGCAGCCTCCCGGCTCGCACCTGCATCAGGCCCTTGTGCTTGAGGCCGTCCGCCCACACGAAGTGGAAGGCGCTTGCCTCGCGGGCGGCAGCAATAGCCATCTTGGTGAGCGCCTGGAGGCGAGGAGGGGGTGATGGGGCGGAGGAAGAGCGGGGGGGCGGAGAGGCCCCCAAACGTCATGCGGATATGGATACTGCGGGCGGGGGTAGGGCCCCGGGCGGCGTGATGGGGCGGGCGTCGGCCCGCGCTTTGAAAGGCCTCAAAGCATGACTTCACGAATGCCGCTTCGGACTGCACGTACCACCAGCGGCTGCTACACCTGCCCATGGTGGCCCCGTGCCCGCCCCACCTGCCGCTCCACCTCGAGCTGCTCCTCGTCGTCCGTGTCGAGCAGCGCCAACAGGCACAGCCCCGCCTTGGAGGTGCACTTCTTCTCAAAGTCGGTCTGAGTGGAGATCTGCGTTGCGGGGAGGGGGAGGGGCAGGGGTGGATGTGCGGCACCGGGTTATGGGTGTTGGTGGCGACGGCCGGCTGAGGGGGTACCGTACCCTCCCGTATCCTCCTCCCACAAGACCCTT
>LSYV01000007.1:2378617-2457159 GCA_001584585.1 Gonium pectorale | reverse complement strand
CGCTGGCCTCCTCAACCACTCCAGCAGCTGCAGGGGTAGGACCGGGCCCTTCACTGGCATGCGGCTGGGGGATGTCCGCAGCCCCAACCGCCGCCTCCACCGTGGAGCGGGGCGGCGGGGGCGGTGTGATGGAGACGTCGACGAGGGGCACGCAGCATGCGCATACCCACTCCCCGGCAGGAGGCCCCGACAGGCCCAGGCAGTCAGCGTGCCAGCCCGTGTGAGAATGCCTTCCAAACCCTCCACCCCCAGGCTCAACAACAATATGGTTGTCTTCTGTGAGAATCATGGTGCACATTATTGGAGCAGCGACGGGTGCACGAGAAAATTGCGGCTCGCAAGGTGGCCCTGATGTGCCTCGTTGAAGCCGTGCAGGCCCTCAGCTGTTAAGCCGCATCAAACCATAGTCATGCGCGCTCCCGGGCTCCCGGGCGGAGCGCCGCCTGTCCGCCCGCCCGTGCAGTCTCCCTCGTGCGCCCTTTTTTTCTGGATCCAGCTTTGCGGGCCCCCCGTCCCTTGCCCCTCGCTGGCCAGTCGCCCGGCGCGGCTCAAAGTCACCTCGCCCTGCCCCGTGTCCCCCCCTTGGTTTCACAGGCTGACAACCACTACACCAAGACCGCCACTAAGACAGTCGTCTGCAACTTGGTGTCAGCAACGCGAACCGTTTCCCTTCTTTTCTGACCCCCTTGGATCACAAGTCCCGGAGTTCGCCTCTCCATGTTGGTGGCCAGGGCCTCTCCCCTGTTGGTGGCCATCGCGCGGTGCAAAGGAGGCATCACGGCGCGGCAGATCAATACTCACGTCCCTCGCCCCCCTCTCCCTCTCACTTTTCACCCAAACAATCAACCACCGGCATTCAAGCGAAGCGCAGCGACCCCGGAGGGCCAACCCCCAGGGCTGCAGGGCAACAGCAGACAAGCAGACTTGCTACCCCTGAGCTCCCCCTCTTCACTGCTCGTTCCCCAAGCATAACTGACATTTCCTTCAGTCCGGGTGCCGGGCAGGCCCTAACTGGCTCAGAACCGAACCCCTCAAGAGAACAATACATCAAGACAGCAATACACCAACCAACCATGCACACATTGCTTATTTGAATACATCAAGACAGCTACAACAAAAAAACGTACTTTCACGTGTCATGTCGTGCCTCGTATCTTCATGGGATCCTCCCTGCTCCTCGCTCCACTCTCCAGCTACTCAAACCACATCCTACCTCTCGGCAGCGCCTTCGACATATTGCGCCTACTAGTCCGCCTCGAGCTCGAGTCCGCCCCTCAGCGTCGCTCCACATCGCATCTTCTTGTGTGCTCGTTATCTTGATATCGAGCGGACAGGGTGCTGCATTCTAGTTGGTGAGCTCGTGCTTAACGCCTGCGCCAATCGTCACCGCTCCCCTGTGGCATCCTTGTCGAGAACATTATTGATTGGTCTGTTCCGCCCATTTTCGATTATCGCTTGCACGGCGCTGCCTCCTCTCTGCCATCGTCTAGGCGATCGTGCACCCATGGCCTCCGCTTGTTGGCGGAGGTTTTCCCCTGCAAGTTCGCCGTGTGCAAGGTCGCCGCACGGAGTGAAGCTACCAGCCCGAAGCGCCGTCAAGGTAAGGCTGCGCAAGGCGGCGCCTAAAGAGATGTCCGCGTCAGCAAGCCCTTTCGGCGGTCTTTTCCTACCAGGCTCATGTTGCTAAACTTTCCGGTGGTGTTAGTTTAGCCTAATGTGCCCATGTCAATCGTATCGACCCAACGTCACGTTGCAGGCAACGCACCCCCCTTCCCGCAACCTCTCGCCGGTTGCAGGCGTGCTCGTCGTTCCTGAATCCCCATAACATCCTGGGCGTCAGTGCAGCTGCGGATGTGAAGGAAGTGAAGCGTGCCTACCGCAAGCTGGCCCTACAGTGAGTGCGGTTTTCGCTGCACATGTTGGCCTCAGCCATGTGGTTCCGCGGCTGTTTGTGTACTGACGCCGGCGCTTGGGTGTCCGCGTGGACCCTTCATATGCATTGGACGCCGACAGCCGGGCCGCCTCTTCCACGCCCCATCGGAACATGCTTGCACGTGCCCCGTCGTGCCTCAGGTACCACCCCGACGTCTGCAAGACGGAGGATGGCCACGAGCGCTTCATGCTGCTAACACAGGCATACGAGATGCTGCTGGGGAGGGCAGAGGGCAAGGCAGACCCGGGGCACTCGTCTTCTTCAGGCTGGGATTTCCACGACTGGTGCGCGAGGGGCAGGGTGGCTGGGGGCGGTGGGCGCTTGCGCTGTGCCTGAGCTGGACCTGTTCTGTCCACTTCATGTCCCGCGTTAACACGGTGCGCGCGTAATTTGGGCAGCTTTCGGCGTATCCATTCTAGATGGTGCATAGGCCAGCAGCATTTTCTGCCCGTCCTGGGTGTCTGACGTATGCGTTACGGAGTCCAGGAAACATGGACAAGGTTTGGTCCTTTTTGTGTTGAAATGAAACGACGCATACGTCCTTGGTGTTTATGCAGGTACTGGAACTTCCGCATGCAGCGCAGCTGGGAGAAGCAGCACCGCCACGCCCGCAATGGCGAGTCGGATGAAGGCGCCACCTCCGGCCGACCGCCGCCGCCGCACTCTCACGCGGGCTACAAGCAGCCAGAGGGGCGCGCCAACCTCCGCAGCCAGCTTGCGGGCCTCCGGCACCGCGCAGCTGTCCGGGCTCAGCGCCCGGCGTCGCCGCCGCCACCACCACGCGCTTCAGCAACATCAACCTACGGCGCTGCGTCCTCATCAATGGCGTCGGGCGATTCAATCGAGTTCGATGGCGTCGGGCCGCAGCATGGCGGCGCCGCGGCGTCCACAGCGCGGGAGGGGGCGCCGGGAGCTGCAGGCCCGGCAGCATCCGCGTCCCAGTTTCCCTTCTCGTGGACGTGGTCGTGGGCGTGGTCCACCGACGACGAGTCGGAGGACGAATCTGAGAGGCAGTTCCCCGCCGCTGCCTCTCCTCCTCCCTCGTCCAGCAGTGCTGCCGAAGCCGATGCCGGCGCCGGTGCGCACGCTGGCCAACAGGCTGGGCCGGGCGACGGGCGGTCTGAAGACATGGCCGTGCACGACGGTCACTTCGCTACCGTCCTGCGGGTCGCGAATCACGCCGTGCCGTTTCCCGGCGTCCGGGCTGCAGCCACAAACGCCAGCGCCCAGCAGCGGACCAGCCAGGACATGGGCAAGTCGGATGGGGGCTCAAAGGCGGGCACGGACCGTGCCAATGGGGTGCAGGGTGGCAGCACGGCGTACGGCTCCGAGTTGGACATGGAGGATGAGCCGGAGCCCGAACCGTTCTCCAACCCGTTTGACCGCCACCCTGCGGCGGCGCAGTACGCGGGAGCTGGTGCCGGGGGCGGCGGCCGCCAGGGGGCCCAGCAGCACTACCAGCAGACGCGCCGGCGCTTCGCCGCCGACAGCGCCACCCGGGAGTCGGTGTCGCACCAGCTAGCGGGCCTCAGGCGGAAGGCCTCGATGAAGGTGGCGGCACAAGGCCCTGCTGACGGTGCCGGGGCCGGGAGCAACGCGGGCAGTGTTTGAGGGATGCATGACGGGCCGGGGGGTGCTAATTGGGCGGGGGCGCGCGCGTTGGTTCTCTTCATTGCAACACTGAGCCACCGCGCCGTACCTCGTGCGCGTGTGTTCATGCTGTTTGGGCCTTCACATTCACAGGCTGCTTAGGATTCCCGACGGCCCCGTTATCATCAGGATTCCGGCTGGCGCTCGCATTATGTCTTGTAGGTTCCCTCACCCGCGCGTGGCCTCTGGCGGAGGCCCTTTGGGTGGGGGTTGCTGTGGGAGAGTAGCATATGTATGGCCGCCAGGAGAGCAAGGGGGGCCTACGTTGGGTGCCGCGTGCTGCCTCTACTTTCATTCCGGCGGGGGCCTGCACGCACGTACGGGGCATCGGTATTTGAGAGAGAACGCGAGTTGGCTGCTGGCTACTGCGCACCAAGCTGACCGGCGCCGTGTGCTTCATGTGCCGTCCATGGGTTCTTGTAGATGTTCATGGACGTTGCCGCCGTCTTGAGAGAAGAGTACAAGAGAGGACGGATGTGGTCTATGGCGCTATGCTTTGCGCGAGAGCCTTCCGAGGTTGCAGGAGGCCGCTGTGCAGCAGGTGCTGCTTCGAAAACAAACTCTTCCCCAACTCCGCCCTGGCAAAGCGCGTGCGCGCGCGGGCATTTTCCGTTAGGCGCAATTTTAGCTACCCATCTACGCCCTGGATGCATTTGCTCATCCGGCTTTTATCAATATGTTTTGTCTTGTTCGGCGGCCTGTATGGGGAGGTCCGGTAATATGTATGCTAATGCGACCAGCAGCACTCGATACACGGTGCAAGGAGAGAGTGATGCATGCCTCGGTGAAATCGTAATCGGGAAGATTTGACTGGTGTTGTGACGGTTTTTGATGATTCACCAAGGCGCTTGTGTTGTACCAGTAGCTCGGGCATGTCCCCTTGCGTGCTGGGCTGCGCATGATATCATGCAGTGTACCGCATACCGTACCGTACGCAGAGAGCGATCGCCGGCGTTGATGTTTAGTAGTTGTGACTTTGGGGGGAACATTGTGTGATTGGCCTGATCACAGGCGTGAATGGGTCTCGTTGCGCGGGTTGCAGGAGTTGGGGACTGCAGTTAGTTGTGTGTTCTGCTGTTGAGCCCCTATACGGGCCCGCTGGCCGGGTAGCTGCGTGTGTCCCTAAAGCATAGTATGATACGGCAATCCTGTCGCAGGCAGTATGGCCTCGGTGTAGAGAAAACCTACCGTTATCAGTATCACGTTATGTAATACGGGGAGTCGGCCAACGCCTCCGCAATCACGCTTGTGGTTCGCCCACTACCCTAGGAACCGTGCTCCAGCACTGTCCCTAGCAGCTAGCAAAATGGAAACGCTGCAATTTGGGAGCCACGCCTCTACGGACATACGCACCCGAAGGCGCGATGTTTCCAGCAGGGCGGGCGGGCGGTACAGAAAAGGGCAAGCGAGCGAGGCAAACGAGCAGACGCACCCGACCCCCGGTCCTGGACGGGACAGCTTACCAGGGCATAGTTGATGCTACATTGTTGTACTACGTGCAAGCTCTCACCCTTCCTGTCACTTGGCCCATTCATGACCAAGCTGGCATAGGGTCTGCACACGGCCGATATTGATTGAGTGCCAGGGAATATATCGCCGGGACAGGCAGAGAAGGAATTGGCGGGTCATGGCAGGTTGGGCCACACATAGACCCCGGGCTCGTCCCCTGGGTCGCGCTGGCGATGTTCTCGTACCGTCGCTTCCATGCTGCATTTTGGGAACCCAAGCACATTGCTACATAGTATTTGTTGATTGTATCAGAATAACACGCAGGTTACATTGCGCGGACACCAGCTCTGTATTTGCGCGCGACGCATAAATCTCTAGATATGCCGTTCATGGTTTAGTTCTGTAAGAAATAGGAATCATGATGCGGCGCGCAGCTCTTCAGCTGTTGTTTCGGTTAAGCGACGGCGCGTCGCAGCCGCAGCCCGGTCAGCTGACGCAGCTGCAGTCCCTGATATTAGCGCTGACTGGTCACAGCTCGGCGACAGCGGCAGCATCCTTCCGTGTCGCTGACGGCCTGCGCGCCTTGAGCGGTACCCCTGTGGAAAGGCGACAGAGCGCCGGTGCCGATGAGTCAAGCAGCGGAGGCGATGGCGGAGTTGCTGATGGCAGCCAATGCCGCAAGCGGCGGGCCAGCCGCTCTAAAAGGACGGCCCCGGGGGATGCTCGCCTTGGTCTCGCCCTCCTATCACGCCGAACGCGGCAGCCGGGGGCGGCCCTGTTGGAGATGGCGTCGCTCATGGCATCCCAGCGGGAGGCCGTCGCCGGTGGGACAGTCGTGGCAGCAACAACAACCGTGGATCACACGGCAGCCGCAAACGCTTGCTCCCTGATACCGCCGGGCTGCGGCGCGGAGCCCAACCTGACCCCAACCCCGGCCTCGACCCAGCCACCAACCCTGCAACAGCAACACCATCCATCATCGCCACTGCCTCCACCATCATCGCAACCGCAGCTGCAGGATCCGCTCGCGACGGACATTGCTGACCCGCAACTCAGCCACTGGCAGGGGCGGCGGCTCGAGCCGTGGACCGGCCAGGATGGGGCGCTGGAGGAGGGCCTGCCGGGGGAGGAGCTTGCGGAGGCACCGGAGGCTCGGGAGGCCCCGGCCTTCCCAGTATTGGGGGCAGAGGCTGCCCCTTACCGGGTCGGGCTGCTCCAGAATGGAGAGCCTGTGGCACCAAATGCAGCGCCCCGGAGAGCCCCTGTGGCGGCTCGAAGGCGGAGGTCCTCACCGGTGTCATTCGGGCCAGAGGACCTGCGCTTCAGGTCGCTGCTCGACGTGCTCCAAGCGCTTGAGCCGCGAGGCGGTGGCGGCGGCAGCAGCCCTAACAGCGGCGGCGGCGGGAGTTCCAGTGACCTGCTGCCGAGCCCTGCGCGTCTGGTGCTTTTGTACGACTTGTTTGTGGGCTCAACGGGCAGAAATGTGAGTCATTGGCGGGGCGGGGCCCTTTAGGCGGCGAGCTGGGAGCTGCGGACGGGTGGCAGGTGGCGGCTCAGGAGGGTGAAGGGCGGCAGGGCTGGGCGGTATGCAGGGTCCCAGCAGTGCTAGGTGGGCGATTGCGTTCCTGGTCCTCCGCTCCCTTCCGCCCGGCGGCCGCTTCCCTGGCCCCACGCACACGCAACCCAGCGGCCGGCAAGCCCGATCCCGAGCCCCGCCACTCGCCGCATCCCGCTCCCCCTCGCTCCTCGCGCCTCACATCGCCCTCACCCGCGCCGTCGACCGCGCTGCCTTGACCACGGCCCCAGCCCTTCCGGCCCCGCCCCCAACCCCACCCCGCCCCTCCCCCGTCCGCCTGCAGTTGCCCGGCACGGCCCCCGACGCCGCCACCCAGCGGCGTACCCTGCAGCTGCTGGACGGGCTACTGGCGCCGCACCTGCAGGTGGGGCGGGGGGGGGGGCAACGTGTGCGGCCGTGCTGGTGTTGGGCGTGTAATGCCTCTTTGAGCTTCGTGCTTACGTGGCCTCCCGTGCCGGGGACCCTGACGCGGGCCAAGCGGGCTGCCGCTCCAGCGCCCCTACCAATACGATGCTCGATTCGGGCGTCGAGTGGTTTGGTCCCCGCACGCGGGCAAAGAACAGACTACCGGTACGAGCCTCCTGGCCATTAACCGACCAGCCCAAAAATGGTATCGACAGGTAACAAATTGCAAACATGCAAATTGCAGGGCCGGTACGGCGAGTCCTTCAACCCGGCGCAGCTCACCAAGATGATGTGGGTCGGCACTCGCACCGGCACCTGGGGCCGGGTGCAGACCGCTGCCGTACAACGGCTCGCGGCTGTCGTGCACCCGAACATGCCGTACAGCACGGACGACTACTGGGCGCCGCTGTCATTGTGGGTGCTTGCGCGCGCCGCGGTAGCTGCGCGCCCGGCCGCCCGCGGCAGTGGTGGTGGCGGCGTTAGCGAGGGCGCAGTTACCGCGGCGGCGCTGACGGCGGAGGCGCGGCGGCGGCTGCTTCCGTCGCTGCTGCAGCTGGTGGAGCGGAAGGCAGAGTGCATCCAGTCACAGGGACTGTCCCTGTTGTTCTGGTCCCTGGGGCAGCTGAGGATACGGGTGGGTACGAGTGCCCTGGCGAGCGGGCGGGCGAGCGGGCGGGCGGGTACTGCGCGCCCTCCTCAGCATCCCGAGGCACCAGGGGAACGTTATGCACGATTTCACTACCAAGGAGGTGGGCGCCGCCCCACCCCGCCCTGCCCCGCCCTTTGGTCACGAATGGCCTCCCCAACGGCGCTTCAGGTGTATCTGGCCCAAGCGGCAAGTGGTCGTCTCACGCGGCTCGTGTGCGCCCCGGCCACCAGCCCCGCATCTCCGCCCGCCTGGGCCGGCCCTGGAGCGGCCCTTGTCGCGACAGGAGAGCGCTGCCGACTGCAAGCACCACGTAGAACTGCACCCTAAAGCCGGGCTGTACCAACCCCCCCTGGGCCGGGATGAGAATGCAAGTGCGAAGGTTCCAACCCTCTGGCCCCTTCTCGGTCTGCGCCGTGTTCCCCTCACCCCGACAGGACACTCGCCTGCTGGCGGCGCTGGGCCGCCGCGCGTACGACCTGGTTCCGGAGCTCCCGCCCCAGGGCCTGGCAAACATCCTACACGGCTGCGCAGTGCTGGAGCTCAGCAGGCGAGATCAGGTGCGTGTGTGGGCGTACCGGTACGAATGATGGGCCGCTTGGTGGGCGGTGCAGTTCCCCTGCTGGCGGCTCAGTTTGCGTACTGCGTACAGCGTTTTATGGAGGAGCCACGAGGTGAAGGAAGAGCGGAGGAGGGTGCAAAGCACAGACGGGACCCGCAGGCGCAGCATGCCGCAGGTCGGCAACAGCCTCTTGTGTGGCTTCTGCGGTTTCCCAGCACCCGCCCCCCCCCCGCCCAGCACACTCTGCACCTCTGCATTTGGGTCGCGGCGGAGACTGCATGCGCTTTGCAAGCCTGCCCCGATGAGAGCGTCCCCATCTCCTTTACTCCCAAGACTGCCTTGCCGCCGTCGGTGTACACCAGCTCCGTGGCTCCAGCGTTGACAGACCGAAGCTGCGGCCCCCCTCCCCCAGTCTCCTTCCCTACGCCTCCTCCTGCCACGCCCGCTCCTTCGGCCGCGTAAGCCCTGTTTCCCCACCCCGTTTCCCGCGCCTCTCAACCCCCCGCGCGCACCCTCTTGCCCTCGCAGGCCGCCGTTCAGGCCAAGGCGCCCTTCCTGCAGCGGCTTGTGCGGGAGGCCGCCTCCCGCGGCATGAGCACCTTCACGGCTGCGGAGATGGGCCAGGTGGCCTGGGCCGCCACTAAGCTGGGACTGCAGTGCAGGTGGGAGGCGGCGGCGGGTTGGCTGGCGAGGAGGTAGCGGTGGTGCTTTCGAGGGTTGCCGGGTCGGGGTCGATGCGTACCGGGTGAGCCCGTGCAGCGGCGTGGCCCGCGCTGTGCTGGAGGCGGTGCCCGACGCCAGGGGGCAGAGGTCGCCTGGGGAGCGGCTGCGTCGGCGAGGAGGATGACCCCCCCCCCCGGCGAGGAGAATGCCTTCCAAACCCACTACCCCCCGCCTTCAACGTAATGTAATACCTTGGGCCGACGCGTGGGCAACAGAGGGCAACACCCAGTGGCCCAAGGACGGCGGTGCTGCCCCGAGCCGCCGGCGCACTCGGGTCACCGCGTTGGCGGACTGCCCCACAGGTGAAGGGTACAGGGTACTTGCCCCACCGGCCCCACCGGCCTACTATTCGCCTCCACTCAGCAGCCATCGCCGCCATACCCCACCCCGCCACCCTACCGTCCCGCCGCCCCGCTGCCCCGCCACCCCGCCTCCCCGCCAGGCCGCTGCTTGCTGCCGTGTGCGACCACATCGTTACGTGCGACCTGGACGAGCAGGCATCCCCCTCGCAGGTGAGGCACGGGAGGGGACAGAGAGGGCGGCCCTCGAGGCGCTGGGCGGCGAGAGGGGGGTGGAGCTGGGAGCTGCCCCCCCCCCCCATTAGCAGGGGGCCAAGGGCTGGCGTTGGTGGCGCCATGCAGGGCGGCGGCTGGCGGCTGGTCTCGCACGGACCACCGCGGGGGCTGCTTGGCGAACTTCCGCTGGTGTGCTCGCCACACCCGCGCGCGAGGCATGCCATACGCAATACCCTGCTCATGCGGACAACTCAACAAGCCCTAAGCAACCATTCAGCCCTACACGCCCTGTCGCAATGCGGGCCCCTCCCCCCCCCCCCCCACACACACACGCGCGCGCGCACATGAAGGGCGGGGGACGGGATGGGATGGGACGGGCACCGGGCACCATGGGCTTTTGGCGTCCTGGAGTCAGGGTTCAGGGCCTTGAAGTGCGTGTCCTCGCGGATTCGGGGGCTCGGAAGTGCAACGGGGTACCCAGGGGACGCTGGGGGCCTTCCATTACTCTTCCTTTGACGGTTCGTGAATCGTGATGACATGACGCCGAAGGCCGCTCTAGTGGGACCCTTTTCCAACCTTCGGATGCCGCACACTCAATCACTCCCTGCCTGTTTGCGTTACGAACCGCCAGGTGTGGGCCAACGTCATGTATAGCATGGCGCTGTCGGACCACTACGACCCGCGGGTCATCGACCGCCTGGCGCTCGCGGTGGCGCCGCCGCCAAGGGGGCGGGAGTTCTTCGGCGCCTCCGCCGGCCCTGCCGCCGCTTGGCTGACTGCGGCCGACGGCTCACGCGGTGACCGCGCACATGAACCCCAATGCGGCAACGACAGCTCCCCAGTCGAGGCCTCGCCGCCGCGGGTGATGGGCCTGAGGGCGTCTGCAGCAGCAACCGTGGCGCCGGCTGCCGGGTCGATTGGCGGCCGTGGCGGCTCGGCCGTGGCGGCGGATGCGGCTGCGCAGCCACCGCCGCCGCCGCCGCAGCCACGGATCAGCAACGCGGCGGCCGCATTCACGGCGCGACCGCCGCGGCCGCCGGCGCCGGGGCCGCCGCCGCTGGGCGCGTTCAACCCGGCGGTGCGCAGCGCCACGCCCCAGTCGTGCTGCAACATCCTCTTCGCGCTGGGCACCCTGCGCCACCTGGACGAGCGCATCTTTGACGTGCTGATCGGCCGGATGGCGGCCCACGGGTCGGCCTGCTCCGTTGCGGACGTCTCGCTGGCGCTGCGCGCGTGCGCGCACGTTAACTACTGGCCGCCGTACCTGGACGAGCTCCTAGCGCAAGCGCTGCCCCGCCTGCAGGTATTACGTTCGGAGGGGGGATGTCCTGGCCGCATCGGACTGATTGAACAGAGCATGCGGGCCACGCTTCCCGCATTCCCACCGCTGCATCAGGAGAAGGCCGGCTCGGGAACTCGGGATGTGGCCGGGTCCGGGTCCAAGCCACCCATGCGCCGCTGCTCCCCGTGACCCTGACCCGGACCTGGACCCGGGCGCTGACTGACACGCGCTCACGCGTCCGCCCGCCCGCAGGCCGAGGCGCCCCGCGTGATGGCACACAACCTGCTGTGGTCCCTCACAGTGCTGGGAATGCTCGCGGACCCCGCCCTCCAACCGCTTGTACGGCTGCTCGTGCAAATCGTCAACACGTACGGCACATCGAACTGGCGGCTGACGGCGGCGCCACCGCAGCTGCAGCTGCAGCAGGAGGAGTCCCTCGCGGTGGAGCCGTCCCTTTTGCCGGCGAGTGTGGCGGCGCTGGCGGAAGCGGATGCACCGGAGGCGACGGCGGCACCGGCGGCACAGGCATCGGCGGGGGCGGAGCTGGACCCGCTGGGCGGCAGGGACAGCCGCAAGAAGCTGCTGTCCTTCATGAACGCCAGTCGCGGCGAGCAGCGGCAGATGCGCAACGCGGGATCGGCTGGCGCCAACCTGTCGGCCGCCATGGAGGACCAAAGCCAGGTGAGGGACGCGTGGGAGCAATCGGGGAGCCGGGGTAATTGCTCGACCTCTCTCGCCCCCGCAGCAGCCTCCTCTGCCATCCCTTCCTGACGCTTCCTCGCCTCCCGCCCAGCAAATCGCGACTTGCGTCGTCCCTCTCCCGCCCTGGTTCCGCTTGTTCCTGCCGCTCACACCCTTCCCCTTCCCCTTGGCCCTCCCCTCACCTTGCCCTTGCCCTCCCGCCCGCAATCGGGTCCCCAACCCCTTCCTCTCCCCTCTACTTCTCCCCCCACCCCGGTCCCCACGCCGGCACAGCTGGTGCAGTACCACTGGGAGAGCCGCGTTCTGGGTCTGACGGGCCCCGACTACGACCTGGCCCCCGCCGGCGTGGCGTGGGGCTCCGTGCTGGAGTCCGTCCGCGCGCACCGGCTGCTGGTGGCAGCGGCGCAGCGGCCGATGTACGTGCAGCAGCGGGTGATGGAGCTGGTCAAGGTAGGGCGGGCGGGGGGGGATGAGAAAGGGAAATGGGTCGCGGGGGTCGGTGGGGGGAGTTTGCGGAAGAGGCGTGTGACGGGATGGGCGCCCATGGGCACAGGAGGGCAGTTGAGCGGGGAAACGGTAGCAGTCCTGGTGTCGGCTGGAGGCGCTTTCACCGTCAGCTGGCACCACCACTCAGAATGTCGTGTAGGTCGCCGCGTCCCCCAACGGAGCCGGAGCCGGAGCTGCCGCGCGCCTTATGGCGCCCGCTCTACGGCCTCTGTTGGGGCCGTGGTGGCGCGGACAGAGCCTTCTGCAGCGCCTTCACCTAGCGCTGTGTCTTGCCGCCCCCCCCCCCGACCACTGCTCCCCTGGACGTGCCACAGGATGACTGGGCCCCCCTCCTGCCTCATCGTAAGTTGGTTGGTACTCCCTGCCCCTCAGCTGCCCCCCTCCCCGCTGCCCCCTCCCGCCGCCACCCGTTCCGGCGCCCCGGCAGGAGATGGCCGAGAGCGACGCCTTCCCCTCCATCGTGGCGGTGGAGCAGGAGGTGCTGCTGGAGCCGGAGCTCATGTCGGTGGACATCATTGTGCACATGGCGCACCCGGACGCGGACAGGGCCACGGCCACCGCGGCGGAGGCAGCCACCGGCAGCGGCGGCGAGGGTGACGGCGGCGCGGCGCGGCGCGGGGGCCAAGAGGAGCAGGAGGATACGGATGAGGGGGCGGAGGTCGTGTACGTGTACTCTGCGCCATCCGTCGCGCTGGGCCCGGCGGCGGCTGCTGTCGCGGGCGGGAGATCCGTGCCGCCGCCGCTTGCGCCGACGCGGCTGCTGTCGAACCCGCCGTCTACCCGGCGCGCCCCGTCGCAGCCGGCGACGCCATCCTCTGCGCCGGACAGCTCCCCCCCGCCGCAGCATCAGCGGCCGGACAACCTGCGGCCGCCGCCCCCTCCTGGCACGTACCAGGTGGCCATCGAGGTGGACGGCCCCTGGCACCAGATGCGCAACCGGCCGCTGCACCGCGACGCCTCCACCTCCTTCCGCGACCGCCTGCTGGCGCGCAAGCTGGGCGGGCCGCAGAACGTGCTGGTGGTCCGCACGGACGTGTGGGTGGAGCAGATGACGGGCGACGAGGAGCGGCGGAGGGCCCTGTGGCGTGCGCTGCGGCACACCGTGCCACCGCGGCGGGCAGCGCCTTGGTCGACGGCAGCGGCGGCGCCGGCGAAAACGGCAGAAGGGGTGCCTGTCGAGGCGGCAGGGGCGGCGCCGGCGAGCGCATATGCGGAGGAGGGGGCGGAGGACCCGGCGGATGGCAGGGACCAGGGGAGCCCTGCCTATGCCGATCCGGTTGTTGCCACGTGCTTTTAGACGCCATGCGCGGCTGGACCCAAGACGCCCAACAGCCCTCCCGCACGTGTGGGGTTTGTGCGGCTCAGTCGGGTGAACGGTCGTTGCAGCGGGCGAGTGGGTTGATTATGAGCTGTGGAGTGTCCAAGCGGGTGCTGGTGATCCTTTACAGGCTTAGGGTAAAGGCACTTCAATGAGCCCACACGTCCAGTGTAATCCTGCAGTATGATCTACTGGAGCCCTCCGCTTTGCGGGTAGTAGGGGCCCTGCTCGGTGGCGACGAGGCCTGCAGCCCCAACCCTTGGCGCTCACACCCATGTCAGACGCAAGCACAGTTCCTCGGTTCCTCTCTGCTTAGTGACGGCTCACGCGGCGCATTGGGCCGGGCGCCTGGCAGACGTGGCAGTACTACAGCGCGGCGCGGACGTACTTCAATATCAAGCTGACCCGACCCGACTACGATCAGCACATACCGATTCATCAATATTCTGCGCAGCAAGTGCGCCCCCCAAGAGGTACCACCAGAGTGCCAATAGGCAAACACCGCCGCTGCCGAGCGAGGTCTCACTGTTTGGCTGCCTTCCCTGTTTCCGTTTCCTTTCTCTCACTGCTCAGCAGCGGCCCGCCATCACTGCCACGCGAAGGGAGGTCGGCGGCAAGCCCCTCCCACACTGCGCTAGCCCACCTGCAAACCAGCGCTCCGGCATACGCTGCCTGATAAATACGGTATGCTACCTCACGGGAAAATCAAGATAAGAGAAAGAGCACTTCCACTCCAACACGAAAGGAAAAAGCAGGGACTG
Organism: Gonium pectorale; assembly: GCA_001584585.1. NCBI lineage: Eukaryota > Viridiplantae > Chlorophyta > Chlorophyceae > Chlamydomonadales > Volvocaceae > Gonium > Gonium pectorale. Next base: position 2,443,130 of record LSYV01000007.1, on the reverse strand, counting down.
AAACGACTCCCGACGCTTCCACGCCCCTAAAAGGTGGTGCCTCCATGAACGCCAGCTGCCAATCGCTGGTGGCAGCAGCCACCGCAACAACACATCCCCGACACGCCCCTGCCCGGCCATCACCCGCTGCCGCTGCCCGACCCCAACCCCTTATACCGAAAGTACGCTGCGGCCGCCGCCCCCGCCACCAGCGCCCCGGCCGCGAAGGCAGCCACGTAGCCGCCCGACGCACCGCCCGAGCGAGACGCCACGGCAGCGCCCCGTGCCGCCGCCGCCGCCGAGGGAGAGGCGGAGGGCGCGCGGCCGGAAGTCGGCTGCGGCCGCCTGCCGACGAGCTTCTCCCGGACAACCTGCGGCCGGCGGTGAGCGGCGGCAAGCAAGTCGTGATGCAGGGAGCAGTGCACGACTAGCAGGCTCGGTCGCGAACAGATTGCGGCGGCAAGCGTTTGCGCGCTGCGAAAAGTTTCCCCACACTCCAGAAGCTGAGCACTTCTGGGGAAGGCCCACAGGTACGAGGCGACTGCCCTGCGCGCCGACCCGGCACCGAAAGTCACAAGCCCATGCCCCCAGCGGCACCGGCCCCCTCAAGCTTGCGCCCGCTCCCACACCTTGCCCTTGCCAACGTGCCGCACCTACAGCCGCCCTCGCCACGTGCCTCACCACTCGCGCAAGGCGTCCCCACCCCTGCCACTATGCCACTTATGTACTGAAGCTACTACGCTGGCGCAGACGCCTGGCGCACATAACCGTCTCGTCCGTCTCCCTGCCCCCTGCCCAAGCCGCAAACCATGTTGCCCGTGTTCCCCCACCGCCGCGGGCGCACCTGCATGTTGTCGTCCATGTTGCGGATCAGCTCCTCCAGGGCCTGCAGGCTGCTGGCTGTCTGGGCGGTTGACGCCTGGATCTGCCGCAAGCAATCTACAATGACGTCTTCCAACCGCGGCGGTTGGTATGGCACCAGCGCCTCCTCAGCCTCGGCCTCGCCGCCGTAGCCAACAGCCTCCTCCTCGTCCTCCAGGGCGTCAAAGAACTGCTCGCCCTCGGTGGTCGTGCGCGGCGGCCGCGGTGCGGCGGCGGCTCGGGCCGGGGCGGGCCGCTCCGGAACCGCTCCTTGCTCCACTTTCCAGCTGTACGACAGAGGAGAAGCAGTGGCGGCGATGGCGCGAATGCAAAGAGACGCGGGAAAGGCCATCATTGAAAGCGTCCGGTGTCATGCAGCTTGTGCAGCGGCCAGTCCGCTTGCAACCGCACCGCCTTCGTGCCTAAACAGCTCCATCGGTTCCCTCCCGTCCCCGCCGCAACACATAAGTCTACCACCCACCACCACGGCCCCGCTGCGGCCCCCTCCGGGGCAGCCTGTCTTCCGCACCTGGCGTAGTAGTCCCTGCACCACGTTAGGAAGGTGTTGATGGAGGCCGCCGCCTCTGTGGCCATCAAGCCCTCCACTGTAGTGTTCATGGGCCACGGCATGGCAGCGGCACACTGCATCAGCGCCTTCACCTACGCAGCGCGGTACGTAAAGTGCAGGGCGCAGGGCACGGGGCGCAGGGCACGGGGCGCAGGGCAGGGGCATGCGGGGTAACGTCGCAGTCGGTGCAGCCCGGGCGCCTCAGCGCTCCACTGCGGAGCCGCGCATGTCGGGGTCAGCTGCCGGCACAGCACATCTCCTGCACCTGGTCAAGTTCACGGCCAGGTGCATGTTCCAGTGGGATGCGCCGGCCATTCACCGAGTCTCCGTGAGCCCCGACTACCTATAGGGCCTAACCCCCTCGGCTCACCGAGCAGGAGCCGTCCGGTCTGCTGGCCACAGCCAGGAAGCCCGAGGTTGTGAACTTGTTGGCGCCGGGGAACTGCGGGTGACGAGGGTGTGGGCGGACAGGCACTCACCACGAGGGCATACGTAAAGCGGGACGGGCATCGGGCGGCATTGGGTGGCTCGCACGCTGGCACGGCTCCAAGGCGCGTGACGCTCCTGCAGCCCACGAAAAAAACATCAAGCCCTCCAACCCGCCGGCCAACCATGCATTTTCGGCCCATGCAGCGCCGCGCATGCCTTGCCAGTAGTTGTACCGGTCCCGGTGCCGCATCGCCAGTGCTTTCTTTCCCATAGGCCGCCATAGCCCCGCACAGACTACCGCGCTCCGTACATTGAGCAGCGGCTCCGAGATGAGCTTGAAGGAGCAGCAGCCGGCGCCCCACTCCACGCGCTGCGTCTCCACCACCGGCACGCTGTCCATGCCTGCGGGGAGGCCATGACATCCCGGGATCAGGCCTGAGGGCTTCTACGTTACGTGCTGCGTTGTGGATGCAAAAATATAAAACGGAAGCTGACGCATATCCCCGGTGCTGAGGTCCACGACCGAGCCACCTCCTCCGCCTGCGACCACCGCTGTCCCGTTCGTCCCTTGCGGCCGTCCACGCCCACGGCCGTAGTCCCATGGACCTGCCACCCATCCCTGTACATGGGGCTCACGCTGTCGTGCGCATGCGAGCGGTGGCGGCCCTACCATACACATCGGCATGTGTGGCGCCCGCTCGCGCCCAAACGCTCTGCCACAAGCTACCAGCGCCCGGCCACCCACGCACGGCAAGGGTAGTCCCCCCCTAGGACCCACCGATGACCTTCTTGAGCATGGCGGGTACGTTCATCGGCATGGTGAAGCGCACCGATCGGGTGCCATCGGACCCCCACGCCTCCGCCGCTGCATTTGCGTCGCCGTTGACCTTGGCGTGGAAGGCGCGCAGCGCCGCATCCCCCGCGTATATCACATCGAAGTAGGACTGCAGGGAGAGGGGGTTGGTTGGGAGGATGGGGGTGATGCAGGGGCCGGAAGCGGTAGCAAGGGCTGGGTAGCGTGGCGGGCGTTTGCTGGCGGATTTGACGCGGCGCCCAGCTCCGGGTTTGTCCCCAAGGCCGGCACTATCGATATGGGGGGCCACGATGGGAAGCGGCTTTGCGACACGCATACCGGCAGGGAAGGAGGCAAGACCAGAGAGAGCCGCGGCACTTTCTTAAGTCGGCACTGACAGGGAGCCACGCAGGGCCGAGCTACGGTCGGGTCTGCCACCACTGCGTGGGTGCCCGATTGCTGCCGCCTGCCCGTACCCCAGCTGCGGGGACAAATGTGTACGCGCCCAGATGCCTTCGACGTTTGAGGGATATCAGCGGGGCGGGTACCCGCGCCCGAGGCGCCCGACACGTCGCACGAGCGACCCCGCCCCTCAGCCGTGCAGCATACGCGCAACCGTAACCCCCGAGAGCCCTTACCTGCGCCGTGCAGTCTGGGACGTTAATTTCCACTTCGATCTCCTTCATGGTTTGACTTTCCTAATGCTCAAAATATGTTATGTTGTAACGGCTACATATCTACTCGCGTGTCATTGTGTCAGCGGCGATGGGCGGGTAGGGATGGGCAAGCAGTGATGGCGAGGCTCGCAGGCGGACACGGGCACCTCAGCGCCAAGCATGAGAATTTGAGGTCCGCTTTAGGATGCAAGTAAAGCACTGGGGCATGCGAGTTTGGCTCGTACTCTGCAGTACGAGCATGTGCGTGCACAGGGGTTGGCAATGCGAGGGCGCTTCATCGCGAGGGAGGGACGCGTTTAGTTTACATACTATTAGCCAAAACAGCGTTCAAACCGTAGAAGGGCGAGCCGGGGGTGCTTCCCAGAACTGCAGCTCTCCTACGCATGCCCAAATGCACCCAGTTCTCATGTTGTTAAGCTACCCATGGGCACACCCTAAAGCAGACGCTCCTGAGACGCCCTCCTTGGAATGCCACGGCCCCGAAATGGAAGCCCCATGCACTCAATCCGCCGCAGTGCAAACCGCTCCCCCGGTCCATGTCAAGCAGCAGCTCGCAAAAGCCGCCCAGCAACAGATACCAACAACCTGCATCTCCCGGGCCTTCGCGATAGGGCCCACGCGCCTCTTCTCCTTGCGCACTTGGAAACGCACAAGGTGCGACATGCCGCGCCAGGGGCACACATAGGTTTTCCTAGCCAACGCAAGCACCAGAGATCCTCATCACGCCATCAGCAGCGCTGCGGCCCACTCCTAGAAGCGTGTGCGAGCACCAACCAATGTATTCCACGCAGATAGGCGATGCTCCCCGCCAGATCTGCCTCCACTTGGACCGACTTGTGAGGACAGAAAGCGACGCCGGCAGCTTGCCTGAAGCTGCACAGCCTTCAGTGCCTTACCGGTTCAGCGTTTCCCACGGCGAGTTAAAGTCGAAGTACCTGGGGACGGACGTGAAGGGAAGATGGGTGGACGCATATGCCGATATCGGGCAGGACGCAGCACGATGACCGCACATGACAGAAGTATGAGCTGCTGGAACATGCTGGGACACGCAAGCACTGCTTCAGCAAGAATTGTGCACACATGGGCATACCGGTCACATGCGGAAGTACCCTGGCAAGGCTGCGGTTACCGAACAAGGCCAACTGTCGCCAAGACATCGTCATCGGACACGACCTTGTTTCCAACCCGAGGGTCCCACGCCACTTGCCCCAAACCGCTCAAGCGCCCGAACCAGGCACACGTCCATGCCCTGGCCCTTGCCTGCTCTCGCCGCTGGTGCAGACCAACACTAGCCCCGCAGTCCGCACCTGAACTCCTGCGTCAGCTCCAGCGGCTCCGAGACCACGCGCTTCTTGCCGTAGTCGTACCGCACCTCCGTGTAGCCGCTGAGGGGGAAATCCTTGCGCAGCGGGTGGCCGGTGAAGCCGTAATCCGACAGGATGCGCCGCAGGTCGGGGTGGCCGGTAAAGAAGACGCCGAACATGTCCCAAGTTTCCCGCTCAAACCAGTTGGCTGTGTTGAACACTTTTGAGATGGTGGGCACGGGGGTCACTTCATCCACGCACACCTTGACGCGGATGCGGTTGTTCCAGCGGGGGGACAGCAGGTGATACACCACCTCGAAGCGCGCGGCACGCTCCGGGAAATCCACGGCCGTGACGTCAATGAGGCACTTGAACTGCGTGTTGACGTGGTCCCGCAGGAACGTCATCAGCGGCACCAGGTGCTCCGGCGTGGTGTAAATCGTGGGCTCCTGGTACAGCACGCTGCTCTGCGCTGGCCCGACCACTGCCATTTTGACGTACTTTGGCACTGTCTTGATGATGTAGTCGGTGAGCTGCGTCTGCCCGAACGCCTGGGCGTGCGCGGTCGCGACATAGTCCTTGCCCGAGGTCTTGCGCGCATAAGCATAGCCCATGTTTCGCGTCTGCTGAAGCTGCACATCGGCACCGCTGCTGGTGCTGGGAGCGCTCGCTGCCTCCGCCAAGATGCTGCTCAGCCCCGACTCCTGTGCGCCCAGGGCCCGAGCAGCAAAGCTGCGAATGCTTTCCGCGGCATTCTGTTGCAGCTTAGCGGAAGCCTGTAGCTTCGACAGCAGCGACGATGCCTGCTTCATGACGCAAGGAGCTATACGCCCTTTGGCTGGGCGGGTAAATAGACGTAGCCCACTTAACACCAACGGGCCAGCCGTCTCATAGAGAGCGAGAGGACCGCTGAACTTGCCGTAGAGGTCCACGACACCCGGTTTACCCGTCCCGAGCAACCTCCGGGGAGGGAAGCAAATGCGGCTGGTGCACTACCACGGATCCAGATCATTTCGCCCAGCCTCTTCTCGTGCGGACCCTCACGCAGCCCCTTGCTTCGGCCGTGCACGCGTTCTTGTCGCTAGCGCAGCGCCGCAGACCGCCACAATGGCCGCCGCTCAGGAGGTGCTCGCTCTCAACCAGAAGCTGCTGACTGCGATCGCCGCCGGGGACTACGCCACCTACGAGGTGTGCTCTGGTTCCGGGGCAGCACGTCCTTCCACCCGTCGCTTCACATCGCAACCAAGGCCGCCCCCTCCGTCAAAACCATATCACATACCTTCATTTTGTGCATGAGCGCTCAGACTGGCCGGGTATCGTGTGGAATGGTAACCGGGGCGGGCGCCTGTGTCTCAACCATAGGCGACGGCCTGCACATGACTCAGGAAGGGCAGTGGCGACATGCTCAAACATTGCCTAACAAAGCCTTTACAGAGCGCCAAGGCTTCTGGCTCGTATGGCCGCAGAGGCCTCTGCCCTTTCACGCAATTGAGCCCCATACAGGCAGCAGCGCGAGCTCCCTGCCCGTAAACCCAGCCGCAGCACCGCTCGCCTTCCTCTCCGTCTTGGACAGCGCTGTGCACTGGAAGTTGGGCTCATCCGCATAGTACGACACATTTTACAGCGACTTGGCGACCCTGCTTGCCCTCATTGCCCTCTATGATGTGCCATGTAGACCATGTGCGACGGCACCATGACCTGCTTCGAGCCCGAGGCGCGGGGCCACCTGGTGGAGGGCCTTGACTTCCACAAGTACTACTTTACGATGCCTTCGGCACCTTTGCCTGCGGGCGCGGAGCCCCCCAAGTCCCACGTGCTCAACACCATGGCGTCGCCGCATGTAGGTGCCCTTCGGTTCGGGCTGAGGATTGAAAGCCATGTCCGCCGGAAGATAAGTCGCAGCGGCCTCTACAAGAGGCCTGAGACCTTGTCCTTCGGCCCTGCTGTCTATGTAGTGTGCGCGCTGTGTGCGTACGCTGCCTTTGCCGTAGTCGCCTCTGGGAGAATCGTGCAGCTCACAGCGTCTTCACGTGTACAATACGGTGGATACCGCGTACGGCTGAGAGTGAAGCATGAGGGTCCGCCTGCTCGTCTCCCTCGCCCGCCATGCCCTGTACTCCGCGCCCTGCTGGAAACATCGCACCACCGGGTGTGTATGACCGTAGTGGCTGCCTTCCCTGTTTCCGTTTCCTTTTCCATGATGCGCGCTGCACACTTTACCAGATTGTGCGCCGTACCCGCGCCTGGAACCAACTATACGCGGCCTCATCCACTCGCCACATGCTCGGGTCACTCGGTCAACGGGGCAGGGAAAGCAAAAGGACAGTTGTCGGGGCTGGTAGATCGTAGTGAAGGGAGACGATGGCGCTGACACGCCCGGCCTATGAGAGCGTTCCGTATGTGTGTGGTTTATGACACCGTAGTAAGCATTCCGTTGTGCACGGTGCTTGCGGGCCGGCCTGCCTACCACAAGACGAGCCTGCGAGGCGGCAGCAGGCAGGGAGACATCCCTACGCCAGTATGCGCGCACGAATGCCTCTCGTTGCCGATGGTTTCGTGCTCATAATAGGCTGCTCCCTGATCCCTCCCTGTATCTGTAAACTGTAAATCCCTGATCCCGCACCTATTCCGCCCGCTTCAACCTCCCTCCCCCGGCATCGTCAGGTCCGCGTCATCGGGGACAGCTGCGCCGTTGTGTCGTACGTGCGGTTGACTCAGAAGCTGGTCAACGGGGCGTCCGTGACCGTGTCGGCCGAGGAGACGCGTGTCTGGGAGAAGAAAGACGGCAAATGGGTGCACGTGCACATGCACCGCTCCCTGGTGCCGTAGGGGGCTTACGCGCGGAGCGGCCCGAGTCCTGGGCCGACGTTTTCCCATGTGTCAATCTCGCGGCCATGTTCTCAGGGAGCTCAGGCCATTGAAGACCCACGGTTAGCACGGGCTCGACACGCACGGTGCGGGTGTAGTGGCGCGGGTGTAGGGAGCGTCAAGGCATAGGGTCGAAGAGAAGGGCGGCGGTAGCTGTTGTGGTAGAAAGTATAAAGCTGCAGACAGTGTGGGAGGTTACCTGTACGGACATACACACGCGACGGTGCGACGTTGTAGGGTGTGTTGGTACACGGCAGGCAATGCAAATGCGCAGACGCGCCAGCCCGTCCCGGAGGCCCCAGCTTTCCAGTGCGTCGTTGATACCTTGATCGCGCTGTTCTGAGGGTGCTCTGCACCGCTCCGCAGCTTGTCCCTCGGTGACCAGGATTTGACAACCCGCTTGCGCACGGCACGCCCACCCGGAACGCCTTGCAGCTGTATTCACACCTGAAGTTACAGAGTCGTTGCAGGCAGCGCTTGCTAACTGTGTAGACAGGGCCATACGTGGACGCGAACAGACGCATCGCATCCAAGTAGCCGATCGCGTTGTATGGAGATTGCACAGCGGCCGTGCGCGTGGAGCTGCAGTGCGGAAGCAGCGAGCGTACACGGCCGCGGTTTTTTACAAAATAAAGGGGAGTGTAAGAATAAGAGAAATCTGCAAAGAAAGAGGGAGTCCGCCTCTACAGTCATACACGCCCGAAGGCGCGACGTTTCCAGCAGTTCTGAACTCCAGCCTTCCTGGCTTGTAACCGCGCGCCTGAGACAGGGGCCCCTTAGTGACGGCCTGCAACGGTAGGAGCCAGGACGGAGACGGTGGGACCCGGACGATGCTGGCTGGGATTGGGCCTTTACACTACTGCTAGGAGGAGCTGCTCACGAGCGCACAAAAGCGCAGTCGGCGCCCAAGCGGCGCAGTCCAGCGCGCGCTGGCGCAAAAAGCAGAAACACGCGAGTCTGGCGCGGCCCACAGGCACGGCCGAAACACAGCGCGCGCAGGACAGAGACAACTAACGCCGCCTTTTCACGGCGCTTCAGACATGGCCCCCGCAGGGAAATCACAAGTGCACCAGCGGTGCTCAAACCACCCACCCTGGGCGTGAGCCTCAGGGCTGACACCTAGCGCGCTCAGCTGCTCTTCATATGCCCGGCCGCGCCCAGACAACTCAATTAGCTCCGGGTGCACGCTGCGCCTGCCCGCCTAGCTTGGGCGAATGGCGCGCCGGCATGTCGAGCCCGATGCGGGGCTCCTGGCGCCCACGCCCGCCTGAGTCATCGGGCGGCCAGAGTGGCTAAGCGTCCGCCTGATCCCTCCGCGCCTAGGCCGAGCTGTGGCTTGCGACGAGGGTGGGTGGGGGGAAGTTAGCGAGCAACAGAGCTCCTAGTAGTGAAGGCAGAATGCTGAACTACAGGAGCGAAGGGATATATAACACTGTACGACAACCGGTGACAACGGTCACCGGCAACCTACAAGCCGAAGGCTACCGTTCAGAACCTATCTTAACGGCTCTACTCGCTTCGCTCATGCCGCCATTAAGCTACAAGGCGAGCGAGTACAAGCAAGGCAGGTGGCGTTCAAGGGCTAATAAGAGCTCTCCCTAGAGAAGCGTGGAGCCTTGCTTCCTGGTCGTGCCAACGAAACCCCGCCCGTCCAAGACCGCGAGCCGCAGCCTCAAGACCGACGCTCTAGACGGGCCCTGCGAAAGAATCAACCAACTTGCTCCCCCGTAAGCGCGGTCCCATGCTGCCGCTCCTGCCACATGGACGCAAACAGACAACCACTGCAACTCGTGCGTGCTAAGGTTAAGGGGCAGCGACAAGGCGAAGGGCCCAGGAATGTGACCCAGCCGTCTCAATAGCAGGCACCAGTGTATGTGGCTACTAAGGGTCCTAGAACACAAGACCCATGGGTCAGCCAGGACGTCATGTGGCGCCCTGTCTGAAGTTCGTCTATCGTTGTATCCGGATTACGCGCACAGCTTTCCTTAGCTTCCAAGACATTCCTTTGTTGCTTGTCATAGTTCTCTAACGTACAAATAGTTGTTGCACGGCAATGCGCGTAGCATGTGTCTCTCAAGTGTTGACTGCCAGTCATATGTTATGCGAGGTGCGTTGTCGACACTCAGAAGCAGAAGACTCTGATGGCATACTAACGGTTACAGACTACTGAGATACGTTCAAACATACCCCTCTGAAGAAAATGATGCCCACGTGTGTCAGATAAAAAAACCAGGCTTTCAGCAAGGCACGAATGCCATTAAGAAGACCGTCGTGAGAATTCCTGGTTGATTTTTCATCATCCACACGATACACACATAAACAAGGCACACAGCGACAGCGGACAGGCCTCAGACATCCAAGGAAGGATGAAGCCGCAACAGCTCTCTAGCCCGGCGAAGGCGAAAGCTCTAGACGGGCCCTGCGAATGGTTTCTGAGAGAAGCCCTGTTTGGAACTGTCATCACAGGCCACCTGCTGCCAATACAACATGATAGCGCGCCGCAGACATACTTGTTGGAGCGAGCGCGTGAGAGTTGCCTCAGACCGCAACTGAGTTGCACCGTTGGCGCAGAGCCACCCACTGAGGACACTCGTGAGAGTGACGAGCAGCGAGCTGCGTGGATTCACCAGGTAGGTTCACTCCTGCAGGGCAGGAACCTGGCTAGGCCACAGCGTGGTTGCATGTTGGCATGTTTCATCATAGGCAGCTCATCGAGCAGGCGGGTCATTACCAGTCGACTCAGTCTCTTTGCGTTCTCCTTCACAGGAGGGAAACGGGGCCAGGAAAGCCCCACGCATTCCATCATCACAGTCGACTGGGAGCAATATGAAGATTGGACGGCTCAGACATGGCGCTATTCCCCAATAATGGGGACAAATGAGCCAGGAATGCCCAAGCGCACGAGTCATCACGGCCGAGTGATCAGTGATGCCCTTCAGAAAAGATAGCGGGCGAGTCCTTGCACAAAACGTGATGGCTCAGTCCCGGTGTATACCAGCTCCACGAGGAGGCTATTTGGGCAGGAAAACCCGTTGCACCAATTCATCAAAGCCAACAAATAAGAGTAAGGCATCTAACACAGGCTAAGACTAGGCCGTACATGCTCCACTCAAGGAGCCAGACCTGGGCAGGTACACCCGCATGTCGCCATCCAACCAACAATCTTGCAATACAAATAAAACAAACGATAATACAGCTCAGACACTTGCGCGCATGCTCCAGAAGGAGCTGGATTGGTTCAGGAAAACTCTTGCGCATCGTCATCCTCGCCATAACCTAGCCAGGTCACAACCAACATGCGGCTTTATGGAGGGGGCTCAGAACATACTGTTTCACCGCAATCGGATGCAAACGGGGTCAGGAAACCCTCCAGCACATTATTTCGTCAATGCCCCTTCGGTATGAACCCCGCAATCAACCGACGTATCGGGTTAAGATGGCTCAGAGCTTCGCAAGTCACCGATTGAATGTAAAGGAGGTCAGGAATTCCTCCTGCGTGTGCTTCATCTCAGCCATACCCGAGTACACAACGAAACGATCAAACCCCGAACACGCATGCCGGTCGGTGCGGTCTAGATGGCTCAGACGAAGTCCAAACCCATACGCATGGGAGGGTAGGCACAGGAAAGCCATGGACATTTAGTCATCAACGCCAGGCACTCTGTTGAAGCATGTGCAGAAGTGCAGTCGGCTCAGACATGGATCACGCTCGTCTCATGAACGAGACAACTGGGGCCAGGAAGCACCCACGACCGGTCTCCTCATTGCCAGATCAATGCGATTGATTTAGGAGCGCCTCAGTGGAAGAAGAAGTCGTTTTTTGGTTGAGTAAAATCACGAGGTGTCATAAACAGCCTCTAAGTTATCATCTTTGGCGCATGTGAAAGAGCGGATGTGCAGGCCAGTACCCAGTTGCTCATGACGGGATGCGGGCCAGGAACAGTCAGTGATACCAGCCCAGTACTGTTGCTGCAAGTGTAATGTTAGGCGGAGGGGACATGTGGCCCACAGCGCCTGACCGTCAAGCAGCGGGTACACCAATGTGGGCGTGCCAATACGTTGCCAATCCTGAAACGATGTCTGGATGCAATCGTCCCAACCCCCAAGCGAGTGAGGGGACAGGATAGCGTAGCCCCATCGTCAGCCGCGCTGGTTTGATCGGCCAGCGAAGCCGGTCTTATGGCTTCTGGGAACGGGCCTCGCAGCACTGACAGCCGCGAAACCAACTGATATAGAAGCCGCATATGCCGCTTACCCCATCATGCTTCATGAACGCTCAGACAGCCAAGGGAAACAGTGAGTTCGTCAACAGGCCGTGGCCCTCGGAAACTCTAGTCCGAATCTGTTCTGTATCATCATCGCGTGGTTCTATAGAACGAAACGACAGAATCCCAAACAACCCAGCCCAAACCTGACATTGGAGACCATAGAAACGTAGAAGCGGTGCAGATGAAAGGCAGCATGAAACGGTGACGGCGGTGAAGTATGGCGGCTGCTGCTGCAAACGATGGTGGCGGCGGCGAAAGATGACGGCGGCGCATACGGATGATAACGGCGTTCAGGATGGCAACAAGAGCGACGAAGACGGCGGCATCGAAGGACGGCGGCGGCGGCGAGGAAAGATGACGACAATGAAGGATGAAATAGCAGGCGGTAGTTGACGTCGGCCGGCGAGGCAAGGGGCGGTGGCGGCGGCGAAGTCGATGATGTCAGAGGCGGCGGATAAGGCGCAAGGCCGGTGGTGGTGATGTGAGCATATTTGACGGCGTCGAACAATGCCGAAACGGCGGCGGCACACCGGGGCAGTAGTGGCTCGAAGGAGGCGATACTTGATGCAAGGTGACTTGGCGCAGGACGATGCGGGTGATTGCGAGTGGCGGCGCCATGAAGGGGTACTGGCGGCGGCGGCAGAGACCAAAGCTTGAACTCGAGCATGAAGTCATATGTGTCTCCTGCAAGCAAGGAGGTGTCAGGGGCAAACGGGTTAGCAAAAGAAGCAGAGGCAGAGCGCGGTCACAGGTCCTTAAACTCAGGGGTCAGACAAAGAAACCGTTCTCGTCAAGTGCGTAACGCACGTCAGAAACACGGACCAAAGTTTCAAATCATCACCCCCCGATTGCACAACGTGCGGAACTGTGCACGGATGTGTGAGCAAGGGAGATCAAGAGCCTTGTCGAAGGGTCAGATATTCTGGCTTGACGGACCCGGAGGTCCTATTAGAAATAGCAGACTGCTTCAGCTTCGATCAGTCGGGGAAAGTGTCCTCCTTCCCATCGATAGGCCCGTGTGTATGCAGTAGTGCGGCGTGGAGGTATGACAATTATGAAAAGCGCGGGGCGGCGGCGGCGGCCATTCAGCCAGATGTTGGAACAAGTGATATCGTCATTAGGCTCCGAGTGAGCTGAGTAGTATTGTCATCACTATGGCTAGCCACAAGACGCCGCCACATGCTCGAGACGTGCGCATGGACCAGAGGGCCGCAGCACCGAGTGTCAGAGAAGCGAATGCTTCCGTCCATCGTCATGTATTAATCCCCGGCTAAAGGGATTTACGACTGGGGCGACAGAGAAATCATCATCCTCGGAGCGGCCGCGGCCCGTGTCTAAGTGCTGGTGGCATACCGTCGCCAGACAGAACAGGGTGAACGGGCAACGCAATCATACCTTGGATGCATGGCCCATAGCTTGGTTCCTCGTCCTTGTCAGGAGGAAGCGGCAAAGATCGAAAGTGACGCCCCGGCGGCGCAGGCTGGCAGCAGCCCGGGGAGGGCGCGCGAGACAAAAGCTATACCATGACGGAGGTGTTATGTGTTTATGCTGAAGTCCGGGTAAAAATCGGTTCAAGTAGGCCCGGGCCGAAAACGGGTACGGCGACTGGGCCTTGTGGGCTCGGAGCCATGGCGGTTTCCAGTTAGTGTGCTCACCACCACCATCCACCTTATCGATCACCAGTGTGCCTGCCCTGCAAGCTGGCGATGAAGAGCACATCGTCCCGCTTTGGTCAACCCGACCTTGCTGCTTGCGCTTGCGCACAAGGTCCAATGACAGCACGGAACGACGCAGCCTAGGCAATTTCTGGGTGTAAATACCTCTATTTCAAACAAATGTCGGGCGGGCGACAGCCCCAAGCGCTGAACCTCGCGGGCTTTCAGTTTACATACCGCAGCAGCTACTTTGATTGGCGCCTTTTGCATGGAATTGATGTCGACAACGTGGTGGGTCAGGGTAGCGGGGTTGCTGCAACCATGTCCGCGAAGTGCAACCGCCTGCGGGCCTACACGTGCCATATGCCCGCTGAGGCCAGTTGTCTTTATGGGCGCTGAGGCATGACCGAACCCGCACCCCTACTGGGCCAGTGTTATGGTCCGTGCAGAACCCTCCGTCACGCCCCATCCCTGTGTCTCGCCCTCACCCTTGCATCCCTAGATCCGGCTCACGGATGTAGCGGCCATCGAGGACTGCCTGCACACGCTTCAGACGGGGTGCTTCCCCGCGGAACGGGACCGGCTGTCGCCCGCCAACTGCGTGCAGCTCTTCCGGCTGCTGCAGCTGTCCATCGAGTACTGCGCGCACCTGCGAGCAGCGCACGCCACGCTGCTGGACTGCTACAATGTCGCAACCAGCGCGGCGGACAGGTGCGTCCGTATCCGCTGGCAAAGGGCTCCGCAGCACCCCGTGGGTCCCCGCGAGCTCTACGTCGGGTGCCATTAGCCCACGCGCCATAACTGCTCTGGGGTGGCGAGGGCGGGGGAGAGGATGAGAGGTAGCGGCTCATGCTTGGGTGCACGGGGTAGAGGGTTGAAAGGCATTCTCAGTAGAGGAACCTTGGGGTGCATTCATCTTCCGACCATTGAAAACTGGCTGAGCGCTGAGGGTGGAAGGGAGGGGCCAGGGCCCCCGGTGTTCGGGACACCCGGTGTTCGCCCGATGCCGCACCTCCCGGTGGTCCGTCGCATGTATGAACCACATGGTCGGGGTGGTTTGACGGGTTTATTAGCCCGAACCGGCCGAATTTCTGGCTGACTGTGTTCCCAAGCCCAGCCCGTCGACCTGACCCGACCCGAACGCCCGACTTGCAAGCAGAGAGAGCCCAGGTTCTCCCGGAGAAGCCGAGTCCGAAAGGGGCGGCAGGGGGCACATGCATGGAGGAGGCCACGGTGCACGGGGCGGGCTGAGAGCCCTGGATGTGCGGAGTACTATCGCCACCTGCCACCATCTGAGTCTCGTTTTACACGCAGTTGTCGGCCTGTCCCTTCGCGCTGGGTGCTCTTTAACGCTCCTGCGTCCCTTCCTGCCCATGGCCCTGTAGCTGGAAGGCCGCCGCACGAGCATACCTGGACGCGGGGTCTGTCTTCCTTTCGGAGAGCCTGGCGACTGCGGCCCTTAGCAGGTCTGCATTGGACGCCACAGACGCCGCGCGGGCGGCGCTAGAGGGGGCTGACCGGGACTACAATTCGGCGCTGGACACGCTGGAGGTGCGGGCGGGAGACTGAGGAGCTTGGAGGGAGCAGGGATGGTGTGACGGGGGGGGGAGGCCCGAGGATGCGCGCGGCGTGGGCAGGACCTGCATACTAGGAGAGGCAGTGAACGACACCCCGACGGCACAGACGCTCTGCTCCAGAGATAGAGCACGCCGCTCGCACCAGCAATACGCATATGGGCTTATGGTCGGGAGGCGAGAGCGCGTGGTGCGGGACTGGAGATTTGCGACGGCTGGGGCGTGTGTGCCTTCGGCCTCCGCATTCCTCTCCGCCGGCCCCTTCATGCCGCCGCCGTGCGCCACCACCTCCGGCAGGCGGAGGACTCCCGCGCCCGGCACTTCCGCTTCCGGAAGCACCGCACGGAGATCTCGTGGAGCACGCTGCACGCCACGGACGCGGACCGGCTGGTCTCAACAGTGGACGTGGGGGCGCTGGAGGGCCTGATGCCCAATCTTACGTACGGCAGTATTACTAACGAGGATGACGAGCAGCTGACGCCGCACCACTTCAGCCAGATTATACCGCTTGCGCAGGTTCGTGCCTGCCGGGTGCCTGGTGCTGATTGTTACCGATACTGAACGGCTGGCGGGGACAAGGGCACGCAGGCAGCAGGGACCAGGCGGCATGCCATCCTGCACCATCGCATGGTGCCGTTGGTAAGATAGGCCGCGACGCCCATGACAGGTCGCACGCGCCGCTTGACGCCCTCCTGCGCTTGCTCGTGCCCGGGACCCTCTGCCGCACGCCCAGGCCGCCCTTGACTACGTGCTCTGGCAGGCCAACGCGACCGGCGCCCTGCTGGTGAGGGGACCGAGCGCATCGGTCATGGGCTGTCCGGCACGATGTGCCTGCAGCAGGGATGATGCAGTCAGAGGCATAGAGCGGGGCGGAGTGACGGCTGTTGCAGCGGCAGCGGATCATAGGGGCTCAGTTTCTGCAGCGGGGCTCGTGAGTGTGCAGAGCGCGCGGTTTCGCCTGGCCTAGGGGTTTCACCACCGTCCCACCACCATCACAACCCTGTGGCCCTTGCGGCAGTAATGTGAATGCTCACCATC
Source organism: Gonium pectorale (assembly GCA_001584585.1). Lineage (NCBI taxonomy): Eukaryota > Viridiplantae > Chlorophyta > Chlorophyceae > Chlamydomonadales > Volvocaceae > Gonium > Gonium pectorale. Next base: position 2,427,116 of record LSYV01000007.1, on the reverse strand, counting down.
ATGCCGCCTTCGGGCCCGCAGGAGCAAGCCATGTCGACGCTGCAGGCCGCGTGCGGGGACATTCCGCTGCTGACCAGTGCGACTCAGGTGCACGGCCGCTCGGGGCGGGGGACATTCAAGGTTACGTGGGGTTCAGGCACAACACGGGGTGCCAAAGCGCAGCTCTGAGCAGAAGGAGTGGTTTGTCGGAATTCACGAGCTAGCATGGGGATAGCATTGCTTGCTGGACGATGGTTGAAAACATACCTATCCGGGCTCCGCCTCCCTGGTTTTCGTGGGCTTCCGTTTCCTTCAGCTTGTCAGCGGCTTGCCTGGACACACGAGAGCCACGTAAAGCTATGGCTACCTACGCCCCGTGCCCGGTACTCGTTACCTACCGCTCTGTCGTTCACGCAGACTCTGGCCCCCATGACTTGGCCCGTCGGTCGGCCCTCCACAGGATATGCACTCCAATATTTCATCGCTTTGCATGGAGGCGCAGCAGCTAGGAGGCGCGCTGGGGCCTGGCGCCGGCGCGGGCATCGGCGGGGCCAGGGCGGCCGGGGCCGGCTTTGGGCCCCGGGTCAGCACCAGCGGCGCGTTCGGCAGCGCATCGGTGGCCCTGGGAGGCGCCGGCGGCGGTGCAACCGGATTGGGCGCGTCTGTGGACTCAGCGTACGGCGGCTCACCCGGGCTGGCTGGGCCATTCCCTTCCGCGTCGGTCGAGGTGGGCTCACCTGGGCGTTGCTACGTTGACAAGCTGTGAAAGGGAGAAGGCTGCAAGGGCCGCACCCAGGGTTAAGCATGATTGCAGTACACGCAGTGCGTGACTGCGTTATCTTGCCCCTTGCTTGTCCCCGCCCCTTCCGCTGCTTCCGTCCGCAGCTGACCCGATCGCAGATGGGCACCCCGCTGCGCGGCGTGGCAGGGCGAGTCGCATCGCCGTTCTCGGCACGACACGTCAGCGCCGCTGGAGGCAACACACCGCAGGTTGGGAGCTTGGGGACGAGGTTCAAAATGACAGCGGTTGGAGAGGCGCGGCGGATTAGAAACTTGGGGGAAGCGATGCGTTCGCTTGCTCTAGGAGTTGCCGGGTCCGCAGCCGAGCATTTAGGGCCTTGCTGCTTCGGAGCATGACATTACAGAGCGGAAGCGCCACCAACCTCTGCAGTCCGACCATATTCTCTCGCGTGCCTTTGCAGGTTCTACGACTGGGGAGCGCCACGCCGGGGCTGTCGCGCTTCGCCACCGGTCCCATCGGTGCTGGCAGCGTGAGCGGCGTGACGCTGGCAGGCGCGCTGGCGGGAGGCTCGGCAACGCCTGTCGGCGGGTGCGCTGGGTTTCACGGAAAGGTTTGGAAGTGTTTCTATAAGCGAGGCTCGATTGTGCCTTGCGCCGCGCGCAGCTCTCTTCAACTTGCGGCACAGTGCGGCCGATTACAGCTGCTGGTGGATCCACGCATGAATGCATTCACCCAGCCTGACATTCCCGCAGTCTGTCCCTCTCTCGGGTTTAAACCATGCGGTCCCCATTGCGGATTTCTGCATCTGCTGCGCCTCTGTGGCATCATCAACTCGTCTCCTCTTGACCCTCGCCACGCCAAAGTGCGCAAACGGCCTCCCGCCCCGCCCGTCCTCGTTGTCGCTCCGCCCCGGTGCGCAGGTACCGTGCTAGCGCCGCGCTGGAAGAGCTGCTGGCGGCCGCGGCGGCTGCGTCGACCGATGTCACCGGCAGCTCGGCGCTCCCGGTGCTGGACCTGCACAGCCGTACGGTGGACCTGTCCGCCAAGGTGGACGCCATCGAGCAGGACCTCAGGCATGTGCCCCAGGGCCCTAGGGCTGTTGGGCAGTTAACGCTGGGGGAGGGAGGTATAGGGAGTGTGAAAGCATCCTTGAGTAATGTCACTGGCTTCTACGTCTTGGCGCTCTGAATGCAGCTTCTCGCGTTGAACGTCTCTTGCAGGTCACAAGTCACGGTGTAGAAGGGCTCTGTTTAGACGCAGCCCCTCGGCTCCCCTTCCATCCCCCGATGCCCTGCAGGATGGAGCGGAGCAAGACAGAAGAGATGCGTCGTATCCTTTCCGATATACGTGAGCGACTCAACCACCAGCGGCGGCCCTCAGCCGGTGCCGTTGGCGTGCTGTCGCCCAGCGACTCCCTCACCTTCACCCCTGCGGCGGCGGCCGCAGCCGTGGCAGCCGCCGGCGGCGCTGCCTCCGGGTCGGGCGGCGGTCTAGGCAGCTTCGGGCCTGTCAACGCGGCGGCGTCGCTCTCCGGGGCGGCTGGCGGCCCCGGCGCGGGACGCGGCGGCAGCGCTGCTGGCGTGAGCGTGAGCGTCAGCCCCCGCTACGCTGAACACTCGCCGGCCAAGGTTCGCGTGTAAGTGTAGGCAGGAGCAACCAGTGCCACGAGCACCGGTCCGGGAGCCAGGTTTTGCACGCGCGCCCACCCAGTGGCGCATCGCGTCGGGGCCTGTACAGTGCAGTTAGGCTGGCCAAATCGCGCCGTCCTTGGGGCAATGCCTATACGCCACGGTTGCAACGCCATGAGCACTGTTGTTTGCGATGGCTTTCATTTGGCTTGCGGTCGAGCACTACCGAGTGGGCATGTGCATCCGTCCCGGCCTCTGATAGAAATGTCCGCCGGAATCCCACTTCCGGTTAGTTCACGTATCCACCCTCGCCTCGTGATATCCTGTGAAACAGATGTGTCCAACTTGACGTGACCGCCCCTCAGGTTCGTGGACGAGGACGTCATTCGGGAGCAAGAGAGGCAGCGGGCGGTTGAGGTGCTGAGCAGGCAGGCGGAGCGGCTTAAGCAGCAGGTGTGTGCGGGCCTTGGCCGGGCACTCCCGAGGGATCACGGCGTCACATTACATGCAAGCTTGTTTTGGTTTGATGGTAATGACTCTATGCCGGTCGATCGCTCTCCGTCGGTTAATACCTACCGCCTTAAGCCCTTTCGCATCCCGCTGCCCTGCGTTTTTGCCTCGCGCCGTCAGATGCTCCGGGAGCACACTGAGCGGCGGCTGGCCACTTCCGCTGCGGCTGCCTCGGCGTCGCTACAGCTGCAGCAGCTGGCGGCTGGCAGCGGTGGTGGCGCCAGTGGGATTGCAGCGCGCCTCGCGCAACAGGTGGGGTGGCCCGCCCACTTGCATCCGAGGATGAGGACTGTGACAGCCCTTCGGGGACTCCAATCAATTGCAACGTGTCAACCTTCGGGGTCCGCTTGTCAGCGCCACGGTTATGGCCCACTGGGCGTTACCCTGAAAGGAGTATGGTTCCGTGCAGTGGGCGGACATTCTTCCCTGCTCCCATCACGCGACGAGTGCTGCCCCTCGGGTCCCTTCCATGCGCGTAGGAGGCGGCCCTAGCCGGTGACAGGCAGAGCCGCGGTGTAAGCAGGTAAGGGTGGAACGGCGCGTCCACTGCATACGCCTTTGGGGGCGTGTCCTTTCCGCCCCTGCAAAACAGAAACCTGTGGGAGGCCCGCTGTGCGCTCGTTTGCGCATGATACGTGTTGTCAGATATAGAACATGGACGTTTGTCCTTACGGCCTTGCCATTACCAACCGTTACTCATGTCGTCTGCCATCCGCCATCCCAGGGACTCCTCCCGCCGCTCGGTTCGCAACTCCAGCCCCGGCGGGCGGCCCGGCCGGTCGGGCGCCGCCGCGCAGCAAGCACGCCACCACCACCGCTCCACACGCCAAGTGTCCGGGGACTACAGCTCTGACCCCGAGTACGCAGCGCTCGCGTCAGCAGCAGCCAGCATGAGCGGACCTACCAGCGGCGCAGGCCGCTACGGAGGCGCAGGAGCAGGAGGAGGACCAAGCCGGCCACCCAAGCCGCTGTCACGGCTGTCGGGGCCCACCGCGGTGCACGGCAGCCTCGGGGACCTGCCCTCGGCGGCGGCTGGCTCGGGCATGCGGGGCCCGGGTGGTGATGGCAGCTTCGCAGAAGCACAGCGGCTGGCGCTGCCGCCCCTGCCTGCAACTGATGACTCTGGTGAGTCGATTTCGGCGTTTGCTATGTCAAGCATGGTTGGCTGGCCGGGCTCTTCGAGCATGTTGCACCGTTGCAACCCTGGGCGTGTCCCCTGCGACTTGCCTTGGCATTGGACAGTCTCTTCCTTCCTACGGGTGTCAGAAGTATATGCCTTGAGTCGCGGTGCATGCGTTTCTGGGTTGATGCCTGCGTGATGCGCGGGGCAGGTGGCGGGGTTCACTCCACTTTGCTCTACTCCTTTTGGGAGGGATCCCGCTTCCTCTTGGGATGCTCCTTTGCCAACTGTTTGACACGCCCCCCTCCCACGCACCACTCCCCTCCGCAGACACCGCGCCGCCGCCGGCCCCTCGGCCGCCTGCGCCGCCAGCCCAGCTGCACAACACCCGCATGGCAACCGGCACCGCATTTGGGTCCATATCCTACGTTGGGCCTGCCGCTGACAGCATCGCAGCCAACGCGGCAGCGGCCGCCAGCCGGCAGCTATATGGGGCCAGTGGCAGCGGCGTCGCGTCCAAGGCTTCCAGCTTCACGGATCGGCAGCTGCCAGAGCGGCCGACCCAGGGATCGCGCTACGGCGCTATGGCGTCGGCGCCCGGGGAGCTGCAGGTGGCTGCGCGCGCCGCCAGTGGGATAAGCGCAAGCGGCTGGGATGCCGCTGGAGCGGTGGCGGCGAGCGTGCGGGGCGGTCGGGCAGAGTGAGGAGCACCATAGCGGCAGGCACGTGTGACCACATTCACTGACGCCACGTGATGCTGCCATAGATGTTAGTGTTTGTTGGCACCGTACGCTGCTGGTACATGCTCGCAGCGTCCTGTGGCAGTGTGCTGCGGCAGTAGCCATGCGGTTGCTAACAATTAGTATTGCTCCGCAGGGCTCTCACACCGCCTATATGTGTGGGCTGTAGGTGCACCTATTCACAGGATGTTCTTCGGTTCGATTTTTGCGCAATTCGTTCCCGGTTCTAACGTTGCTGTAAAGGCAGCTTTCTATGTACGTATGTTTGGGAGGATTCATTCTTATGTACATATCTTCTGTACCTAGGACAGGTGCGAGTTTGGGTTAGCGTCAGCAGCTGATACTGCGCAGTAGACGGGTTGGGTGTAGGCCGGGCCCTGCCATCTGGATCGTGATTATGGTTTCTGTCTCTGAAGTCGCCGGGACGGCGTCGCGTCGAGCCCTCTGCATTGCCCTTGTAGATGCTACCTAGTGCACACGTTTTATCATGGTACGTGGAGCAGGGCGCCTGGACACTGGACACTGGAGCGTGTTGGGCATTAGGACTGGCGGTGACACTCGTATCGTGTCTCTCCCATGAGCACATGAAGTGCGCCGTGTGGCTGGTAAGGTTGCCGGTTCCGGATAGACTGTTGGATATGCTAAGATTATTAAGGAAGCCTCGCAGACTACACGGCTGTTAGTGCATCCCAATGGCGATATAAATTTTGGGCCAGTGCCGTCTGCTCGGGATCCACCAGCAGTCGCGCATCATCACCGCCGCGTTGTAACATCCTTCGGCCGCGTCATGTGGGACAATGTTCGGTTCAACAATACTAGACCTGCCGGGATGCGGGGCCCCGTACAGCACCACGCAGGACTGCGCTCTAGCGCCGCTGGCCATCGGCCCAACAGGCTGCTGCATGTGGGAGGCCTTGGCCCACGTGGCTGCGGGTTCCGTAGTGGAGCCGGGGCGCGCTTCCAAGGTGGCGCCCCGCCTCTGCATCTGATTTTCGCAATCGCGAAGCAGTCCAGCGATTGTCAGCTACCAACTGTCAACCGCCACACAAACGCCTCGCATGTTGGCGATAGGATCCAGTGGCGGCTGCGGGGGCTGACGTGCCCAGGTCCATTCCAGTTTCCCTCCACAGTGCCAAAGCCCCTTGAGAGCTGACCCAGCGCATTGCTCAATACCAGGGCACCAGGCAGACTGCGGAGCCCTCAAGGCACAGGAGCCAAGCACAAAAGAGCTCCCACGGCTGCGCCATCGGAGGATACGGGACCCCAAGGGCCTAACGTAGTCTTCTTGCAACTGCACCGCCTCATCACCAGCCAGCACCCGCATGTTACCGGTATTGTGCGTAATCTGCGCGCCCGGCCGCGACGGGCACCAGCAAGAGCTGCGGGCAGTGAGTACTCGAGGCCGGTGAGGCATATCTACAGCGCCGCCACCTGCTGCTTTGTCTTTGCCGTGAGCATCCGCAGAGTGCTGTACAGGGGACCGAATTCTTCCGGAGGCTGCACCCTGCGCGTGGGGACGAGGGCAAAAGCGAGATAGGAACGGGAGCGGGAGCGGGAGCTGAGCCACTAATGCTCGGCGGGGTTGCGAGCGCGTGCGCGCGGGCGCAGCGTGACCGCGTGCGGCATGTCGGGGGAGGTGCGCATGAAGCGGCCCAGGTGTCGTTGACGCTGTAGCTGGGTCCCTTGCGAACTACCGACAAGCCGGCAGCCTGCGACCGATGGCCCGCACTGCTCGCATGCTGTTCCCGTTCAGCGTACAAGGCCCTGAGAACCGTGCAGTACCTGCCATGCAGGATGTCGTCGATCGTGACGGCCTCGCCGTACACGGCGCGATTGTGGCGATTGTCGGGATGCAGCGCTCCGCCTGCGGCGGCAGGGGCGGCAGGGGCGGACACGGTGAGCGCGCAGCACGAAAGCACCGCACGACGCGCACGGGCCAATGTCAGTAAGCCAGCGAACCCCGTCCACGCCAGGCAACCAGCACACCTGGGCGCACGCTCTTGGCCCCGACCACGCCCACCCGGCACGCCCACCTGCCGTAGCGGCGAAGCCCCATGCGCCCAGAGCAGACCACGCAGGGCACCCACCCACCTAGTAGGCTAAAGTCCAGCAGCGCTCCGTCGTGGACGGTGTAGGTGGAGATCATGGTCCCGGGCACCCGCCGACCGCCATTGGCCGCGGTCGCCGACGCCCCGGCCGGCTCGCCAGCCCCGTGGCCGCCCGTCCAGCCGCCCTGCCCCTGCCCCTGACCCTGACCCTGACCCTGACCCTGACCCTGCGCCTGTCCCTGGCCTGGCTGCGTTACGCCGCCGACCGGCTGCGCGGCGTGAACCCCCCGGTTGGCCACGGGCAGCAGCTGCACCTCGATGCCCGCCAGGCTGAGGCCGCCCGCCAGGCCGCTGCCGCCAACCTGCAAGGGAGCGGGGAAGGAAGCGATACGTGACTCCAGGGCAGCGGGTACACGGCGCAACGATGGAGTTGGTGGCCCATGCAGCGTAACGTCCGCACAGGAGAGAGCCCCGGCAACGCGGCGAAGGTCACTTGGAGTGGGGCCCGCGGGGCTTTAGCCAGCCGTTTGATGTGCCATCGTATCTGTGCCCTGACCTGTTGCACGTGATGTGGCATTCCATCCTCCGGAAGCGCGGAGGGCGCTCCCAGGGGTAGGGTGGCCAGCAGTGCACAACATGGGCCCGCAGGAGCTCACAGCCGGGGGGGCGCGCAGCCTCGACAGCAGCACCCCTGGCAGGCCCGCGCCCCCGAGTCCTCACCAGCCCACCGCCGCTGCCGCCCACACCGCCCAGGCCGATGTGCGGCCCGCCCACGTCGCCGGTTGCCGGGTTGCCGCTGCTGTCCTCGGCCTCGGCCCTCTGCACCATGTTATACGGTAACAAAGTCGTAAGTTTACATTGTAATAAACCAGATTGTAGTACCTCAGTGAGATGGCTCCATACTGTCTTCTGCCTCCGCGCACGGCTCTTCACCGCCACCGCAAGCTCGCCACCGCTCCCTCTAGGCCCAGCCTAGCCCCACTCCGGGCAATCTACACACGTCGCCTCACTCATTGACCCCACCACCTGCACGCTACGGCACGCCGTGGACGTGTGCCGGCGGATCGTGGGCGATGCCGGTAAGCTGCGGCCCTCCTACCCCGCATCATTCCAGCGCAGTCCCACTCCAACGGGTGCCCTCGGCCAACCCCAGGCCGCCCCTCCACGCCCCACACCATCCCCGGCCCGCCCGCCCCGCCCGCCCCGACCCGACCCGGCCGCACCCACGCACGCACCTGCCCCACCATGACGTGCACGTCCGTGCCCAGCACCGCCCTGCCGGCCTTGACGCGCTCCAGCGTGGCCTCGTCCCACAGCAGCAGCACGCTGTGCGTGTGCTCCAGCCCAACCGTCAGCCCAACCGACAGGCTGTCAATGGCGTAGAAGCAGGGGGCGGACCAGCGGATCAGCGGCACGGCGCCCTCGCGGCCGCCGCCGCCACCGCCCATGTCAGCGGCCATTGCGCTTGCGTTCATCTGCGGGATGGACGCGCACTATTGAAACGGTGTCGAGCCTGCGCGAGTACTAGTACCAGATGTTACAGGTACCCGTCAAAGCCGGTGTGGCCATGGGTACTAGTACCACTCCACAACAGCCCGCGGAAGCCCCCCTGCGGCAATCAGCTCGCACCGTCGCGCTGCTCCCGCTGCTGCCGCTGCCGTTGGCGCTGCGGCGGCCACCTCGTCCGCTGCCGCTGCGGTCTTTGCTGTCGTACTCGGTGCCCAGCTTGTTGATCAGGAAGCCGCTGCCGTGACTGTACGACAGGCCCAGGCCGCCCTTTGTCGTGCGCATGAACATGATGGCCTGCACACACGCGAGGGCCGTGCCGGCCGGGGCCCTGCATAGTCACCTTGGGCAAGGAGCCCTTCTGGCACAATCCCCATGGCCCAACATCATTTTAGCAGCCAGAGCTCCGTACGGGATTCGAATCCTCCGGTGAACACATGGCCACTGATACCCAGATTCGGATTGCTGGTGGGTGCGTGGAATGTTTGCGCCACGGTGAAGCAAGCCCGGGCGCCGCGAGCTTATGTGATCAACAAATGATTCCATACGTGTCGCATGCCGTACGTGCTCGACACCAGCGCATGTAGATCTCCTTCTGCGAGCAAGCATGCGCATCGCAGCCCAGCGTCCTCGTACTCATCGCCCCCCATCGGCCCCGCGCACGCACGCAACGCACCTGACAGGCCTGCAGGGCCGCGACCGGCAGCAGCCCGGACGGCTGGCCGAGCCGGTCCTGCGAGGGCCATGTCGCCCAGGGGCAGAGTGAAGGGGCTTTCGTGAGCGACGAGAACCGAAGCTAACCCGCTGTGACAATTGACCAGGACCGCCCGAGGCACCCCACTGAGGCAGCACGATTGGGCTCCAGCCGCATTGCCCCAGGCACGGTGGGTAGTTTGTGTGCAGTTCTTCATGCGGTCGGGTACATGACATGGGGGCAGTTCTGGCAGTGCCTGTGCCCTTCGCTATGTGTTCCGTTCTCGTTATCGCCAGCATATGGCACTTCTGCTCTAGGCCGGGGAGCGGCCCGCCTGCGCTCACGGATCGCAATGGCCCCCTGACCTGCGGCAGCGACTGCGGCCCCAGCCGCACCAACTGGCCCAGCGTAGCGGTGGCGTCTGCCGCCTGGTGCCGGAGGAACTCGCCCAGGCCGCCCTGCGCGGCAGAGTTGCCGTGTAACAGGAGGTCGATATTGGCTGGAGGCTCGGACGCCCTGCAGCATGCTCCCTCAATGGTACGTGCACCGCGGGTGTAGAGGCAATGCGGATTGCCAATGGATGCGGCGCATCGGCAGCGGAGAGCGTCTGTGACGAAGCTGCTCTCGGTGCTGACGCGGGACCGCACTTGCCGAACTGCAACCCGATGGCCCATGGGTCATACTGGGAGCACTCCGTATTGCGTGAGCGCACAATCCCCACGGGGCGCTAGCTCTATGAGTCTACTCATAAACTGCACGTACGTAAGCGCGTTTGATACCGCAAATTGGGCGCGCCAAAATCGAGGACCCGTTACTTGCGGCACGGGAGTGGCGACGACACATCAATGCATATTCGATTGACTTGCGCCTCGCTTACGTGCTGCTGGGGGTCTCGCGGTGCCTCTCCGGGCGCCGGCTCGGAAGTTGCGTCGCCGGCAGGCCCTTGCGCGCTCACACTCACGAAGGAGGACATCTGCACGAATGAAGTGCAAATCAGCACCAATGAAGGATCCGGATGCGGACAAAGGTAAGAGCCGTGCGCTTGCTGGAAATCGAGGTCCTATGACGTGTGTGTCGTAGGTCGTCCTGCTCGCCGGCACCTGCTCGCCAGCACGGCCATGTACATTTTAGCGACAAGCGGTTGACCACGATGCATGGTCTAGCGAGACGGCACTTCTCCAGGGCATTACGCGGCTCGGCAACACTGCAGACGGGCGTTTCAGCAGTATACTCGTGCCGCTGTGTAGTTGTGCTTAAGCCCCTGGGTTTCTTCGCGACGCACGCGCTGCCAGGCGACGCAGACAAGAGCATGCAAGACCCGGGCGCGACCCCCGCGGTAGGGACGCACCTGCGGTCGCACGCCTCCCCCGACGGCATGGACCCCCAGCCAGGAGTGCACGGAGGTGCGCGTGGCCTCGGGCCTACTCGCCGGCCTGGCGGGATACCTGATGACGCTTTAGGTATCTCTCCGCTCCGTCCCAGTTCTCGTGCTACACGCATGCGCGCCGTATGGGCGTGTGTCGCAGCCGCAACCTGCGCAAACGTTCTCTGCGACTGGCCATTGCATACTCTATCTGACCGTAGGGGGTGCAGACGCTCGGATGGGTCAGCGGGGCCCGCCGGCAGACGCCGGCGGTGTGATCATAACTCCCCTGACCGGCGCCGCCGACCAGGACCTGGTGCCTTTCCCTGCCGACACGCAACTGGTGGGGTCTGGGGCGTCTCGTGTGCACCACCTCTTGGCCACCTTTTGCAGCTGTTTACACCCGCGCCTCCAGCTGTTGCTGTTGGCGTGTGCACGGAAGTGACTCGGAAAGACGGGATGCTAACACTTTTTTCTCCGAATGCCGCTCGCTGCACGCACCATTATGCGATGTGCCCCGGCAGCAGGAGTCGGCCCAGACGGGAGTGGGAGCCGCAGTTGGGTCTGGTGTTGGCGGCCTTCTCGCTGCTGGGGTCGGAACGCTCGTTGGTGGGTCATTGACGGTGGGCATGTCGATCGCTTGCCATTGTCTGCATCTGCCGGCCAGAGCGTTGACGCTCTGCAAAAGAATGCGACCCTGTCAAACGTCATGCACGACTGACAGCTATGACACGTCACGGCACTAACGGCACTGGTCGATTGATGCAATATGCGCCACACGCCCCTGGTATGGGCTTCACGCCCCTCAGGCGGTTCGGCAGTGGGGCTCGCCGCCGGAGCCACCGGCGCGCTCACCGGAGCGGCCGTGGGCGGCGCTGTTGCGTCCGAGACGTCTGACACAAACACGGGCCGCGTGGAGGCGCCCGGCTACCCGGCGCCGGAGGATGACCCACGGGTCGCTGATCAGCCCGTCATCGAGGTGGCGCCGCCGCCCGCACGCGGCCAGGAGGGCGGTCGTGAAAAATGAGGAGAGGCCATGTTACACTTCTGGCACGGCGTCCGTCACACTGGGTCATGGCGACTCCATGCATGCTCTGAAGTGGAAGGCTACAAAAACTGTTACGACTACATTAGCCATCAACAAGATCGGGTCCGTGGAACTAAGATGTTGTTCAGGACATCATCACTCAATGTGGGATCGGCGTGTTGTTCCTGCCCTGCGTTGCACTCATTCAGCCCATTCGGTCGTGCTCCCATAGCAAGCAGGTCTTAGTAACCAGAGGGATTTAGGGTTTGGGATGGTATGCACGTCATCTGCAGCTCTCATGCATTCAGGGCAGCGCGCGGAATTCGAGACCCAATCCGTCTGCCGTACATTTCGCAGCAAGATGTGTAAGTGCTTGGGAGGTCGCGCAGGTGTGACCCTAACTGTCCATGTGTCCAACATCATTCTTGTTCTGAACAGCGGCCGGCAAACAAGCACAGCGTCGCTTCCCGAGGAAAAGGAGGCACTCAAGAGCGCAACAGCCTGCATTCGCCTCATGCCTTCCCGCACGCCTACTGCTAGTATGCTGCTAGGGAGATCCTTCTGCAAAGAGCCAGCACTCTCTCCGGACCGTGTACATCGGATTGCGCATCAACATGGCATTTGCCTCTGCAAGTATGGGACAGCTGTAGGCGTGCCTCAAGGATGGCCAGCAGCTCTGCGGCCCTCACGGCCTCCGGAACACGAGCATGAAGTTGTTTGCTGGCATCTCCCGCACCTCCACGCGCTCCTGTGTGTGGGGGTGGGGCGTCAGCAGTGACAGCATGCAGCGGCAGTAAGATGGATTATGCCGGACCCCCACTGCCTGAGGCGAGTCCAACCAATACCATGGATGCCATGGCGAAGTCGTATCCCGTGGACATCCAGCCAAATCACAAGGCCCGATCCTTCGCCCGCGCCGCACAGCGCGGCAGCCAGGCTTCTACGAACGCACGCACCAGGCCGGCCTCTGCGGCCCAGTCTGCCATGTCTCCAAGATCCCGATAGCCCCAGTCGGGGCAGCGCGCACGCAGGGACGCATCAAAGGCGGCGTTGCTCTCCGAGGTGTGGTGCCGGTCGCGCGTGAAGGGCCCATACACAAAGAGCAGGCCGCCCCCGGGGCGCAGGGCGCGACCTGCGGGCGGGGAGCAAGAAGGAGGGAGGCAGGGGCCGATAACGGGGCGGAGATGCCGCTGGCAGGAGTCATACATGCGGTGGTGCTCGTCCAACCGCTGGTCACCGGCTTGCCTCACATACACCACTGATACCGATGATTGGGCATGGGTATTTGCCCTGGCGGTTCATTCCCTCCCCACGTGATTGCAGCGGCCCGCCCTGCGTGCCATCTTAAACCGGGTGTGTGGAAATACGAGTGAGGACTGACCAAGCACAGCAGGGCCCCACAGCAGAGCCCGATAAGGGCCCCAGGGCACGCCGCGCCTCCCCGCCGCCCATGAATACCCCTGGTCCCCTGAGGAGTCGGGCTTGACCTGTTCGCCCGCAAGGCGCTCCCGGATCTCCATCAGGCGGCACCGGCAGCCCCCGCAAGCATCAAGGGTTCACACCAGGCGGCCCATGCGGGTCCTCCTGCCCGCCCGACCGCCCACCCTCCTGCACCCTACACCGCACCCGCAAAGCCGCCGCACCTGCACCCCGCAGCAGACCCCGCGTCGCCTCCAGCGGGGAGATGTGGCACATGTTGATGCACAGAACCGCGTCCGCGTTGAGGCTGTCTCCGCTTGCGCCAGCGCTGGCGCCTGTGCCTGCGCTGGGCGCTGCCGATGGTGACGCGCCGGCAGCCCTCCGTCGCTCCGCCGCCGCCGCGGCGGCGGACTCTGGCCAATCGGGTGCTGTAGCGTCCAGGACCAGAGGCGGCAGGAGCACGTTGGGTACGTTGGCTGCGTAGGCGGCTATGCTGCCAAAGAGCTCCGAGGTCACGTCAGAGGGCTGAATGTCGAATGCGGGCAGCTTGCCAGCCATGTGCGCCGCATGCTGGCCCGAGCCGCTCGCCAGCTGGGAGGACAGGGATTGGATCCAGTTCCGAAGGGTGACCCAGGGTGACTGGGAGGAACACGGCATGCTGTTGCTGTAAGGAGCGTTAAGATCATGGGGCTGCAATCTGCACAGGCGACACCTTTGCACTCCTGACACAGTTGCAGCACTTGCAACGCCGGGAGTGTATCCGTGCTTTCAAATGGTGTTCAAGCAGCATTAGGAAGCGCGCACCTCGAGGATAACCGGCCGCTGGGCTGCAGGTTTGGCGGTGACGGTAACGGTCGCGGCTCTTAGGTGCTCAACCTGCGGACCATCCAGTGGCAAGGCAGTGGCAACTGCCCGGGCCGATGCTTGGTGTCCTGGTCACCGCCAAACCTCACCAGCACACCAGCAATTGGCTCCTTGTTGCGCTCCGCCGCTGGGCTCTCGCGCTTCTGTCCCTCCATAGCGGAATACGTGTCCATGCTACCCTTGAAGTTGTATCCTCCCGCTGCTGCAAACCCCGAGGCCATCGCCGCGGCGATACTCCAAGGGGCGACACCCAGTGTCCCGGTGTGCGGATGGTGTCTGTCACGCCTTAAGCGAGATGCTTTGTGGACACCTCGACAGAGCATTTCGTGTGAAAGAAGGTGGCTGTCGGCCATCTCATGTCGCCGTGTATTGGAGCTACTAGGTTTCCAGACCGGTTCCAACACGACAACAGATCAAGCCTCTGATCAAAGCCTGGCCGCTGCATCCGCAGCAAACAGAAAAAGGCTCTGTATAATAGGCAACGGGGGTGACATATGGTTCAATTCCAATATTAGCTACGTCCGCGCGACATGTGCTGTTACGCCTGCCGCTAAGCAGGCAGATTGAGCTCAGTTCAAAACCATGTCGGACAGGCTCCCGAAACTCCCGCCTCGGAAAGCGCCCCAGCATGTTGGAGACAAGGTGCGCCAAGGGCCAGTCTGGGCCTGCAGCGGACATGCACTAATGCACGTAGGGCGCAGGGCAACTCCCGCAGCAAACCCTGCCCGCCCACTGCGCTGGTGTTTTTTCCGCCGCGTTGGCGCCACCCCGCGACACAGGGCTGGCAGCCCACGGACAACATGGGCCGGGACGTACACCGCACCATGCTCGAGCAGGTAGCCAAGCTGTCGGAGAACCCCGCAATTCAGAAGTTGCTGGACAACCCGCAGCTGCTGGAGGGCCTCAAGGAGCGGGATCCCGCCCTTAAGCGCCTCCTGGAGCAGTCGCCCGCCATGAGCAGCCTGTTGTCAGCGGACAAGCTGCGGGCGATGCTGGAACTTGTCGCCGACCCCGCTCGAATGCGCGCCGAGGGCCCTGCTTTGTTTGGAGGGCTTGACATGACGGACGAGCGCAAGGTAGGGGCCAGATGTATGCGCAACGGGACGAAACCTTGGCCTCGACCTGGGAGACATTACATGCACGCACGTATGGCGGGGGGCAAAGCAGCCTGTTGGGATCAAGGACAAGTAGCGGGCTCTGTACCAGGCGCGGTTTCAGGGCCCTACTGCACATATGTACGGAATGGAGGAAGTGTAGCTGCGAGGGTTGTTCTATTACATCCTGCGTCTGATGGGACAGACAGCAGACCCATGCGTCCGCATGTTCAATCGCACACATTAGTCCGTACGAGTTCAGTGTATGTGTGCATGCACACTCCACTCTGTTTTTCCCTGTCCATCTCCAGGCGCTATTGCAGCTCGACGCTTACAGCCGGGAGCTGCGGCATGCGCATGGGCCACACGTCGCTGCCACAGGTGCGCGTGTGCCAGCAGGTCCGTGGGGAGGGACCGTGGGCCACGCCGCACCCCGCGTATCGTAACCAAAGTGCGATGCTGACTTTGGGCTCCACGCAAGCGGTCAAGGGGCCGGGTGGCGTTTCCGGCGTGCGCAGGACAGCTTGAGAGGAATGGAAACAGCACGAGGGCCTACTCTGCTATCCGCAATGAGCGTTACTTTTCCAGACTGCCGTAAATTGTCGGTTTGGATGTGAGCCAAACTTTTCCTGAGCATAGGGCCTTACAATGCCCTCCCGCGCGCCTGACAGGCGCAACTCCACAGCGACAGCACGCCTGGGCGAGCGGTATGCGCCCGCCCAACCAGGCCGCTCCCTTCTTTTCGTCCCAGGTGCGATACCATGTCCCAACCTGGGGCCCGGACGCGCAGAGGTTCCTGCTGCTGCACCTGTCGTGCACGCGCCCAACGTGCAAAGCCACCCTATGCCCTGTTCATCACCCGACCCTGATAGATGGATGGAATAGAACGCGCACTTTGTGGCGTGAATGTCCCCTGCGACGGCCCATCACTGTCCGCAGGGAGCTGGCGGCGGTGATTACCAGGGTAACTTCAGCTTCAGCCACTCGGAGCGGGAGGTGCTCGTCAGCGACCTGCCCCTAGAAGCACAGCAGCGCCTGATGGCGGCGCCCGAGCAGTGGCCCCTTGCGGAGGTGCAGCCCGTGGCCCCTGGACCCATGGGTCGCGATGCGCCGGCCGTCAGCGCACGGACCGAAGATGTGCAGCCGCTGTCCCTTGAGGAGTGGCAGCACAAGACTGCTCAGGAGGCGGCAGCGGCAGCGGCCCGGGCTGCGCAGTTTACCGCACCCACGGCGCTGGATGAGCCCGGCAGGAGCGGCGGGGCCGAAGTGCGCGTGCCCGTCAGCACGTGGTCACGCGAACATGGCAGCACGGCGGCGCCCGCGCCGGGGTGGCCCATGGGTCGGTCAGCTGGCATGCAGCATACGCCTGGTCAAGCGCACGCCCACGGACCCTCCGCGCCGTGCTGCCCGGGCCACGGGCCTGATGGGCATGGGCACGGCCACGACACCAGCAGTGGGGGTGCGATGGGCGTGGGGTCCGCGTCAGCAGGAGCGAACGGCGCTCGGAAGGTGTGTAGCGGACCGGATGGGCAATGTCTGCATACTTGTGCGATGCCTTGTACGTACCACACTGTTTCCCTTCCTCGGTTACGGCCCCCCCCCGTCCCCTTAACACAACGACAGGGCGACACATCCGGCGTTCGCTTTGCATTGTTCTTGCGGTTCCCTTCTGCGCATCGGCGGCGCGCGCGCATTTATGTGTTCAGATGCTCTCGTCTCTTTCTACCGCCCCCCAGGCTGGGGCCCTGGACTATTATGAGCCGGTGGTGCCCAACACCTCGTGGCGGCCGCAGCAGGGCGAGGGGTGCATCGGCATGTACCGCAGGCAGGTTGGCAGTGGCTGCCTTGCGCACAAATTGCGCCTTTGCGGGCCCAGTGGCGGCAGCGTCCTTATCGCTATGCTCTTGTGGGTTCTTCAAGGAGGCTGGCCTTGCCCTTCCGACCGAACGCCTTGCTGCGCCGCTCGGAGCCCTGGCTGCCTTGATCATGGGATCAAGCTTGCCCACCTGCTCCTGCCATTTGGTGATCCCCCGCAGGGCGTACTTCCGGCACTGCGACATGCTCTTCTTCCCGCCCTTCTTCGCTCTGACTGGGTTGCTAATGCTGGGGGCGCCCGGTCTCCACTTCGGCATGCTGGTGCTCCTTCTCATCGTGGGGGCGATGGGCGGCAGCTTCGTGTTCTCTAGCGTCCTTGCCGGAATCCCACGAAGGTATGGAGGAACTCACCCCTGTACATGCATAGTAATTCGACGGCTTCAAATCATGATGGATGTGGGCGTGTGCGAAGCAAGGTCGCATGCAGTCCCTCCAGTAGCCGAATTAGCGAAAATAGCTTCTCGTGAGGACTTCGAAGGGGCACAGCTGCAGCCGCCGCCCTGCTGCTTGTAGCCCCTTCTCCCCTCTTTTATCGCGCGAACCCACACACGTACGAGGGCGAGGTAGATCGTTCCATTCCCGCATCCCTCCATAATCCGCCTCGCAGAGAGCTCGCCCAGTCGCGGACGCTCCTCTCGCTGATCGGCACCTGTGAGGTCGCTTACCCGCTGGTCTTCGGCTGGCGCGTACTGCCCTACTGGCAGGGCGCCACGTCCGCCGCCTCCCTCACGCTGCTGGCCTGCTTCGCGGTTCTGCCGGTGCTGCACATCGTCGCGATCACCGCCGACCCGGGGTTCATAGCTGCGGGTCAGGAAAGCGGGCACGGAAAGCAGGGAGCTGGGGCGGCTAGCAAGGATGTGGAGAAAGGGGCCGCGGCGGCGGCGGCAGCGGGGCCGGACAAGACGGCCGGGGCCGGCGATGGAGGAGAGGCGGACGCGGAGCTGCCCCCGGGGGCTGTGCAGTGCTACACATGCCACGTGCCGCGTCCCTTGCGGGCAAAGCACTGCCAGTACTGCAACCGCTGCGTGCGCCGATTCGGTGAGCTTGTAAGCGAGGCGGGCGCTTGGCTGGAGCAAGGGTGTTAGGATGAAGTATCGAGCATTTTGACACAGCAACGACCAATCAGGGGTATGTGTGAGGTTGTCCGGTCTGTGTGCAATTTTACCTAACCCGTCGCCTGTCGCCCGTGCCTGTGCGCACGTGCTCCAGATCACCACTGCCCGGCCATCGGCAACTGCGTCGGCGAGGGCAACGAGCGCGCATTTTCTGCTTGGCTTTTTACGATGGTAAGCCCAACGGCGCGGTGGGGTGGGCATGCGTGCAGGGACCCAAACTTCAACCCAATGCTCCACCCGTCATGCCATTTCACGAACGCCAGGTGGCTCAGGATTACATCCACCCCAATGCTGCCTTACTGACCACGGCTGGCCGCAACCTCACATGGACGCCCCTACACGATCGCCACCTCTGCAGTGGGTGACGCAGGTGCTAGTCATCTACGTGACGCTCAGCTTCGTGCTGCAGCAGCACCTGCGGGTCAGCGGCGCAGCGGCCGCCTCCTCTGCCCCGGACATGGGCCCCGCCGCCGTGTGGGCGGCTGTGCGCTGGGCGGCCAGCGGGCCAGAGCGCGCGGTGCTCATCCTGGCGGGCCTGCAGGTGTGGGGTGGGCTGTGGGGGCTGGCAAGCGCCCGCCCTGACGCGGTCCTTGTCCGGGGTGATAGGCTGATTGCGCAAGCGTTCTCTTAGCAGCACACGGGAGAGGCAAGGCCCGCGCCTGGTCTACGACTGCGCTCTGGAGCCAAGTGCGGCGTTCTGTGCACTGGCTCACTGGCACTATGCTTTCCACCCACTGCTACCGTATCAGCAGTAAAGTTTTGGTTCTTACCGAAAAGTATAACCTAGTAATATTTTTGAACGGTAGTTCTTTCAAAGCGGCGTGGGGATTTTTCTGGCGCCCAGTTTTGTTTTGACTGGGGGGGCGGGAATGTTTGGACAGGGGAAACTGTTTAACAAGCGCCATACGTGTGCTGTTCCCTGCGCAAAGACAACGCCAGCTTCTGATCACACAAAGACGCCTTCATGCTGCCATTTGGTTCGCCAGTCTTAGTTGAAAGAAAACCAGGATGGGCCAGAGGCTACCGCAACCAATGACAACCGTCACAACCCACATCCTTTGCCTTGCTTTACCTTCCGTCCCAAGCCCTGAAAGCCGCCCCTACTGTAGCTGTCAATCACGCAAGCCCTCGTGACACGCAACTCCCCTCTTCTTCCCTTGTAACTGATGCCAGCAAACACTTTCGCTCCAGAGCCGGGCTCCCAAACTCCGGACCGTCCGGCTGCTAGCTTCTCGCCAGCAACGAATTTCCCTTTAACCGCAAATCTTTTGATAGAAGACACGGGAATTTCCGGGTTTTGCTTTATTTTTGACAACCACCCCAAGAATTTTGGAAATCATTTTGATTGACCGAATGTTACATTTTAGATAATTAGTGATGACGGTAACCCTAGTGCCTCTCGCGTGCGACCATGGCACCATGGCAAACACATGGGGCACCTGTGATTTGCGCCCGACTCCGCGTCAATGATCCGTCGGACCCTGCCCCTACTCCTGCAGGCGCTGTGCATGCTGCCTGGCACCTTCCTGGTGGGCCGGCAGGCGTTCTGCATCCTGGGCAACCTTACCGCCAATGAGCTCATGAACCGCCACCGCTACAGCTACCTCAAACACGAGCAGGGCGGCTACTGCAACCGCTTTGGTGAGTTGGTATCCGCCGTACCTGCAAGTGGGCAGAGCCTGCTCGGCGCATCACTGACATGCCACCACGCATGCCACCACGCGGCGTTACAAACCAGTACGTGTATGACTTCGTGCTCAGGAGTTCCACGCCCAGGATTGCACCGCCTGGAGCTCGTTGGCGCACGCTTCCCTCCCGTGGCTGGCATCTAGCTGCTCGCCCCTGCAACGGAGCCAATCCGCTCGCAGCCATGCCTCGGTACCGCTCGTAACCGCTTGATCCACCTGCCCATGTAGACCGCGGCCCCGTAGCCAACTGCTTCTCCTTCTGGCTTGAGCGCGACCCCAACTGGTGGGCGCACTACGACCGTGGCGACCGGGAGATGGCCCGGCGCGGCACGCGGCGCTTGTCTCGCTGGTCCGTGGGGCGGTTGCTGACGTGGCTGGAGGAGTACAACGAGCGGCGCGAGGCGCTGACACAGGCCGTTGTGGTGGGTTGCGGGGTCGGGCGGTCGGGCATGTCGGGCATGGCTTGAAGGCGCTTCTTCTTGTACACCGTTGTCTGGAACGGTGGTTGCGTGCGCGACTGGCCGTGACGTCCACGCCATGATGCGCCACGTTGTTGAAGGTGCGTTGTACGGGCATGCTCGCATACATGCAATACGGCCATGTATTGAACCGCAGTGCATTCTGCGGCCGACGCGCATGCGGCGCGCCCGGAAACGCCCCGCAGGACCTCCGCATGCAGAAGGCACAGCAGATACTGGAGCAGCGTGCGCGAGCCATGGCTGCGCTACAGGCGGGCAGCGCAGCAGGCGGGCAGGTACCCGGAGGAAGAGTGGATTGATGGAAGGCGGTGATGGTACCCTACTCCCCTCCCCCCCACCCGGCTGTACGCAACTCAGCCATTGACGCGGATGCCGCCGGAAACGGCGGCACACACCTGCCGGGATAGGGTCACCCTAGAGAGAATTCTGGGCCGCATTGGGGGCTACGGTGATGGTCACCGCCGAACTCACATGCAGGGACATCACCCCTTCGACTACCTCTGGAGCTGGGTCCTTCAACGACACCATCACTTTCGCGCTTCCGCTCGTCGTATGCGTCGTTTCGTTCCAACACCTGGCGGCTGCTGGACTTTCGGATCGCCGACACCGTCGGAGCCGGCGAAACGAGGCAAGGACCGGCTTGGCCGCCGGACGGGACATACGCCGCTGGCGCCTTCCTCGTCGTTGTTCATTCCCCTTTCCCTTCAACCCCTCAGCCGGCTGGAGGGATGGATTGATGGAAGGCGGTGGCGAGGACCCCCCCTACCTCCGTTTCCCGCGGTGGCCGGATGCTTGCGCTGGACTTTTAGTCTTGCTGGTTGTAGGGGTCGACCTTTTCGCGCACCATCTTTTTGCGCATCCCGCGGTAGCTGCTGCCGTGATCACAAGAAACTTCGTTCTTTTACAGGGTGTACCAAGCACAGTCTTGGCATTGCCGTCACATGTGTGGTTCCACCCGGACCCTGGATATGGGCCAACCAAGAGGTTAAGGCTAAGGGGCTCGGAGTGAACAGAATTGATTTCATAATGGATGTAGGAGGTGGCGGAAGGACGCCCAAGGCCTTGCAGGATACGTAGAGCTACATCAGCGCGCGTCTCCGCATCTACATGACGCGGTCCTTGATTTCTTTGCGTGGCTGCCCCTGAGGTGGTGATGTGGCGTATGCGGCGGATGGCGGTGTGACACGATGTGATGTGCTCCCCCTGTACGGCTGGGATGCATGAAGAGTACCGTGTGGGCACGCTGCTTGAATTCTGTGCAAGAGGTGGTCTTCGCTTTCTAGCAGGAGCCATCCAGAGCGGTGTCGGATCTGACCTTGGCTCCTACCATCGTGTGTGTCGAACCCGCCGTACATGTGTCCAAGCTTGGTAATTGTGTATTAATTTCATAACAGCTATTTTATAGTTTAAAAATGCAGTCCCTCAAGACGTCTGCGCCCCAGGCGCAGGGAGCCCGGCGCTCCAACTGCAGTCCGTGCGGAGTGTGAGCCCGCATCACAAAGAAACTGGCTATTGAATTGCAGCTTAGATCAGTGACGGTGGATTTCCCGCAGGCTGCCGCGGTCGTCAAGCGCGCTTGCGCCAGCGGTTCGCGGACGCTGCCAGCCGTTTCAGGCGGTGAGGATTACTGCCATAGACGGAATATGGTAAGGGCCTGAGTGATTTCACTGCTGCTCTAACTCTGCAGGTTGATGCTCCCATTCAGCAGCGACTTACCGTACGGGCTGCGGCCACCAAGACGCCTTACCCACCACTCAGTCGTGTCATTGAAACTCAAGCGCCGACGGACGTGGAGTACGATGCGGTCATCGTGGGCGGTGGCATGGGTGGTTTGGCCACGGCCGCTCGCTTGGTTGCCAAGGGCGCCAAGGTTGTCGTCTTGGAGAAGTGAGGATGGGAATTGGGTGAAGGCCGGGGGATGAGCAGCCGGGTTGTGGAGCTCGCGGGAGGGGGCAAGGACGCACTGTGGGGCCGGCGTGTGGTGAGCAGGCACAGCGCTGCAGACACCCCGAAGAACCAAAACCCCGTGATGGGGCCTGGCTCACCCATCCAATGCCCAAGTTGCCTTGTTGCCGCTCCCCGGGCCTGGCTCATCCGTCAAATCCCCCCAACCAGCCTTGTTGCCGCTCCCCGGGCAGATACCTGCTGCCTGGCGGCTCGGCCGCTCATTACAAGAGGGAAGGTTACACCTTTGACGTGGGCTCGTCCATGATGTTCGGCATGGGTAAGGCTGCGCTCATGTCTCTGTATGTGACTTGGGCGCAAGCCTGCGGGGGCATCTGGAAGTCTTGGGGCGTCAGCTTACGCACGCCGGCCTTTGGCGGAGAGTTTGCTGTCCCTGGCAGCCTGGCAATCCCGGCGAGCCCCCGGCCTGGGTCCCCAGACAGCACCTGCCGTGTCTGACTTTCTACCGTAATAGCCTCACCGTATCGGCCGCGTGTTCCACGCGGAAGCTTGGGCCGGGTAACTGCAAAGGCAGGTTTCTTTGTATCACGTGGGCACTCGCAGGCCACGAGGGCACAACCAACCTCATTACCAAGTGCCTGGAGACGGTGGGCCGCAAGCTGGAGACGGTGCCCGACCCCACCCAAGTGGTGTACCACCTGCCCAAGTCCAAGCAGTTCCCGCAGGTGGGCTGGCAGTGTTAGCGGCGCGGTGGGCAGGCGGGCGGGTAGGGATACGCAGTGCCGGGTCTCAGTTCAGCCACGCGGGCTTGCTGAGGCGAGCCGGCTGCGGTATGAATGCAGGCGTGGCAGCGTCACGGCCCGTGGCCAGCAGTTTGGGAGGAGGGAGCCTGGCGGCAAGGGGCGGGGAGACTGTGAAGGGAGACCGCGGGTAGCCAGCCGTACTGCTTCAGGATGCAGGGGCAGCACTGGGATGGTTAAGGAGCAGCCGGGGCTGGGAGGAGGGGCTGCACGGGCAGCGGGGCGGTTGGAGTCCCTGCCGCACCCCCCGGGCGTCAGGGGGAGTATGGGTTGAAGAGCCGAGGGGCCGTTGTCTGGCAGGTCGCTGGCTGCAGCGGGCGGGGTAGAGGTTGACAGGTCGACTACGCACAACCGGCTGCCAAGCCGAGCAGGGGCCGCCTTTCGTGCGCACGGGTATCGGACGGAGCTTCCGGTTCCCGCTGACACCCTGCTCTGGAGAGGTGCCCATCTGGCAGGGCCCATCCAGGCCTGCACCATAACTCCCGCGGGTACTTACTCCCAGTTGTGCAGCATACATATGGGTGCGGCCGCGACCTGGCCCCTCCCGCTCCGTTGGCGCGCTCCGGCCCTCAGGGCCTGCACGTCAGCGTGTGGCGCAAGTACGAGGAGTTTATTGCGGAGCTGTCGGCTCGCTTCCCGCACGAGCGCGAGGGCATCCGGAAGTTCTACGACGAGTGCTGGCGCGTGTTCAACAGGCAAGGGAACACAGCTTTTACAGGATTATGGGAACGCCGGAGGGGAGCACACTCATTGGTACAAGCGGGGGCATGCTGTCGATCCGGGGGACCGCCGGGCCCCTGCGGTGCGAGGCCTGCCGCGGACACACGACCAAGCAGTGAGACAAATAGGTGGCCGAGGGATTGGGACGGGTTTTCATGTGCCGTAGGGCTCTTGCCCCTTGCGTATGCGAAATTGGATCGGATGCCTTTGCAGCCTCACCGCTCTAGAGCGGAGGCGCTCATGCCGGCAGCACAACCGACAGCCGCAAATAATCCCAACCGACGAGTGCAGTCTGAACGTGCTGGAGCTGAAGTCGCTTGAGGAGCCTCGCTACCTGCTGGGCGAGTTCGCCAAGCAGCCCATCGCCTGTCTCACCCTGGCGTCCTTCCTCATTACTAACACGGGTGGGTTGCGGCGCCCAGCGGCTGTATTATTTGCACGAAGATTTGTACCTGCTGTGGGGAGCCTGTAATCTGTATCTATCTGTATCTGTTTCCTGTGCGCCGGGGACGAGTGTGACCTGGCACCAGTGAAGTACTTACAACGCCAATCAGCGGACCCAGTCCCTAGACCTCATTCCTCAGATAGCCGTCAAGCGGCGCAGTAAAAGGATTCATTGGTAGTGCGCAAGTCGGACGCCGTAGTGCCTGAACTTCCCCGCGATGCCCGCTCCTCCTGCGCAGGCGACGTCGCGCGGAAGCACATCAAGGTGCGCTCCCTGTGCGGCCCGTCAGTGCCGGGATGTAGTTGGATGTGCCTTACCTAACTTGGGACTAAGTATCCCTGCCGGCCGGCGGCTGACCCGGACCGCAGGACCCCGAGCTGCTCCGCTTCATCGACATCGAGTGCTTCATCTGGTCCACCGTGTCGGCCGACCTGACGCCCATGATCAACGCGGGCATGGTCTTCTGCGACCGCCACTACGGCGGGATCAACTACCCGGTGGGCGGCGTGGGCCGCATCGGAGAGGAGCTGGCGGAAGGTGGGTGGGGGTAACCAACAGTCCGAGGGTGGGGGTCCGAGGTTGCAGGCGGGAGGGCGGCGCACACACGACTTGGGGGACTTGGGGGCCCTGCCCGGGTGTCGAGTGTGGGGAAGAGCCGGCAGCATGGAATGGCGGGAGGCAGGGGGCCTCCTGTTTGAAGGCTGTTTGGTTTGGGACGTTGGCAATGGCGCTCTTGGAAAGGGAGGCATGGGCTGCCCGGGCTGTGGTTGCCTCGCGGAAGTCCCGGGTTATAAGTAACCTGTCCGGCCGGTCCTTGGCGACCGCCTCATTTCACTGGGCGGCTTGATACCCCCGGAAGGGCCCGCGCCGCAGCAGAGCTTCACTGCATGGAAGGTGCAGCACCTGAGGTAGCGGTGTGGTCCTACACCACGTCCTGTCGCATAACGCTCTCGGCATCCTCATGACACCATAAACACCAGGCATCGTGGAGTACGGCGGTCACATTGTGTACAAGGCCAATGTGAAGGAGATCGTCACGGAGGGTGCGGCGGACGGGCAGCGCCGCCGGGCCGTGGGCGTGCGCCTGGCGGATGGCCGTGTGTTCAGGTGGGTGCGCGGAAAGGGGATGCGACCATGAGCGCGGTGGGCGAAACGAATGGAAGGAGGACAGGACACGGGGGCGTGCAGTATGACCTGCAAAGCGGGCCGACCTAGGCAGCAGCACACGAGACGGGGTCGGACTGGGCAGCGTTTCCTCGCATGCGAAAGGCCTGAAGCCCGGCTGCTGCCTTGCTTACCGGGAAGCCGGCCGGGCAGGGGTGGAGGGTGCGGTTGTCGGCAAGCATGCCGGCCCGAGTCAGAGCAAACTGCGGCCTTCCCACGTCGCCGCCGCCGCGTCGTGCCTATCCCTCCTTCGTCCCTCGCCCAGGGGCAAGACGGTAATCAGCAACGCCACTCGGTGGGACACGTTTGAGAACATGATTGGGGAGGACAAGCTGCCAGAGTCGGAGAAGCTCTTCAGGTGCGTGGGGCTCGTGCCTGCACGTGCGGCGCGTTGTCCCTATGAACGACATCGCCGATGTTCGCTTCCTAGCCACCTCGCGCTGTCCGGCTGCGCTGACGGCTGTGCGGCCAGCATCGTGGGAAATAGCCTGTAGCCGCCTTTGAAATATTGACACTACGATGCGCTTACGACCCCAACTACCGTTGCGCTTATTGCCGAACTTTGATCTTTGGGGGTCCTGGTCCACGCGCTCGCCTCGCCTCCTTCCGTCCTTCCATCGAGCTTCACACCAACCAGCACACCGTATGCGCTCGAACTCTCTCGTGGCTTCCCTTTTTAGCCCATTGCCCGCCCCCGTCTACCCCTGCCCCCGCCTACTCCGTTCCGCAGAAAGCGCTACAAGAAGTCCCCCTCCTTCCTGTCCATCCACATGGGCGTCAAGGCCGAGGTGCTGGCGGGCGAGAAGGACTGCCACCACATCGTGCTGGAGGACTGGGACAAGATGGAGTCCGCCAGGCGAGATGGGGTGCCGCTGAGGGGGCGGGGATACCGCGCAAGCGGTCTGCAGGAGAAGCAGGCTCGCATGGTTCAATTAGGGGCCGGCTCTGCCCTCAATGCGGACGGCTAACACGGTTGAGTCCTGCGCGCTCGCGAGGCGTGATGCCAACCCCGCCCTGGCCTCCGTGTGGGCCCCGCTCCGTGCGTCATCTGCAGGGGCGTGCTGTTCGTGTCGATGCCCACGGTTCTGGACCCCTCGCTGGCGCCGCCCGGCCACCACATCGTGCACGCCTTCACGCCCGACTGGATCGACAACTGGCAGGTGCGTGCGTGCGTGCATGCGGGGGCGGAGAGCTGCGAATGTAGAGGCAGGGCGGGCCGATGCGGGACTGGCCTCCCGCTTCGTAACCCGCTGCCTGCTGTGCTTGACTCGCCGGCTCCTCCCCTCCCTGTCGGCCGTCGCTCGCAGGGCCTGTCTCCGGCAGAGTACGAGGCGACTAAGGAGAAGGTGGCGGACGAGATCTGCGCCCGCCTGGAGGCCATCCTGCCGGGCCTGCGCGCCGGCACCACCTTCCGGGAGGTGAGCCTGCGGGTGGGGGCGTCTTGGGGCATCTTCAAACGTGCGCCTGCGGTACGGCATCTGTCCACCCGTCCTACTATCGCGCTTCCGCTATCCTCACAAAACGCTGCCCCAACCTCAGGTGGGCACCCCGCGCACACACCGACGCTACCTCAGCCGCGAGGATGGCACGTACGGCCCCATCCCCTCGCGCCGGCCGCTGGGCATGCTGTCCATGCCTTTCAACAGCACGGCCATCGAGGGGCTCTACTGCGTCGGAGACTCCACCTTCCCGGGCCAGGTGCGCGCGCCCGTGGGACACGGGCTGCCCTCTGGGGAGGTGCAACATGCAGGGAGGTCAGATGTACAGCTGACACTCGTGGTCGCTGAATCACCAGCTATCAGCTTCGGCTTGCAGCTATCGGTCTAATGCCGTCCGTGTATGGGGCCCCGGCCGCCCTCGGCAGTCGCGTCCCTCGCCCTCCCGGGCTCGCGCCCTCAGCGCGTTCGTTCCTCTCCCCCATAACTCACGCGCCACCTCACGCCGTCCTGGACCCAAAACTCCACCCACCGCCCCAGGGCGTTAACGCGGTGGTGTTCTCGGGCTTCGGCTGCGCGCACCGCGTGCTGGTGGACCTGGAGAGGGAGCCCGCGTGGCCGCTGCTGGACTCGGCCTTCGGGAAGCTGCTCAACGGCGTTCGCGACGCGTCGTAGGGGCCGCCGTGGCGCGTCGGGATGCGCGGATTTCATTCCGGCTTGGTGTGACGGAATACGAACACTGCGTCTACATGGCTGTAGGTCGTACACGCGGTTGTAAGTGAATCTCCGTGTCATGGAATGTGGTGCGTTTAGTATGGCGCAGCATCAGTTACAGACAGCGTGTGCCTCATAATGCATTGCTCAGAGCGGCCCCAGGCATGCAGCTGATTCAATTTTGACGGAACAGTTGGCCCCCTCGCCTGGGCAGTCGGGTGATCCAGGACCAGAAATGTGCAGGGACCTTCATCTTACGTGTTGCCGTCTCTATGTGTAAGCCTGGTGGCAGTCTACAGGGCTGCCAGCCGTGTGTCGTACATCGTACAACTATGCTTCATTCGGAAACAGATGCTCGGTCATCGCTGCTATGAGAGATCAGGCAGTTGCGCGTGATTCAGGCGACGCGTGTTGCGGGAGGGCCCTGCGACGCACACTCAAATCTTGCAGAGGCGCAGTCCGCTTGTACCTGAGCGGAGTGGCTGCTACACGTGGCGCGGTCTGGGCTTTTGCAATGCTACAAATCCCCTCTTAGGCTCCCGAGTAGCGCTGGTACGGCAGGTGGAATGCAGTGGTCAGTACTGATGGGTGTACGCTTCTGTACATTTCGAGGCGATGGTGCGGTGCTGCATCTGCTGCGGGACTCGTCACATTGGCCTGTACGCTCTTGATAACAGAGCGCCACGGCACGCATCCGCGTCGACCAACACATGTCAACGATGCACAGGCGACCGCTGAGCGAAGTGCGTTCACCCTTTTCGCCCTAACGCACCAACTTATGCATGGTCTCGGCATGACTGTGGCAACACTGCAGCAAAGGACAAAAGTGGATGATCCAACACATCACATCAGTAGCCCCACGTTAAGGAGCCCGTCGCCCCATGTGGATGGGCGGGCTTGGTTGGCAACTCGCTAGCCGGGGGGACTAAGGGCCATGAAGCGATACGAACGAATGATGAAATCGAAACAGCTCTGCCTTTCTTTATCCCACAACGTTCCAGAGCTGCGCATGAACAGAAATCAATGCGACACTCCCAGGCAACTGACCATGTACTCCAATCAAACAACAAAACGCGCCGCCTGAATGCGAATACACATGGCACTTACCATACAGACAGCAGACCACGAAGCATCTGCTGAGACACACCGTGAGCGATTGCAACGAAAGCCCGCGGCACAGACGCGGCCATGTAGGGTCGCATGCAGGCGGCGCCGGCCCCCGGGGGGGGAGTCAACCGGAGCGTTCAATTGGCGCACACACAAGTGTAATGCAGTGGTGCTCCCCCTTCCTATGCACAAGTATCCTTTTTTGCAGGGGCCAGAAGTCTTGCGATGGCGTACCTAGTGTACACAACGCCGCATGGTTCCAATGAGGGCGACGGCGTGTCCGGACTCAACACCGACCGACCCACGGGTCTTTGTACCTTTGCGCCCCTGCATTGTTGCGCCATTCTAGCGCTCTCACGGTACGGCACATTAGAAGCGTGCACAAAACATAAACAGGGTATGTGGCCCATAACGGGTAGAGCTACAATATGTCACCTGCTGAGGTACAATGGGACCCTCCCTAAGTGCCGCTATGAAAACATCCCGGCTCTTCACCACCGTTGTGTTGCGCCAGCCGGCCCTTCCTCACGGACTCCCTGCTGCTTATCTGATAGCCTGGTCTACTGTGTAGGCGATTGCAGCAGGTTCTCAATCTCGATCTTGGGAAGGTCGTCGGGCATGGAGGCGGGGAAGCCCAGTACGGAGCCGTAGAAGTACATCTCGCCGTCCAGAGCCGTGCGGATGCTGGCAGCCTATGGGGTACGGCGTACGAGTACAGCAGGAGAGTGTGATGACACATTACACCCGGCCTTGAGAGCACTACACTGCACCCGTGTGCCATCGCGCCGCAGTGTAGTGTACGCCAATGTCCATCCAGGAAACCATGGGTGCGTTACAGCCATACACGTGGGGTGCACGTGGGTTGGGGGGTGGCCCATCTTCACGTGTCACTTGGCGCTTCTCCGGCGTGGCTTTGCATACCTCCCAGGACCACCCGCCCACCTGCCGGAAGCCGTGCTGCTCGCCCTTGAACATAACCAACGCGGTGGGGAGGCCGGCCGCCTGCGCGGGCGTGGCAACGCACACAGGCGTTCAGCACCGGGTGGCGGAGGCCGCCCGTAGGCTGCAGCAGCCCATGACGCCTGCCACCGCCATTCCTTCCTCCACGACTTCCTATCCAAGTTCCACTGCCTCGGCCGTCTGGCCCTCCCCCCCGGCCGGGCCCCTCGCCCACCTTCACTGCATCGTGCATGACAATGGCCTGCTCGGGGGGCACGATCTTGTCCTCGTCGCCCTGCCGCGCCGCGCCGGGGTGAGGGCCGGGGAGCGGGCAGTGGGGGCGCCAGGGGCAGGCGGGTCAAGGCAAGGCCGGTGCTTCTCCTTGCAGCATGTCGGCGAGGGAGCGCCCGGGAGACGGGCGGCGGCACGGGGCGCGTCTTGATCACCGCACGACCCCGACCCCGACCCGCCGAACCGGGGGATGCCGACCCAAGGGCCCTGCCTCCGCGTGACGCGCGCGAAGCGTCGATGTGACGCCACAGCACCACCCGGGGGGAGCGGGGCGGGGCGGGGCCGACTGCAGTCCATGCCCATCCTGCGCCCGGCCCCTGTGTGAGCCAGTGCTGCGCGCTCCAGGTGCCCGAGCCCTCGGTGGCCGCACCTGAAAGAAGATGACAGGCGACGTGAAGCCGTCGGGATGCTTGATGGGCGACCGGGCGTCGTACTCGGCGGCCGCCTCGGGCAGCGGGCCCACCAGCATGTCCATGTACCTGCTCTCGGGGGCGGGGAGGGTCGCGTCGCGCACACCCAGTTGCATATGAATAAGACGAGCGGGAGGGGAGGGGGATCGGCGCGGCAGCGGGCGTCGGTAGGGTACGCTCCGAGAGGAGGGGGAGAGGAGGAGAGCTGGGGCCTTTCCAAGATGACCGCAGGCAGGCAGGGAAGCGCAAATCCAAGGTAACGCTGGAGGGGGGGGGCTGAGAAGGTCCAGCCAGCTGCCGGGTGCGGTGGAGACTCGTCCGCCACTCGCCTGCTTTCAAACTTGTGGGTGTGCTCGGCCAGCAGTCGCACGTCCGCCACTCCGTACAGGGACGCACCCGCCGCGAACGTCTTCCTGAGTTGCGGGAAAGGGACCCACGGGCCAAAGCTCAGTGCCGTGGAGCTCGGCTCTGTCACGGACAGTTTTGAGTGCATTTCAGCTGAACCCCCATCCGCCCGGAGGTGAATCCCGCAAGTTCGAGTCCGCACGACACACCTCCTCCGGTGCCTCGCCCCTCTGCCTGTGCCGTGTTTGCACGCGGGCGCTCGAGACCGGCGCGCGGCAGCGCGTCGCTGTCGGCGCCCCCAAACTCACGCCCCAGCACGCCCCGTCTTTGCCCTTTCACCCATGTCCAGCTGCTGTCACGCCGTGTCCATCCGGCCCGTCGCGCACGGCGTGCCTGCAACCCCACCGGTCTCGGCAGCACCGCGGTCCCACACCGCGGCCCAGCCACCCAGCAGCAGCAAGCAGCCCGCACCGCACCTGAACGCCAGGCAGGCCAGCGTGGTGAAGCCGCCCGCGCTGCCGCCCGAGATGCACAGCCGGCTGCGGTCCACTCGCCCGGCCGCAGCCAGCCACTCGGCGGCCGCGCAGCAGTCCTGCACGTCAACCTGCGGGCGTGGGCGTGGGAATGAGGGGCTTGACGAGAGAGGAATGGAAGCTAGCAGCAAGTCCCGTTCGGCGTGGAGTGATGGGGGAAGGGGGGGGGCGGGCAGTCCGCAGCCACGAGAGGGCTCCCTCAGAGGAGAACAGCAGGACAGCACCTGTGGAACGGGCGACAGGGAGGAGCTTATGATGGCCGGGCGGTCCGGTAGGGCTCTTGCAAGCTTTGCGAATCCAGGTGCGAGCGCTGCAACGAAGGAGGGTACATCACTGTGTTCCGATAGGACCTGCGACAGCTTCCCGCACCTGGGAAACCTGCGTGGGCCGTAAAACCGCAGCGCGTAATGGGCTAATGGCACAGACGATTCATCAGCTCCCTCTCCCGAAGCCCCGATGTCACTCCGCATACTTACCACGCCCCAGCGGCCGTTGAGGCGGTTGCGGTACTCCCGTCCGTAGCCCGTACTGCCGCCGTAGTCAATGTCCGCTACCGCGAAGCCTGCGGCGCCGACGAGCGGAGACGGGGCCCAGATGAGAGCGCCAGCCGGTAACCCGGGGGCCCTCAACCACGGCTCTTCAAGTACGGGCCTCAACCCACGGACGCTCACTCCACGGGCCTCACTCAAGGGGCGCTCAACAAGGTAGACCTCCAGACAGACGGGAGAAGACGCGGTGAACACGGTGGCGGCTGCCGACGGTCGCACCCCTGTTCGCGGCCCTGGACACAGCCTGGTCATAGCCTCCCGCCCCGGGTGAGGCACTGCGCGCGGCCGTCGTGGGTAACGCACCTCGGCTGGTCCAGTACTGCAGGGTGGGGTTGAGGGCGGCTGCGGCGGCCGAGGTGGGGCCCCCGTGGCTCTTGACCAGCAGCGGGGGCAGCACACCGGGCGGGTAGGTGAAGTCCCTGGGCGCGGGCCGAGGCACGGGCGACGCGGAGTCAGGCGTACTGGACTGGATGCTCGGAGCGCACGGCGGGTTGCGGTGCCGGGCTACCGTAGGCAAGTGGGGCGCGAATAGCACCGCATGCAGCCCCCAGTCAGGCGCTAGAGCCCGAGCACCCGGACGGCTGGGGCGGGCAGTTGGAGCGTCCCGCTCCGGACCAGGGACATGGGAGGCCGCCGTGACTCCACCTCACCCTGACCGTCCAACGGTTAGGTCAGACAGTTAGCCAAGCCTTGCTGCTGTGTCTTCCGTAACTGCTGCATGTGCGTGAACGTATTAATTGCGTCTCCAACTGCTCGAGTCCACACCAGCTGTTCCCCACCCTGCCGGCCGGTTGGCATGGCGGCCGCTCACTTGTTGGTTGGCGGGTAGTACAGCATGTAGGCGGTTGCCGGCTTATCGTCGAAGGTGGTTGGGTACGACAGCGCCTCCGGAACCGACAGGTACCCGTCGGGGACCTGCGGGCATGGGTCCGGTGCGCGGGGTTATCTTGGTGAGGGGCACGGCCCAGGAGTTGAAGCATACATTCACAGCTCCCCTGCGCCAAGTCTATGTAGTCGTCAAGCGTCTACATCGCCAGCCCTAGGGATAGACGCTGACATGAACTTACCCGCACACGCACAAGCGCACAGACAAAAGCATGGAACCCACGACCCATAAATGGAAGTGCCTATGGGACAACAAACACGCGCCACGCGCCACTCGCACCTGGCCGCTCTTGGACAGCCGCAGCGATTGCCAGTCGGAGGGCGACGTTCCCGCCAGCTCCGACGGTGAAGCCGCCGTCAGCGACACCACCGCCGTCACGCGCGTCGGCGCGCCGGCAGCAGCCGCCAGCGTCAGGCTGTGGTCGGGCAGCTGCCGTACCGCAAGCGTGGGCGCGCCAAAGCTCGTGAAGCCTGTGACGCCCAGACGGTAAGACGCGGCAGCGACGGCGCATACGCGAGCAGGGACACGGGGGGCGAGGCCGACGGCGAGAGGGGCGCACTTATTAGGGCGCATCAGCCCGCACGCCGGGGCGTGGGACAGCAGGGAGGCAAGTCTCAAGGTCGAGTACCAACAGCTGACACCACGTCTGAAATGACGAGAGCACAAGCACCGGCCCTGGCGCTAGAGTAATTACCGTACCCACGAGGGTAACGGACAGCGGGCTACCCTCACCGTCTGGCCAAGCTTGGCCGTCTGGCCAAGCCCCACCACCAGTGACCCACCCGTGTTGATGCGCAGCAGCTGCCAGGGCGCGCCCGCGGCCGGGCCGCCGGGCCGCAGCAGCCCCAGCGATGCGCCCGCCGCCGCTGGATCGCTGAACAGCGCAACCACCGAGCCGTCGGACAGGACCTGGCCGCGGTCAGGGCGAGGGCGGGCTTTGTGATTCTTTGGAAGTAATGGGGTAGAGAAGGTGGGTGGGGTGGGGGCGCGCAGGCGGCTGCTCAGCCGAGGTAGCGCTGGCCCGACGCGTTGCGTGTGACGGCGGCGGGCGAAGCGAAGGCCCGGATGCGTTTGAAGCGGCGGCCGCATGAGAGAAGGCCGGGAGGGAAGTGTTAGGCGAGCGCTCCGATCTACAGCAGCGACCGAAGGATTCTATTCCAGCAGCCAGGAAGGAAACCGGAGAACTCGGTGCGGGCGGGCCTCACCTCATAGGAGCGGTGGTCCAGCGTCCAGGCGGGGAAACCCCAGTCCGCCTCCATGGGGTGGAGCGCCTCCGAGCCGCCTCCCTCGCCCGCCGGCCAGGCAGCCCCAGCCGTACCCGTTGCCACCGTACGGGGCGTACGGCAGCGGTACAGGTTCCACCAGCCCGACTTGTCGTCGATGAAATACAGGTGCGAGCTGTCCGGCGCCCACCTCGGCTGCTGTACGGCGCTACCGCCGCGCTCCCCGCCCGCCAGCCTGTGAACGAGGCGGCCGTTACGGCTGGCAGTTAGCCGTCAGCACGCAAGGGCTGGCGTTGAGGGCTCGCAGCCGTGGAGTGCCTTGCACCGGTTTGACTGCTGAGCGCTCTTCGTCCCTGTACAATCCCCCGCTGATTGAACGTGAGGAGGACGGCCCCGCGGCGTCACGCAACACTCAGTCACCTGGAGGTCAGGGCTCCGAAACCCCTTTGGCGGCGAGAGCTCCGCACGCCCTTGCTCCCGGTGACGCCCTCCACAACTCACAACCCACCTAGTGTGCGGCCCCAGGCTACCGTCCGGCTGCAGCGGCGCCACGAAGAGGGTCGTGTGGTCCTGTGGGCCGCGGGTCGAGAGTCACGGGGCAGTCCAGGGGTACGGGGGCCATGCGAGGCCGCGGGCAGGTGGGCCGGCACACTGCGTCAGCGGCAAGCACTGCCCGTGTGGGCAGTGGAACGTACAGGATCCATATCCTGGAACGATACGCGGTGCCTGAGCTTCGTAGTGGTTACGCAGGCAGTGAATGGCAACATATATCAACTCCTACAGCGATGTGTGCGCTGCATTCGCGCTCCCGTTCCCATGGTAGCGTATCGCTGTCCACACCCCAGGGCTCGCTCACTTTCGTCATCGCCATTCCCCCCACCCGGTCTCTTGTACGCCCTTCGGCCTCACGCATGGCGCCACCAACCGACAACCTATGCCGCCACAACCCCTGCACCACCCACCCAGGGCATGTTGGGGAAGTCCCACTGCACCCACGCCAGCCAGCGGCCGTCCGGGCTGATCCGCGGAGACGAGAAGAAGTCCGCCCCCGCCACCAGCTCCGCAACCGCCCCGCTGGCCACGTCTGAAATATTGGGTGTTGGGGTTGGGAAAAAAAATAAAAATCAGGCGTTCTTACTAGAGAGGCCTTACGCGCATGCCGTCCCGTCCCGCATCACAGAGGCGAAGGCGAACCAAAAGCGCCCACTGTCCCACCGCAACGACCGATCGGACCCGTTCCCGGAACCGCCCGCGATCCCGAAAGAGAGGGGCGGCTGAGGAAAGAGGAGGTACAGTAGAGGGAGGGGCAGCAGTGCTGGGATGGTGAGGGTGGTCCCATGTAGGACCGGGGGTCTGGGGTTGGGTTGTCCATGGTGCATGCGGTGCGACCGCAGGCTCAGACAACCAAGCGGGCCAACGGTGGCACAACACGGCACCAATACAATAACGGGTCCGCGGCACTTGCGCGCGTTCACCATGGGCCTGCTGCGCATGCTGCAGCGCTCTGCCGTGCAGCATGCCGGCTATGGGGGTGGGGCAGTATGCCCTTGCGGCTCTGCTCGAGTCGTCCAGGGTTTGGTCTCACAGCCCTCACCGATGGCCACCAGGCGGTTGACCACCCGGCCCGGCTCCAACTCGGCTCCCGTGGAGGGGTCGCGGTGCAGCTCCGAGACCGCCACCAGCCGCTGTCGAGGCGCGTCCCATACAGCGTCTGCGAAGCGCTCGCCGCGGGCCTCCGACCCTTGGGTCACCAGGCGCGGCTCTGACCCAGGCGCCGACAGGTTCTGCGCGTACAGCGCCTGGTCCCTGTGGCCGCCATGCAGTGAGTCGGGGACGGCAGCACAGGGTTGAATTCAGCGGTGAGGGTTGGGATCGGTGAGGCGGCCCCAAGGGCTAACCTAACCAAGCGCGTTGCTCTCAGTGCCGAGACCAAGACAGGGAAATGGGAGGGCCTTGGACACGCCAGCTTGCATGAGCAGGAAGTGCTTGAAGGCAAACAACGGCGCTTGGTTGTGACCGCTGCGATCCGCGAGTCGCGAGAGCCCGGACATGTGCTTCGCGGTCGCTGGGGCCCTCTCCGCCACGACTTCGTCTGTCAGAGGAAGCCATCCGTCTGGCGTCTTGCCCCTTACGGCAATCGCCGTGCAGTGCGACGCATCAGCACACGAGGGTCCGCGCTGCGAAAGCGAATAAGACCTTCTAGGAAGCCTCACTTGAAGTTGCTGAAGAAGACCGTGTCATCGGCGACGCAGTATTCACCACCCCCGTACTCGTGCACTGTTGTGCGGACGTTGAAGCCGGAAGCAAAGGGCGGAGTAACATCCCGTGTGGTGCCGTCAGGGGACCTGAGTTAGTGTTGCGCGGGGAAAGGGCGGGTGAGCAAGACCCTGAGTGCCCGACCAGCTCCACCGGTTGAGGTGCGGTGCGCGGTTGCGGTGCAGCGGGACGCCTAGCCTGCGCCTTGTGCCGTACAGGCACCCGGTGCCGCCAAACAGTGCTGCGCCATCGCTCTGCTGCCGCCGTCTGCTCAGTCGTTTCGGGAGTGCCGCTGGAGCGCTGCCAAGGAGATGCCCAAAGCATCACCAGGCTGTAAGACGGGAAAAGGCTCAGTCGCGGACGACACAGGAGCGTCTTGCACTCTACCCTCTAGGCGCGGACGTCCTCGGACGCGGGTGTCACCTCCGGGCACCTCAAAACCCGACGGGGAAAGGCTTAGCCGCGGATGACACAGGATCGTCTTACACAGGCACGCACAACCCGCAAGCACATTGCAACTGGGACCGTGGGACACAAGGGACGTCGGTGCGCCACGGCATGCCTGCTGCTTGCTCTCCTCCGGCGGGGCCAGCAGCGCAGGCAAGGCAGACCCGGGCGGATGTATGTTGTGGAAGTCGCCAACCCGCCAACCCCGCCAAGCCGCCACCACACACCTCAGCACCAACACCTGGCGCCCGCCCTCCTCCGGCCGACCCTCAAGCCAGAAGAGCGATCCGTCAGAAGGGCGAATGTAGGGGTTACCGAGCTTGACGGCCTTCTCCGTGATGAACGCCGACGTGATGGGTGACTCCCACTCGCCCAGCGGTGCCTCCCGGGGCGCCAAACCGCTCAAATTTTGCTGCTTAGAATCCAAGCGCTGTTTTGAGCCCCGGTTGCCCATGTCGGGTGACGGGGCTGCGGTCGCAAGAGGGGTGTTGCGCAGGAAAGACACGAGGACGGTGTCGCGCAGGGAAAGGACGACCGCTCTACGAGTAATATCAAGATGGTGTTTGTGCTGTTTATGCTGCTTTTGAATGGTCCTTGGTAACGGCCGTTGCATCGAGACGAAATACGTACGAGTCAAAAGCGGGGAAACACACTCGCGCGCTAGTGATCACCGTGTAGTCACATTCGCCCGCCTCTGTTGCAAGAGGTTACAAGGCAGTGCCAATCTGCCGTAACCGAGTCAGCGAGCCTTGTCGGCAACGGCCACGAACGATTGACCCAACTAAATGGCCCAGAACGTGAGTTCATAAGCACACGTAGAAGGTTGCTTGGTTCCCAACCCCCACCAAGTTGCGATCTAACACCGACATTTGCACTCTCCTGCCAAAATGGCCGCGCTCAACCGCATCCAAAAAATTGCGTCCCATCTGGACCCGCCAAAGCCTAACAAGGTGAGTCTGCGCTATGTAGTGACCTGGTCGATGTGCTACTGCAGTTTGGTGTGGGGGGCACAAAAGAACCGACGAATCCAGCAACGCTGTCGATATCCAGTTCATTTTGTCAGCCACTGTGGGTCTCGGGTGGTTTCGGCACTTGGGTGGGGCGACGGCCCCCGGAACGAACGCTGCTGTCGGCTCGTGCCCGCGCTGTTGGTGAGGATGCCTTTGCTTACGCAACCTATGGTCACTGAGGCCGGGATGGGCGTGGTGCCAACGCGTGCCTGACGTCAGCAACCCCCACAACTACCCATGCATGTGCTTGGGCTAACTCCCCCTTCATTTCGCGCGCGACCCTGAATCCCCCTTCAACTGCACACACATGTGTACGCTTGCCTCAAGCCCGCCATGTACAAGCTCCCCTCCTGGCGCTCTTCCTTTCCCCGTCCTGCAGTTCAAGGTGGCGCTGCTCGGCGCGGCTGGCGGCATCGGCCAGCCGCTGTCCATGCTGCTG
Source organism: Gonium pectorale (assembly GCA_001584585.1). Lineage (NCBI taxonomy): Eukaryota > Viridiplantae > Chlorophyta > Chlorophyceae > Chlamydomonadales > Volvocaceae > Gonium > Gonium pectorale. The sequence continues at coordinate 2,389,607 of LSYV01000007.1, read as the reverse complement.
AAGATGTCGGCGTACGTGTCCGACCTGGCGCTGTACGATGTAGCCAACACGCCCGGCGTGGCCGCTGACGTGTCGCACATGTCGACTGGGGCGCGTGTCAAGGGCTACCTGGGCGCTGAGCAGCTGCCGGCCGCGCTCGCGGGTGCAAACCTGGTCGTCATCCCCGCGGGTGAGTGGGTGGGTGGGTGCCTCATGGCCTTGATCCCGCAGCTTGCCTGGCTCCCGCCACATCAGCTAGTGACTGGCAGAAACCTACTCCAGTCCGTACAGCCGACACTGCCGCGAGTGCTGCGCCTGACCCGCGGTCCCTCGCCGCCGCCACGGCCCACTCACTCGCGCCCCAGGTGTTCCTCGCAAGCCGGGCATGACCCGCGATGACCTGTTCAACATCAACGCGGGCATCGTCAAGGGCCTCATCGAGGCTATCGCGGCGCATTGCCCCACAGCCTGGGTGGCCATCATCTCGAACCCTGTCAATTCGACTGTGCCCATCGCGGCGGAGGTGCTGCAGCGCGCGGGTAGGATGGGTGGGTGGGGGGTTACCTACACCGGGAATGAGGCTGAAAATGGGGTTTTCAGGCTTGTGACGGTAAAGGGGCGTCTTTGGCGGCTGTGCGTCGAGCATTGCAACACCACCAACGGTGGCAGCACCACCAAGCGCACATGAAGACGACTGCGATCCATTGCAAGGGCTTCAACTGATTATTTGGGCCCCCCTACCCGCTCTTCGATCGCAGGCGTGCTGGACCCCAAGCGCCTGTTTGGCGTAACCACCCTTGACGTGGTCCGCGCGGAGGCGTTTGTGGGCGAGCTGCTGGGCGTTGACCCGCGGGACGTGAGCGTGCCTGTCGTGGGCGGCCACGCGGGGATCACCATCCTGCCGCTGCTGTCGCAGGTGAGCAGCAGGCCGCGAGCCCCGGCGCGACGCTGCACCCAAATATGTATGTAGTATGGCGACACGTGGGGTTTTCTGCGTGTGCTATCGCGCCCATCCCGCATGGCGAGGTACTGCCAGGGATGGTCGGCTGCATGTTGCCTGCGCATGTCCGTTGTCGACCCGCTGCGCCCCGGGCCTCGTCCCCCCAGGCGCGGCCGCCGCTGCCTGCGTCGGTGAGCCCGGAGCAGCGCAAGGCGCTCATGGCGCGCATCCAGGACGCGGGCACCGAGGTGGTGCAGGTGGGCGGGGGAGGACTGGGGGCTGGGGTTGCAGCCAGTGCAGGACCGGTGGGTTGGCGCTGGCGGGCGGGCGAGCTCAGCTGACATGCGATCGGACAGGAACATGAGCGGCTTTGAAGGCCGGCAAGTACTTGTGATGAAAACGGCGGACGGCGGTTGGGTCGTCCATCGCTACTCGTAACCCAAGCTGCGTCCCCTATGCACCGCCAGTCCACGTCCGTGTCGGTCAGCGGGGCCCTGCATGCCGCCTAGCCCATCATTGCCCCTGCTCCGCCAGCCCCATCATTGCCCCTGCTCCGCCAGCCCCCCCTGTCCCGTGCAAACAGCAATGACTAACTATGATCCTCTCGTCCCCACCACGCCCCCTCTCCTCATCTCCCCACCTCAGGCCAAGGCCGGCACGGGCTCCGCCACACTGTCGATGGCCTACGCCGCCGCGCGTTTCGCGGACTCGTGCCTGCGCGCCATGTCCGGCGAGGGGCCCGTCACCGAGTACGCCTACGTGCGGTCGGAGGCGGTGGCGGGGCTACCCTATTTCTCGTCACCGCTGCGGCTGGGCAAGGGCGGCGTGGAGGAGGTGCTGCCGCTGGGCGCCATGGACGAGCTGGAGGCGGCCAACTTTGAGGCCATGAAGGCGGAGCTGATGGGCTCGATCAACAAGGGCGTGGAGTTCGTGGCCAAGGGGCCGGCGCCAAAATGATTGCATTGCGCGAACGAAACGGGAGAGGAAAGAATGCAAAAGGGGGAGGGCTGCAACGGGTGCGGGATGATGCCGGGGGTAGCGGGTAGAGGCCATACTGGGGATCTGGTTTCGATGCTGGTGCGCCGGGGGAGGAGGGACGAGGTGGGGTTTGCGTTCGCACCAGATAACGCAGGTGTGCGTGTTCTTTTGCGCGCGGATTGCCCAGTATTCCTTTGGCCGAACTGCTTAGCCAGGAGGCTCCCTGGCTTGCTGCATCGACGCTTGATGTAACGGTATGCATCTGTGCCGTACACAGCACGTCCAGCTTGGTTGCCGTCTCGCGGAGTTGTTCCCGGTATAGAAGTCCTCTTATCTTTGGGCTTACGTGGTGGTGATGGAAACCTAGGCACCAAACACGAAAGCGGCGCCACTCCCGGCGCGTGTATGCATGCTTTACTTACAAACCGTACGTGATATACTATCAAGTTCTGGTGGGGAACACAGCAGGGAGTAACACCGGCCGGGCGATATCTGTGTGATTCTTCGAGCTGATGGGACCCATATTAGGAGTGTTGGGATATGAAGGACCCCCCGTACACTCAATTGTATCTGTGTGACTCTAAGACTCGTACGACGAGCCCCAGAAGGTTTCACAGGAACACGGACGGGAACATGGATGCTCATCCCTATTCCGATTGAAGATAAACGACTGAATTGAATACAGCACTTACCTTCCTTTGTGCCTTGCACATGAGAGTTCCTTCGGCGCCACTTACTTTGGAGCGAGTCAAATTTAGCTCATGACACCTACATATTTGAGACGGTTGTAAGTGACGCGATGGCCCGGAACCTGGTTTGGAAAGACCTGACAGCCCAGCAGCTCGCCTCGATACGCAGCCCGCACCCGAAGAAGGGCTTGACGGGACGCGATTTGTTGGCTAAATATTCGGGGCTATCGGACTATCAGCAGAACCCAAAGACAGCGATACACCTGGACCTATATGTTCACACGCTGCAATTTGGCGACGAGCTCAAGTTCACAGATGACAAGCTATCGGGGCTGTTCTCAATCGTTAAGACAGTGCACCAGCGGTCCATCGGCGAGGCGCTCACCCTGGAGAACTCATTCCTCCTCTTCAAGGAGCTGCTGCTGGCGCACAGCGTGCAACGGCCGCCATACAGCATCGGGCTCTTCACGTTCTCTGAAATGCAGAAGATTATGGACTGGATGCTCGACAGCTACTACCGGCACTACAAGTTGTACCAGTACGCGTACACGAACCGCGTGACGCTCAGCGCCACCTACACCCATCCGTCTGACGTGGTGGAGCTACCGCCGGAGCTGCCGCCGCTGGCCGTCGCGCTGACGCAGGCGCAACACGAGGCCATCCTCACGGAGGAGGAGCGGAAGCGCGAGCAGGAGGAGGCGGCAGCAGCAGCAGCGGCTGAGGCGGCTGCCGAGGCGGAGCGCCAAGCCCGGCTCCGAGAGGAGTATGAGGCGGCTATTCCGGAGGAGATCAAGGATCGGGTGGCTATGGCTCTGGAGCGGGAGGTGGCCCGGCTGCAGAAGGCGATGGAGGAGCAGTTCGCCGCCCAGCAGACGGAGCTGCTGGCCAAGATAGCTGCCTTGGAGGCTCACGGGATGGGCGGCGGTGGCGGCGCCCCTGCACCAGCGACAGCTGGGCACCGGGAGAGCGGCGCGGTGCCGCCCTTAGGGGGAGGTGCGCCGGTGGCGCCGCCCGCACGTCCATCAAGCGGGCTGTCCGTTTCGCCGCCGCCACCCAAGCCAGTTCCTTCGGGATAGCCGCGGGCCTGCATTGTAATGAGCAAGAGCGCCGAAGCGGGCGAGGGGCAATGTTGCTGAGCAAGGGTTTGGGCTTTGGCTTGAGGCTATCAATTAAATGACAGGCAGGATGTGGCGTGCTCCCGGCTTGGGTTATTTCAGGTTGGGTGAATGCAGGGTGTCTGACTATGTAGACGTTGCACCTGCTGATGGTGGCGCAGCAAACACTGCTATATGATGTCACGGGGGCGGAGTGAGCTCCGGCAAAGCCAGCGGGTTGGTGCTGTATGGCAACGAAAACCATGTGGTTGTACGTTGTTTGGATCCGGTGCCACTGGCGGTCTGCTTTCTTTACCCAGACATGCTGCTCGCACAGCTGTCGCGGTAGCAGCCGGGTGTTTCCTCCCTTGTACGTAAGCACGTGCACGACCTGTGCGCAGGGGTCGTCCCGACCCTGCTTGTACTTCGTTGGGGTTTTCTGTCCTTCGGTCCTTGCCGAGCTGCTCACCGTGTAAGGTTTGCAGAACCAGAATACACCGGTACCCTTCATGTTACATTAAACTTTGCGCAGCAGTGCACCAGAGATACATTAATACGACCAAAACAGATCAGTAACACTCTCTTGGTGTTTTTGCCAGTGGTATGTGCCTATGGCGCCCTGCCACCGGCCGTTCCATAGTATGAGCTCCCAATCATCAACTCTGTCCAACTAGTAATCAGCCAGCGTTTAGTGTTGTTTGTGAGCGCATGTTGCACAAACTACACCGTTGCATACAGTTCGAACTGCGCCGAACTACGGATATAGCACGGAACTGGTCAGGACACGACGCACCGAAACAGCTTCATTCGACCAGGTGCAGCTGGTAGGGTAGCCGACACTTATTTTGAAGCAGAGCCTGGAGGTCCTGACACTGAAATCGCATACAGGCTACAAACACACCACCATATGGAGACGAAAACGATCCGTTCCGATTGATGCCTGCTTGTCCCTCCATGTGGGACGGACGACGTACAGTTCCGCCTCCCACCGCTCCCGCCTCCAACCACCTCCGGCTCGCGTCGCTCTCCAGGAACTAACGCCGCAACTATTCTCTTCGGTTCCTGAGTTCCTGAGCAAACGTGTAAAGCCACTGACTTGGTGCACATAGGTATGCGGTGCGTCCTCTTAAACCCTGCCGAGCCCATGGCCCTGCCACCAACCACAATGCGTCATGCCCCAGCTGCTAGCATGAGAACGCCGAGCTCGTCCCCACGGCCCATTGTGACCGATGGTGCAAAAGACCGCATTGCCCGCCCAGCAGCCCCTCAACTGCTGGCACGATACGGCGCCGGGCAGCCGTACCTCGTCTCGTTAGTATGAGGGATAGACCCCAAAAATAGTAAATCACCACAAACAGTGAATTAATCATCACAACGCCAGCCTCAATCCCCATTACGCCCTACTGCATTCCGTAAGCAACACACAATAAGGCGGAACAACGTGTCGGGGCTCGAGGCCGCTGTATGGCAAAATGCCGGCCCGAGTCAAGCCACGCCGACGCGGCAGCATGTCCGAGCTGCTTTGCCACGAGGGCCGAGGCCGCCAAGAAGGGCAGCCTATCCACCCATGACAGGTGTTCGCAGGCATGGCTCAGCTGCTGCTGCCCAACAGCTTGCTGGCCGCGCCGCTCACAAGCGCGAAGGCCTCCGCAGCGCCAACGCTTCGGTTCTTATCCGGGTGCACCAACAAGCTCAGGCGCCGGAAGGCGACCCTAACCTCGTCGCGCGACGCACCCACGGGGAGGCGCAGAACCACCGATGGCTGCTCCGCGGGTGCTAGCACGCGGCACGCGAGCACGCGCCGGACCTCCCACGCCGGCAGCGCAGCAAGCGCCATAGCGCGCAGGCACCGCATGTGCTCTTGGCCCGCGGAGCGACTGAGCTGCTTTGCGGCCTCTGCAGCCGCAATGGCCGCAGCAGGCATTGCCGCCGGCTCCGTCACGTCCGGCGCTGCGGCTGTGGAGGCTTGGCCCTCTGACGACGCCTGGCCTGCCTCCTCGCCTCCTGCCTGGACGTCAGCGTTGAAGTAGGGGGCGGCCGCGCGACCCGCCTCGGCCAGCAGGCACAGCAAGTCGCTCACGCGGTTGGCCCCGACCGCCGGCGTCTGAGCCGCGGCCAGCTGCCGTCCGCTGCGGATGCGACAGCCCGCTGGCGGCGGAACCCAGCCGCCAGCACGGACGGCTGCCGCTGCCGCCGCCGTGGCAGCTGCAGCTGCTACGGTAGAAGCCAGCTTGCGAACCGGCACAGCTCCCGTCGCCTTACGGGGCGAGCTGAGGACGGGTTTGGGAGTCGGCGCCAGGGTCGACACGGGCTCTGGGGTAGGGACCTCCATGGCGCCGCCCAGGGCCTCCACGGCGGCACGGGCCATTGCAGCGACCGACGGGCCGGCGCCGGTGGTCGATGCGGCAGCCCGACCAGCGCCGTGCCTGTGGCCGCTTTCCGTCCGCCTGGCCTGCCTGCGCCGCGCAGCACCGGCCTTGCCGCCAGTGGACGCCCATGGAGTCACCCGCGGCTTCTCGTCGTGGCCGTCCCGGCCGGCAATGGGTTGCGCGGTCGTTCTCTGACCTGCTGCAGCAGCACCGCTGGCGCCGCAAGTCTCTGGCGCTAGCTGTGTGGCAGGCGGCTCACCCGCTGCGTCGGCGACTCGAGCAGCGGGCTCGGCAGCGGCAGCCGGGGCTGCGCCGTCCCCAGGCTGGACTGGTGCGGCGCCAGGTATGACCACGTGAACAGCAGGAGCGAGTATTGCGGCAAAGGCAGCGGCGGGCTGGGCAGCGCCCGAGCCTAAAACGGCGGGGGCAGCGGACAGGGTGGCCAGGCTGGTCATGTTGCCTTCTGCCTCAAGCGTGTTGCTGTGGCTCTGCAAGCATCATACGGGCGCAATGGTGGCCATGTAAGATCACAGTAAGGATTTGGTAGTAGGTACGGGCCCTACTGGGCTGCCATTGCAAGCAAAACATGCCACCCATGATCAACCGCACGGCAGGAACCACAGCAATCGCAGATGCGCAGTGAGCAGAAATGGCCGCCAGGTAATCGGCACCAGCATCCACTGTCACCGACAGGCCCCCGTCATCTGCACCAACTGCGCACCTGGCCTGGCTGCCGCCACTCCAGGGGCGATGGCTGCCCCGCCTGAAGAGCTGGCAAGGGCCCAGCTTGGAGGTGCTCATCCTTCGTAGGCACCTCCGGACGCGGGCGTTTGTGCGGCCTCGGTGGCAGGCCAGGACCGTCCTGCGCTGGGCGCATCGCGGCGTCGCACACACCGGCGCTGCTGGCTCCCTCGTCGACCACCGCCGCCGCATCACCGCTGCGCGGCACGCTGCCCGCCGCGAAGGAAAGCTTTGTCGCAGCCCCCGGCCACGCCACTCCTGCTGCGGGCGGACCAGCTGCGGGACAGCTCACACGGCGGGAGGCTGCAGCCCCTGACCCGCAGACATACAGATGGTTGCGGCACACATCCAGGACCTCCTGCCCGAACTGCCGGAGCCATGGCCGCGACAGGCCCGGCACGTCCTGCAGGCTGAGAATGGAGGTGGGGCAGCGCGCCGCCAGCTCCCCAAGCACCTCGCAACGGACGAGGCCCTTGGGCGTCTTGCGGAGGTCACGGGCCCTGCGAGCGCGCCACTGCTGCAGCGCCTCCTCCAGCGTCAGCGCCGGGGCCTCGGGTGCGTTGCCCTGCGAGGCCAGCGCGTCCGCGGCGGCGCCGGCGCTGCGCTTGCAGCCCACGCGCACGTCTTCTGTGCCGCTGGCCGCGCCTCCGCTATCACTGCCGCTGTCGTCGTGGGTGCTGACCTGGAGGGTTGCGACATTGGCAAAGACGTGTCAAAGGGCAAAGTACAGGCACAAGATAACACGCGAAGAGCATGATCACGGTTCCTCGTCATCTCAACGTCCAAGATCAAGAGAGTGCCTTGCTAGGCTTTCTACTTCATGGGGCGTGGTGCACACGAGCAGATTGCGAGTCGCTTTCCCCCCGGCCCCCCCCCCCCGAGCGCACTGCATTGGAGCGAGTGCGCTCGAGCGACCAGGCGTCCTGAAAAAACCTACCTCGCAGGGAATTGCGGCCCGGGAAGAATGCAGTGGCTGGGCGGCAGAACCGGTTGGCTTCACTTTCTTGACGTGAAAGTCAAAGCGCTTCCGCAGCAACACAGGTGGGGGCTTAGCACGTCCTGCCTGTAGCAGCGGCATTGCCGGTGCCACCACAGCGGTGGCCGCACAAGGGGCCTGTCCTGAAGCGGCGGTAGCTGACATGCTCTGGCTCTCCGCGCCCGCCGCGAAGCTCCCTGGCCCGCCCTCCGCCGGGGGCTCCTGCTCCGGCTCCTGGCCCCTCAGATACAGCATTAAGCGGCTCAGGGCCTCTCCGCGCTGGCCCCTGAGCTTTGCAGCGGCCGCGAACACGCCTGCGACTCCTGACGGAGCCCTAGGCGACCGCCTGCCGATGGCCGGGGAGACCGGCGCTGACGACGCGCGCGTGGGGCGGAGGCGAGCCAAGAGGCGCGAGGTCGTCGACTTCATGCCGCGTTTGAGCGGCGGCGGCAGCGGTAGCGCGTGCGGCCGTGCCATGCCATGCTGCTGCTTGGGCTGCTCTTGCGCATTGGACCGCTGCTCTGGGCGCCAGCTCGCGGGCTGGCCTTGCTGCTGTGGCATGTGGTGAGGGTCCATTGGCGGTAGTGCTGGTGGAGGCGGCTGGAAAAACGTTGGCGTGGTGTATGCTGCCAGAGAGGCCGCAGCAGGCAGGGTCGGGCCCTGGACCGAAGGTGCAGCTTGCCATGGCTGACGACGAGGGTCCCGGCAGCGGCACAGCCTGCGGAGCGACTCTGCGCTCCACACCTGAGTGTCACTGCCGTCGGGCGGCTCCGTAACGCTGCTGCTAGCTGCTGAGGCTGGCTCTGTAAGTGAGGCCGCCGTCCCCAAAGTGCCCTCGGTGTGCGAGGACGTTGGGGAAGCGTTCAAGGCCACTGGCTGTGCCTCTGGCAGTATCTCAACGCGATGGCCATTGGCACAAATGGCATCACCGGAGTGCGCAGGCGCAGGCGACGCCAGACCCTCCCAAGAAGCATGGGCGCCAGAAGATTGCGCCGCCAATGCAGGGACGCGGCCGCTGAAGCTATTGCTGCGACTGCCGCAGCCCACGTTGCCGCCCCCCGGCACCACGCCTGCAGCAACAGGCGCATTTCCTTGCAGTACGTTCCCCACAGTGATGACGGTGGCTGCCGCCGGCGCGGCGCCATCTGGGTCGGGAGCCCTTAGCTGCGGTGAGGCCGTTCCCTGTTGGACGGCGTGCTCTGCACAGGACGCTGGCCAGCTCGTCACTGATGAGCGATGCACAGACGTCTGATGCTGCACAAGACCGCTGCTTGAGCGCTCCAGGCTAGCGCTAGGCTCCTGTGCGAAGACCTCGGACACGCAAGAAGAGGCCGAGCCCATAGTCGCGCCGTTTAGTTGTGCGCTGGTCACGTGCTGTTCATAGGAACAGCCAACAATGCCATTGCGAGTCGCGGCGGCGTCCGAGTCGGCAAGCCCTATCCGTCGAATGGTGGGGGCGACGCGCCGCACGGCCAATTGCTTCGGGGGAGGGACGTAATCTACAAATACCTCCGGAACTGCCCAGAGAGATTCCTGTAGGGGCACCAATTAGCGTCATTCAGCGGCCGAAAGCGCTGCACGAGAGCCCACACGCCCGCGACAGCGCGCACGTAAAATGGGCACCATCATCGACCCTTCACTCACCCAGGCATCCAATGAGCCGCCCATTGATGGTCGTCGCTATACTTCGTTGGGGTGTCTAGGTTCCTGCTCCTCCAAGAGTGCGCTCAGCAGTGCGGTCGCGGTCGCGGTTGTGGCCTCGTTGTGCTGCATGGTGAACGCGGCGGTGGTGGTGGTCTTTCGGCCAGCACAGACGAAAAGGAAGTCTCCATGGTGATGGCGGCCGAAAACGAGTTAGCGATAAACTTGATACCAGACTGCTTCAGCATGTTGAGGGACTTCATGTGGTGGCTCTAGTTCGGGCAAATTATGCTAACAGCGACAAAGCAGGGAAAGTGGCAAGCAGGGAACAAAGTATATTCAAGGGGACAGAAGTGGCGACTATGATGCACAGGAGCCTTGTGCAACCGAATCTCCAGTGAGGGGCCCGGTCGATGGATCCCGCCGTACCACACCACGTGTGTGTCGTTTCTGTTCGCACGGTTCGCGCATGGTACGCCGTTTACAAACGGACAGTTGAGGAAAACATGTTGGCTAGGGGTCGGGGGCACGGGAAAGGCCACATCATGGTCGCCATGTATACTCGCGTTCTGCCTGGCGGTTGTTCCTCTCCTTTCCCCTCCCCGGCCCCTTTTCCCGCTCCCCCCTACACCCACTTGTTTCCCGTAGGACCTAGTGCCGCACCTTATACCGCCCCAACTGCTCTGGTCCCAATGCTTCGCCTCCCGGTTTCTCCGCTTCACTGCTCCACTTGCTCCACTGCGTCCACATATCATAATGGCCTGGCTACGCCGCGATTTATGCTGCTCGAGCTACCCGGCAGACGCTGCACGGGGCAGAGAACCGCTGCACGGGGCGAAAGATGAGCCACTATCGCAAGGGAGACAGATGGCGTTACAGGGTCCTCCGCCCTCCGGACCGGCCCTCAGCCCCCACACCCTCCGACCGGCCGCACTCCGCACTCCGAACCCCGCCCTCCGCACTCCGGCACTCCCTATGCCCCCTCTGCCTCCCCCTCGGCAGCCTCAACGCCCTGTCGACGTTGCCAGTCGCACTTGGAGGTTGGAGCACTGCGGCGTAAAGGGGTTGAAAGTGCGTTGTGTAGAGCCAGCTTGCAATGTGCATATATAGACGGTCGTGGTAGAGCCAGCTTCTTGCGCATACAGAATATCGTCCGCTCTGGCACCAATGCCAGGGATGCCACCCATTCCCCGACCCGCTCACCAGTTTGGCGCCAGGCTTGCCGCGCATCCGCTGATTGTGCCGCCCTCCTTGGAAGCCGCATTTGGAGCAGATATCGCGGCGGCTTTTCCGGACGCACGTGCTGCACTAGGGGAGAGCTCCCCTGCACTGTGGGCGGGCGAAGAGGAAGGTCTCAGGTTAGGGCCCGGACGCGTACCAAGGTACAGTCACACGGCCAAATACACGCCGCAACAGAGCCAACAAACAGCCGGAGGGCTTCCTTCCGGGTGTCCTGCTCACCACGAAGGCGCCGGTACCAGGCTGCGCACGCACTGTCTTCAACGTGTTGCACACGGTGCAGGCCGCGGGGCCCCCGCCAGCAGCCATCGGTGTTTGGCCGTGGTGCGCTGTAGTTAGGGCAG
>LSYV01000007.1:2355282-2372519 GCA_001584585.1 Gonium pectorale | reverse complement strand
AGTCTCGAATTGGTCGCGGAGTTGCTCATAGCATGGGCATTCGCAGAACACATGTAGTTCATCCTCTACGGCCGCGGCGTCACCACAGGCCTTGCACGTTCGCTCAGCCCGGGCTCGCCCATTGGGTCGGTTCACCTCCGTCTCCCAACATCCTAGCCTGAACCGCATCAACGTTTGGTGCAAGCTAGGTGCCATCACAGTCGTCGTGTGCAAAGGGTCCCCCATCCAGCTGGCATACCGGCACATCTTAACTCCCGTCTCGCCGCTAGGGAAGTCACGGGGTGCTCCAGTCACATGGGGCAGCCGCCACCGAGCATCAAGCCTGTCATCAAAGCTATCCAATACTTTGCCGATGGGTATGAGCAACGACGCGAAATGTGTTACCCGCGCGCTACCCGTCAGTCCCTCGGGGGCACGGATACCCGCGTCAGCAAGGAAGCGCAGTGCCCCTGCTGCCCAGCAATCAGACACCCCATCGACAAGCGCTAGCCTCAGGTCTGCCACGAAGGCCCGGTGGCACAGCGTATCGGGGCGCTCTACCATTCCGTTCCAGAACCTTTCCACAGAAACCTTTCCACAGAAAAAAAAGTTCCAGTAACCTTTCCACAGAAAAAAAAAGAACCGTAAGACGAGCTTGGCCCAGTGGTACTGGAGCGGCCTCTGCGCCAACTCACGGTAGAGCAGTGCTTGGGTAGGGGCGCGTGCTCCCACCACCGTTCGCATATAGGCCCTCTGCTCCTCAACCATGGGGTTCGTCATGGCACTCTCAAAAGACACATTGATGAAGTCGGGGCCCCACACCTGAGCCCCATAAGAGAAAACCGGCGCTACTAGTGTCCAGAACAAATCCATAAGCAGTTTAGGCACGTGAATCTTATTCTCCCGACACAAAGCAATGAGGGAATGCATGGCTCGCCTCCCAGACTTCAGGAGCTCTGCCGTGCACCCGGTGAAGCGCCGTCCTGGCCCGTACGTCAACCCCAGGTACTTAGCAGTCTCGAATTGGTCGCGGAGTTGCTCATAGCATGGGCATTCGCAGAACACATGTAGTTCATCCTCTACGGCCGCGGCGTCACCACAGGCCTTGCACGTTCGCTCAGCCCGGGCTCGCCCATTGGGTCGGTTCACCTCCGTCTCCCAACATCCTAGCCTGAACCGCATCAACGTTTGATGCAAGCTAGGTGCCATCAAAGTCCCCGTGTACAAAGGGTCCCCCATCCAGCTGGCATACCGGCACATCTTAACTCCCGTCTCGCCGCTAGGGAAGTCGCGGGGTGCTCCAGTCACATGGGGCAGCCGCCACCGAGCATCAAGCCTGTCATCAAAGCTATCCAATACTTTGCCGATGGGTATGATCACCGACGCGAAGTGTGTTACCCGCGCGCTACCCGTCAGTCCCTCGGGGGCACGGATACCCGCGTCAGCAAGGAAGCGCAGTGCCTCTGCTGCCCAGCAATCAGTCACCCCATCGACAAGCGCTAGCCTCAGGTCTGCCACGAAGGCCCGGTGGCACAGCGTATCGGGGCGCTCTACCATTCCGTTCCAGAACCGTAAGACGAGCTTGGCCCAGTGGTACTGGAGCGGCCTCTGCGCCAACTCACGGTAGAGCAGTGCTTGGGTAGGGGCACGTGCTCCCACCACCGTTCGCATATATGGGCGTGCGGCTGGATGTGCGGGCGGGTGGGCCGTGTAGGGTGCGGTAGATGCAGGCGGGAGGGCCAGAAACGGCGGGGCGGGAAGGGGGCTGTGCGCGAGGTGGCATCAAGGCGATGGCTCTGGTGGCGGCAGACCTTCCGCTTGTTGGCGGTGGCGGTATGTTGGGCGCCCGCAGTGCGCGCCCTTATGCGAAAGTGGCTGCTGGCTATCGGCAAGCTCTTGGGGGGATCGGAGGCAAGTCGTGGGCACCAAGGGCCGGCCACACTGCCCACGGCTCGCCCTGTCTTGCGGCATGCATGCTGGGATGCGCCTAACTGCGAACGTTTCTGCAGTTCACAAGCGGTTGCGCTGGCCCTCTTCTTGCCAGTGCGGCCTCCTTTGCAGACTTCTTCCTGTGCACTGGTTACAGGCGGAGAGGCGAGAAAGGGCCCAGACCTGACCGTCCTAAACCACTGCTCTCAGCTCCCGACCCCGCTACCTACAGGCTACCGCATCGCAGCTCCCTAACCTCAAGGCCTCCGGATTATTTCTTATCACCCCGCCCCCTCCCCAGCTGGCGCAAGCACCTGGAGGACTGGGAGGCTGCCATTGAGTGGGTGCACGCGGGCGGGCTGGGCACAGGCCGCGTGGACCCCACCCGGATGGCGCTGTGGGGCGTCTCGTACAGCGGCGGACACGTGCTGACAACGGCGGCGGCGCTGGGCCTGCAGCGCGTGAAGGCGGTGGTGGCCAACGAGCCGTACCTGCAGGCGCAGAGTGCTGTCGCCAAGCTCATCCGGGTGCGTACGTGCGTGTGTTGATGGCGCAGCCATGGTGCAGGGGGGTGATGGCCTGTGGACATGGATAGCACTGGGGCAGCAGGGGCCTACCTTGAACGCGCAGGTCTGTAGTGGTGTTCAATATGCGTGACGGCGTGATAAACACAAGTATGCGAGCGAGCACTTCAGCACTACAACGAGCAAGAGCAACTGAGCCGGCAGCCCGTCTACCCGCATTCGACCCAAAAAGTAACTCCAAAGAACTTTATGCTGGAGGGGCTGGTCTGTTGTGGTGATGGTGGTGTGCGTGCACTTTACGGATGCGGGATGGAGTGCAGAAACAGGTCTAAAAGGTAGCAAGGAAAGGCTAGTGGTGTGTGCGGGGGGGCGGGACCGTTTGGTACGCAAAGTGGCTCAGGCCTGCAGGTGGCAGTCGGCTCCACACTGACATCTTGCCGCGTCACCTGCCTCCACCCGCCCACAGGAGCGCGGGATGCTGCCGCTGGCGCGCGCCATCACCGCTGCCGTAAACGACAAGGTGCGCAGTACGGGGTACGGGATTTCGAATACGGCGACGGTGCTGTGCGGGATGCCATGTGCGGGGTTCAGGCCCTGTTGTGGCGCTTGTGGATGCCGCGCCTTTGGTACGCCCGAGCCTCTTCTCTCGGGGTGCAACAGTGTGCCATAAAAGAGTAGCGCGGGCGGGTACAAAGCACGGCAGGTGACGTTTTTCCCGTCCGTGCCATGGCTGTATGGCGTGCGGCAGGCAATGAGCAAAGACATGAGAGGGCGGGTGCGAGCCTGCGCGACGGGCGCGACCTCCGCCCGCTCCCTTCCCGTCTCAGCCCTGCCGTCTGGACACTTCCGCACCCAGTGCCTGCGCCCAGCGTCCCAACACATCCCTCATCACGCCCGACGAGCGGATCTTTATTGCATCCCTGTTTTTGCTTCTCCGGGTGTCTCTATCTTCGGAATTCAGGTGCGACCTGCAGACCCTGACAGGCCCGCACTGCAACTGCAAGTGTAGCTGACGACCTGACGACCCGTCGGCCCGGGTTCCCGGACCCACCCAGGTGCGCGGGCTGCTGGGGCTGCCGCCCGCCTACATCAAGCTCATCGGCACCAAGGGCGAGCTGTCGCTGCTGCAGCTGAGTGAGGAGGAGATGTCGCACGTGCAGCGGCCCGCGCCGCGGAGGCAGGGCGGCTGGCAGAACCTCACAACGGCGCGCATGGTGGGGCCGAGCGCGAGGCAATACGCGAGGGGCCTAGTGGCAGGGGTCCTCAGTTCGTGAGCAAGCAGAGCAATGGCCAGTAGCGCATGCGTAGAACCAAGGGGCGAGAGAGGGGGCCGTACCGTTTGCAAGGAAAGAGGTTCTGGACGAAGATGCCAAAGCTCTGCCGTAATAGCGGAGTTTAATGACGGAACTGCGGACAGCTGCTCCACGCGCACACGAGCCGTAGATGTAGGACTAGCTGGCCCGCTCTTGAGTCTCGGCTCTAGTCGACCCGCATTGCAGCGACGGCACACCGTTGATCCTGCAATCCCAGGTAGGAGCAAACTGGTGGCATCGCAGCGTTAGTTAATGCGAGCTCCCTATTCCTCTGTAGCTGGCCGTCGGGGTCGGGTGGGGCGGGACGTGCCAGCGTTCGCACGCAAGAACCAAGGAGAAGAGCGTAACAGGGTACGCGCGAGCAAAGAAGAGATCCAGAAACGGGGAAGGCAACCTCTACGGACATGCACACCCGGGCGCGCCCTCTTGCCGCCCCGCTTGCTTGCTTGTCGTCAATTGCTGGTGCTTGCCTAGACCCGCTTCTTCGTACCTAGGCGTCCTGGGGTCCAGGTTCAGGGCCTTCAAGTGCGTGTCCTCGGGGGCCCGGATACGGGGGCTTAGAAGTGCAACGGGGTACCGAGGGGGCGCTGGGAGCCGTCCGTTGCTTCGCTTGCTTCGGGGTGATATGCGCCTCCCTATTCTCTGCACTTTCCTGCGCCTTTCTAGTCTCTCTTCTCTAACCCCCTCTGGCCACGTGTGCCCGACCCGGTCCCTGCAGCTGCTGGGCGCCGCTGCGTACAGCCCCATGAGCTGCGTGGAGCGGGTGCGGTGCCCGGTGCTGGTGGTCGCGGGCACCAAGGACGATGTGTGCCCGGTGTCGCTGGCGCAGGAGGCGGTACAGCGGATGGGACAAACAGTGCGCGGGCGGGCCGGTGGGCCGGGCTTCAGACGTGACCTTTCCTAGGTAGCGCCTGCAGTACATGGAGATGCAGCAACGCTAAGCAGACCGCCCCTGCGCGGTCCTGGCCAGTGCGGTACTATGGCAACTTGGTTTTGCGTTGCGGAATGTTGGACAACCTGCCCCTTCGGATCTTCACGGCCGAGAAGCGCCGGTAAGCACCTCCGTGTCCACGCTTGCAGGCGCGCCTAATAGAGCGACCGCACACGCACATCGAGCTGCACCGGAAGGGAGCTGAGCCGGAATATATCAAGCCAGTGATCGAGTTCTTGCAGGTACGTTGAGCGCGCGCCGCGCCACGTCAGTGCAAGGGCTCACGATGTACACTGCAGGTGCAGCAGGTCGAACCATGCGCGATGAGAGCGAGACGGATGAACGTAACCTTCTGCGATACGTCGCTTGCCCCACAGGAGCACATGAGAGTCGTGATAGATGCGGCGCCGGCAGGCCCACTCGCGCACACCGCTGAGAGCCAGTTCGGCTAGATGGTGCACAGGCAGCATCACATGTACCGTGCCAAAACGGAAAGCGGGCGACGGTGCTTCCCTTCCGATACCGGATTTAGTGCGCGTTGGGCACATCTCGGGCACGTCTTCGTCATGCAGCTGGACCTCACTAAATACTTAAGATGTTCGAATATATCTGCTGATACTGGAAGGGCCCCTAATGGCGCCTGGTGCATGAGCTGCTTACATGAACATTACCTGAGGCAGGCGAAGGGGCAGGGGTGGGGGCCGCGGGAGTAGCAGCAGGCGGGGCAGGGGAGTGCGCCGGATGCGGACCGGGCGGCCGACTAGGGGAGAGGGTCTGAGATGGGGCGGCCGACTAAGTGCTGCAATACCTTGGTGGTATAGGCAAGTTCATGAATTCCGGCCGTCGCTGAACAAGGCGCAGATGAGTGCACGTGACTAAAGAGGTGCAAATGACCTGGATATATCGGCCCCTCGCGCACCAGCTGAGCGGCATGATGATGCAAAAAAGAGAGCCGATGAGGACGATGGACAGGAGCGCGTCCGTGAGGTTGCTTAAGCTTTTTGCTGAAGCTTATTGCTGAAGCGTTTCCATTTTATGGTGCCCTCGATGGCCTTCCACACCCCGCAGCCGCAGCCGAAGAGGATGGGCCCCCAGATCATGACGTACTCCAGCCACGTGAACCTGATAACGGCGCCGGGCAGCAGCATGTCGTTACAGGGTCCTGCTCCGCCCTCCGGACCGGCCCTCAGCCCCCACACAGTGGGCGATATGTGGGGGTCTGTGTCTCGGCTCGCTCGCTTCGACACCGGCGCTGTGGTGCTGAGGTTTTGGCCGCTTTGGTGCTAATTGGTACCATTTACCAACTGCGACATACTGACTATGACAAGTAAATAGAATGTGGGCTGGGGACTAAAGCCGTTGGCCCATGATACGCCGATGTACACGTATGGAGTGACAAAAGGTCGGCCTGTTAGCAACCCTGTAGCACGAGAAGGACGAAAACCAAGTGCCCGCCGGCTATCGCCTCCTCTAGACAACTAACACAGGCATTCAGGAGTCAGTTAGGGACTTTTTGGGGTTGTCATGGGGTAGTGGGGTCCGTGAAGTTAGCGGCGCTCGTGACCATCCATGCCGCGGTAGCTCTACCCAATGTTTCGAAAAACACTGGTAAGTATATAATTTGTCCCCTGAAGTCCGAATCTCTTCCTCAATTTGTCTCATACCGGGCGCCGTAACATGCCGGCGCCGATGCCGGGGAACATGCCGTGTGAACATGCCGCGGCCTCCGCTTTGGACGCCCACTTGCGCACACAACTGAGATGAAGTTCAGCTAGATGTTACAGGCAGCATCATATGTACCGTGCCAAGAGCACTTTTTTGCGCTTGCAGTGGTAACATGCGGGACAATGAACTCTAGTTCATCGGGACTACAAAATAGTATGCCTGTCTAACGTTAGTGCTTTGTCTTGCCAATGAAAGTGTGCTCTGCGACGCTTCGCACAACGGTGTCGCTAAGAAGTTCACGGTTCAGCTGCAAGTTGAGGTGGGGTCATGCTGCCCCACCGGTACCGTATGTTGACGCGCTAGGAGTGTTTATAGGAGAATTATATTCCACTCGTTCGCAGCCGGTCGTTGGAATCAGTAATCAGCCTTGCAACCTGGCCCTGGACTCCTACGCCTACTTGTAATACATTAGGGTGCGAACAGTCGATTGTGATGTTGTTTTGATGCCCGATCCAGGCAGCGCCAACTCCCACCACTTTATGGCGGATACGCTGGGACCCCGAATCCTCCGGTCTGCCTGCCAATGTTCATACGCACGGATGTTACAGCAATACACACCGCGCGCTTCAATAATAAACTGAAAGCACTGCTTCTCCCAGGGCACGCTCCAGCCCTTGAGGACACGTACCTCCCCTATGTATAGGCCTGGTATTGCAACATATCTGAGACCTTTTGTATAGAACAACTCAGACCGAAGGCCGACTCCCTTCATCTTCTGAAGCACTAAGCCGAGTTTTCTCGACTTTGTAATACACTCGTGCCTTCATCCGGTGCATACCATTAATCAGCGCCAGGTTCGAAAGGCCAGTGACACTAAACGCTCGTCGAGATGCCCCTGCGCAGCTTTTGGTGCTGTGTTGCACCGTCCGCGATTGTGGACCGTGCAGAGGCGGCTCGGCTTGCACGGCTAAGAGGGCAAGCCGAGGGCAACGCCGACCGTTGCTTAGCCGCTGTTGGCCATGAGCTTGAACAACCACTCGCCCTGGCTTCATCTCTTGCCGAGAGACCCGAGACCCCAGATAATCCGCCATCTTCCACCTGTCACGCGTACATTGGTAACCCTGAGGCCTGCTCGGACAAGCGGGCCCACCCTAGGAACAACCGCATCTCGGCGGAGTTACCCGCAACCACAGCTGACATCCATTCCACCGGTCCAATCCCCCTGTCAGCGTCGGCTAGCCTCCCGGCCTCCCTCAACGGCCCAGCCCACGTGGCCAGCGCGGTCATGGCCAGAGACATGCCTGAGGGCAACGACCTTCTCGCGCCACAACCAAAGTTTGAGAATGCGGCCCCGCACGACCGCGCGGAGGAGTCTCGGTCAGTACAGTTCGGCGTGCGGTTGATCGGCTGCTTCTCCTGGGCCCTTCCGCACTGCGGCTAGGTCTGGAATTGCAGCTGCAGCCCCCCGGGCAGGTTGCTGCTCACTGCATTCTGTTCAGCGCCTCGTCTGTTGCTAGCCGCGCCGCTCAGGTCCTCACCCGCCTCCCGCCCGCCTCATCCGCGTGCTTGCAGTGTCGACTCGTGTTCCTCATTGGGGCTACAAAGCGGCTGCACCGAAACGCCTCCGTTCTGCGAGGCACAGCGGCGCCTGACTCTCAGAGTCGGAGGCCTGCTGGAGCAACCTCCACCGTCATCGCGGGGCGATGCGGTGGCGCCGCAGCCGCAGCCGCCAGGAGGCTCCCCGGAGAGGGAGCCTCCCCTCGCGGCGGCCGCGGAGGGCAGCCTGGGCAACAAGGGCGCCTCGTTTGAATCCTCCGGAGAGCTGGGGACGGTGGGCGGGCACAGTGAGGGCTCTGCTGCGTCGCTGCCGGCGGAACTGGCCCAGCGCGGCGCACAGGTGGGCCCTGCGCCCGGAGTGGGGCACTCGAGGGTGAGGCCCATCTTGTTGAGTACCGCGCGTGCAACTGCAGCTGCCAGCTCCCAAGCAGCTGCCGGTGGGAGGGAGGTTACCGTAAACCAGGCTGGTGTGGCGTCTCTCGACGCCACAGCTGCGGCCTCCGCGCGTGCCGCTGCGCCGGCTGCGCCCCGTGGCGCTCCTCCGTCTCCCCTCGCGCAAACACCTGGGCAACCGCCTGCGCAGGCGTCGCCGCAGGACCATGAGCAAGGTCAGCAGCAGCATCAACAGCAAATGCAGCAGCAGAGGGCTGGGGATACCCAAGCAGGAGGCCAGGCTACGGAGGCGTCTCAGGCGGCCATACTGCCGTACAGGGCGTATGGCAACGCCGTGGCGGGCCTCATGCTTCAGCGAGCACTAAGCAGCAAATCTATCGGCGGGGCCGCGGGCGCCAGCCGGGACATGGACGCAAACAGCCTGCTGCGGGTGATGCAGATGACCAGGAACCTGTCCCGCAACAGGGTCGCAGCCGCCTCGGCGGGCGGCGCAGACGGCGCCGGCCGCTTCGGCGTGCCGATGGGCAGCGCAGCCGCTGCAGCCGCGGCCCAAGCGGCTGCGAGCGAGGTGTTCACGACGCAGGTCGCGCTCTCGGGCGTCGCGGGGAGGGCCGCTGCCGGGACCGAGGCCGTGGGAGTTGGAGGGACCGGTAGGCAGGTTGAAAACGCAGCGTGGGTGCCTCTCACAGGCCGGGAGCACGAAGCCGCGGCGGGCGCCGCCGCTGCCGCCGCGGCTGAGCGAGCGCCGGCCTCTGTTGTGCCCCACATGCAGCTGCCGTACCAGGCGTCTCGTCACATGTCCCAGGTAGGCATGCGTCGACCCAGAGGGCAGCGATGAGGGGAGCAATTGATCTTGGCAAGAACTGTCTCGTCACGTCGCGGCCCCACCATGACCCGCTCTCACTTCTAATCCGGCGAGGCTCCATCCCCTTGCAACTCCGCCCCGTCCCTGCGCCTCCCCGCTGCTGCCTTCCCCCTTTGCGTGGCGCCCTCAGATAACGTTCCTGCAGATGCTGCAGATGGGCGGCGGGGCGGCCATGGGACTGCCCGGCGCGGCAGCCAGCCTGCTGGTGCCGCCAGCCTTCCCCGCCTATGCCCCGCCCATCGCCACCCTCAACCTGGCAGCCCTGTCGCGTGAGATAACGGCACTGCGCTGGCTCGGCCAGGGCGGCGGCGGGGCCGTGTTCCAGGTGCGTGCGGGCTGCGGGTTTCCACGATGTAGACGCGACCGCACCCAGAGCGAGGCGCAACCGCAACCGTAGACGCGGCCCCACCAAGAGAGGTCATGCGCGCACTCGGCAATTCAAAGGGGCGGGGCCTGTCGGGCCTGAGAGGGGAGGTTGACTGCTTGTGTTGGACGATGTGATTACCTAATGGTCCTGCCCCTGGGTCGGCTTACTCTGCCCCTCAGGGTGTGTGGCAGGGCGCCCCTGTGGCCGTCAAGTTTCTGCTGACGTCGGCCGATGGGCCGGCGGCGGCCCACGCCGCGGCGCTGGAGGGTGTGGTAAGTATGCGCCGGTCCAGATGTGTCGGTCCTAAGCACGGTGGCAAGTATGCTTCCTGCTCTGCTGTGCTCCCAGAATGGTGTCATCGCTTGACTGCCCTGTCCTAACGGGCAACTAGGCGTCTTTCTCAGAACATGTGGACTGTCACTGCTAAAGAAAGGAAACACGCGCGCCAACGGGCCGTGATAGTGCTCACCGGCGATGCCCCCTCGCAGGTGAGCAGCGTCGTCAACCACCCCAACGTGGTGCACACGTACGCCTTTGAGTGCACGCTGCTGACGGAAGCGTCATTTGCCGGCGACCTCGAGTGCGAGCGGCAGAGCAGCTCTCTGGATGGCCTGGGCACCCGGGTGAGCACCAGCGCCCAAGTTGCGGGGCAGCCTACCCTACCGTATTGTTCTCTATCCGGCTTTGCAAGGACGGGTTTCATTGTGGCAGGTTGGGGCCAGGCTTGCTGACAGAGCAGAGGCGCACTCGCGGGCGACCCCGGGAATGACATCGCTTCTTGCAGTAACTTGAATGCTGAGCCTTTGATGGCTCGGTCCTGGTGGTGCAACTCCGGATACACTCATACGGTATGCCGCTGGAGCGCCGCACGAGCGCAGCTGCAGACCGTGCCGCTGTGCCTGCTGCCGCATCCCGCAGGACTTGTTTGAGTCCCTGATGGACACCACCGCCATGAACGGCCCCGGCTCCCCCGCCGCGGCGGCTGCGCGGCGGAACAGCCTTTTGCAGGCAGGGGCGCCAGTGGCCAGCAGCGTGGGCCCCTCCCGGCTGGGCCACCAGCCCTTCAGCCTGGGCGCCCTGAAGGAGACCGCCTTGGAGGGCACCGGGGAGACGGAGGCGGAGGACCCCGACGAGCGGGCCCGCTCTGCTGGCGAGGCCGCAGCTTCGCTCCGCCTGAGCGGCAGCGACCACAGCAGCAGCCAGGACGACGGCCGGCTGCGCCGGGCAGACTCGCAGCCGACCGGGACCTCTGTGTCCGTTGCTCCGGCCGTGGAGCCACCCAGCCAGCTGGCGCAGGCATCGCAGCCGCCGCAGCAACAGCAGGAACAGCAGCAACAGCCGGTGGGAGTGCTTGCAGGGGGGCCCATCGGCAGCCAGCAGCCCGCGATGGGGGCCTTCGGGGAGGGCGCCGGCCTCAACTCGTCCATGCCCCGGACGCCTCCGGCTGCGCTCGAGTCCACCTTCCAGTCGGAAGAGGTGGGTGCTTAAGACGGCCCAAGCAGCGCCGTGCTGGGTCACGTGTTACTCGTAGCGCGGTACCGGGACGGTGACGGCCTTCCTACGCGTCGGCGTGCTGGTGAAGTAGGCGCTGACATAGGCGCAAGGTGACTGGTGACTGGTGACTGGTGACAAGATGTGTGCGTGCGCACCAGGGACGAGGGATGGGCGGGGATCTGGGTTCTCTGGCAAGCCTAGGGGTTCGCGCATAGTGTTAACACTCGCACAATTGTTCCTGCCATGGCTGACGGCCGCCGCAGGGCTTTGGAGACCCCGACATTGCGGGCAGCCGGCGCGGCTGGACAGTACGGCAGGCGCTGCTGTACCTCCGCGCCCGGCCGGGCATGTACATGACTCACATTATCATGGTGCGTTTCCTGGTCAATCTAGATTCTGCGCCCAGTGGTTACTTCTCAGGACATCATCTGCTCGCTTGGCAGCCATCGGTTAGGCAGGCCCTCGCGACGCCGGTGCCTCAAGTCGCTGACCGCCTTTGATGTCGTGGATATGCGCTTGGTAACGTTGGTCGTTCTTGCTGCGCCGGATGTTGCGAGTGGGCGACCCCTGCTCCTGTGATCTCGAAAACCGCATCGCCCTGGTCCTTCCTCTACACCTGCGCAACTTGTTCCCACGCCACTGACCTCCAGGAGTACTGCGATCGCGGCTCTCTGCTGGCTGCCATCAAGCGGGGCATATTCAGGATGGACGCAGCCCACGACGAGCAGGGCACCGCCGCCAGCAGCGGCAGCAGCAGCGGACCCGTCCCGGCAGCGGCGGCAGCGGCGTTGCCGGCGGTGATGCCCTCGACTGCCAGCAGTGCAGCGCGCTTTCCCCGCCGCATCGTGCTTCGCGCCGTGCTGCGGACCGCCCGCGACATTGCGCAGGTGTGGCTTGAATGCAATGTCTCTTTGTAGCCTCTAACAGACGCTTGTTGAGGGCCTGCTTGCACCATGTACCGCACCTGTACGCCGCCATTCTGGCTCACAAACCACAGGAGTGGCATGTTGACAGACGTGTCCTACGAGCGTGTCGGTACTGCACGCTGCCTGCGTGCTGATTCGATTGCCGTTTTGCACCCTCCCCATGACGGGACTTACGCTGCTGGCGCCCAGCTCGTCGTTGTTCATTCTCCTTTCCCTTCAACTCCTCATGACCCGCCGCGCTTTCCCGCATCCGCATGCACACCCTTCCCTTCCACGCCCCGTTTAATCCCTCTCCACCCTCTCCCTCCCCCCTGCCCAGGGCATGTGCCACCTGCACGCCAACGGCATCATCCATGGCGACCTCAAGCCCGGCAACGTGCTGCTGAGGGGCTGCCGGACGGACAGGAGGGGCTTCGTGGCCATGGTGGCGGACTTCGGGCTGAGCAAGGTGGGCGAGAGAGCCCGCGGGGTTGTTTGGTACAGCAAATTGTTGGACAAGAGGAGGGGGGCGAAAGTCGTCGAAACGTAGCGCGGGAGGCCTGTGTTGAGGACTGGCCTTTGGCATCAAGCGTGGCATTGGCGCACGGGCCTGGGCATGGCGTGGCGCGGCTCGACGGGGTTGCAATAGAAGAAGGAGTGACGGGTTGGTTTGGAGGCACAGGGTTACATGGAAAAGCTGTCCGGAGGTAACGGGCTGAGTGAAAAGGCTTGCATATAGACGTCCCGCTAGTCTTCAGTTCCTGGGCTTGGCGGTGGCTCCAGACATGCTCCCTGGTGCTGACCTTGCTGCGGTGCTGCTGGGTCCCCGCAGATTGCCCACGGCGACAAGCCGCTGGAGGCGCATCACTGGTCCACGGTGACGGTGATGGCTCCGGAGGTCATCATGGGCCGCTGGCTCAAGGCGTCGGGTGGGTGGGGCGGGGCGGGCGTGCTGGGACGCAGGACGTTTCGGAAAGGGGGCGAGCGCCGCTCTGGGACTGGGGCGGGCGCTCTGCTGGCCCCAGAGCGCAACGTCTCAACTGGGTGCATGGTCACGCGCGGGAGGGCCAATGAACCCCTCTCCGGGAGCAGCAACTGTTAGACAGGCGGCGGACAGCCGCTATGACAGCGCCTCGTATCGACGCCGAGCCCCTGCCTCGCAGATGTCTTCTCGTTCGGCATCCTGCTGTGGCAGCTGGTCACTAGCGAGCCCATTCCGTACGGCAAGCTGACGGTGCCGCAGATTCTGCTGGGCGTCTCGCAGGGCACGGTAAGGCATCCTGCGCACTTTCAAGGTTGCCCTGCCGAGCCTGCGGTGCTGTGTGCCTGTGTCGCTTGCCAGGCCATGACTCTTGCTTGATGCTTGCCGCTTGCCTAACGTTAGTGTAGCGGTTCGGAGGGCTCTCAACGCTGCACCAAGTGTGCAGCTTTCCGCTTACGGGCATGGCGCCCTGTCCGCTGCTTTCCTCCCGCCCGCAGCTCAAGCCCGAATGGCCCCCCTCCGCGCACCCCGCGCTGGTGCGGCTGGGCCGGGCCTGCCTAGCCACCAGCCCCGAGGACCGACCCAGTGCCAGCGCTATTGTCAAGGTGCGGTCCGACCGGCAACAGTATGCTAAGTTAGAATGCAATATCAAGACTTCGCCCATGTTTTGCCGTGCGGGGCCTTGGTGGACGCTTTCTGGTTGTTGCTGTCGTGCTGCCAGCGGTCGCGATCGACTGTGCTCCGACGGCCCAGCGGGTCCTTAGGGTCCAGCCTCCACCTTGCAATTGTGAGCCGCTCTGGATTGCCCCACGCCAGTGCTGGTTCACGGCTGCCCGGCCGCAGGTGCTCACCAAGATTGAGAAGCACGTCCGCGAGGAGCTGCGTGTGAAGAAGACCCAAGCCAGCGGTGGCGCGCGTGTGCGGACGCCGCTGCCCGGTAGCGGCTACTCCGAGGGCGCCTCTGCTCAAGGGCCCGGAGCCGGAGTCGGTGTGGCCGCCGCAGCAGCAGCAGCAGCAGCGACTGGCGCGTCGGCAGCCTTCGCAGCGCATGGTGGCGGGCCGGCCCTGAGTAGCCGCCGCAGTGCCTGACCTACATGGCCGTAACGTGACGAGGAGAAACAAGGCAAGACAGGCGTGATGGAGGAGATTTTGAGTGATGTCCGTCGTCAGGCCGGCACGTAGCCCTGGCACGCGGCGCGTTATGTATCATTGATAGCACTGTCACTGAGTCGGCTCGCAGCGCCAGGCCGACCCCATGATGCTGTCTGTCAGGTTAGGCTCGCCACGAGGACTAAGCCGCAACATGGCCTCGATTGCACCGGTGCGTGCGCCCACGCGCGGCAGCACGGGTCAGCGGCAGAAGCAGATGACCGAACCCTAGCCGAACGCCAAGCCGAACGCCATCCCCTGGTTCGGAGGAGACCTCTCACCAGCGCAGCGTCACCTAATCCGGCGCGCAGAGGCATGCTATGCTGCCGGGCGGCTGCCGGAGCCCTGCGCCAGCGCGCCTGATCCCCCGCGTCGGAGCGCGCTCTCAGGTGGCGCTCGTTCCTTGCTCGATCCAGTAGACGTGTGGGCTTTCCACAGTCCCGCCGACGAGCCCGGTAAAGCTTGCTGCGCCTCGCTCGCATCTGTACACATGTGCGTTCGTAACACCCACATGCAGATGCAGGTGCATCGATCTGCCATTCCTGTGCATGTATATGCATGCGGTTTCACCCGTCCATGAATTGTCACATCGGGGCGTGCAACGGACGATTGTTGTGAACGGGCTTCCCCGCTCGCCGGAGGCCTCGGGTGTAGCGCGTTCCTAGGGGTTCTTTGGGGGTGAGGGTGTGGCCTGCTTCCGGCGTTTTGCTCGTGGGCGCCCGTGCTGATCCACGCTGCGGGGTCCACCAGGGCTGCCTTTCGTGAATTCTTAGCGAGAGGCTTCAAATGAACGAGGACATTGAAGGGACGCGTTGCAAAGGCGTGCATGTCGTGTATGCGTGCTGCCTACGAGTGCAGTGGTGTATCTGCGAGGGATCCCGTCGCCTGTAGCCGGTGACAAGCGAACTTTCGGTCCTAGTAGTGCTGCAGGCAGGGATTGTGTGAAGGACAGCTGACCCAGCCTGCGTTGGGACGTTGGCATCGTGCCACCAGCTGGGCGACGCGACTGTGGTGGTGTCTGGACATGCCAAGCGGAGGCTCGATCGGCAGTATCGCTTTGCTGCGTACCGTACACGGGGCACAGTGGCGCCAGGGGACGCTCAGGGCAGCCGTGGGTCGCCTGGGTATGTGGCAGGGCGTCGGCGGGTTGGCACCGTGGGGCTCGATACGTGCCTAGGTCGTGATTGGGACGGGTATGCTCGGAGTGTGATGGCTGCGGTACCCGGGTTTCATGCCTGGGGCCGTCTCCGAGGAGGCAGGAGATGTACCTCGAGCTGCGGCTTGGCGTCCCATTGTTTCGCAGATTCATCCCGTGTGCGCCCATTTCAAGTATGTTTGTCTGTTAGACGTGTCTATGGGTGCATGTGAGCCTGTTGCAAGCCGCTGAATATTGTCGCGCAGGCTCTATTCCTGACCTTTCGGTACTGGTGGGTGGACGTGGGTTCGAGGGCGGGAAGCAGAGGTGGCCCAATCCGGCTCACCTTGGGACCGCTTCAGACGACGGGGGTTCCTTACGTTTCACTCGGCCGACCAGTTTAGGGACAAG
This sequence comes from Gonium pectorale, assembly GCA_001584585.1. Classification (NCBI taxonomy): domain Eukaryota; kingdom Viridiplantae; phylum Chlorophyta; class Chlorophyceae; order Chlamydomonadales; family Volvocaceae; genus Gonium; species Gonium pectorale. The sequence continues at coordinate 2,356,920 of LSYV01000007.1, read as the reverse complement.
GGCAAGAGTTCTCTCGCCGTCACATTATCGTTGATGGTCTCTTCCCACAGTCTGTGCGCTCCGTTGATGCTTGGATCGGCGTGCCAGCGTGAGCGGCAGGTTTCTGCAGAATGGTTGTCAAAGTTGACCGCGCCGCGTGTATGTATGTGTGTACGTACATATGAGCGCACGCACGTGCCATATGTCTTTACTGTAGTGTTGGCCTTGCTGAAGTAGTCTATTAATCGGCTTTGATTGGCCACTGTGCTTCTGGTCAAAAGCAATTATAGACGGATGCGTGTGGCGGCCTTGTGCGTCAGTCATTTTGGTTGCAAAGCCCAGGATTCCGCGATCGTAATGCGTAACCCCAAAGGGCTACGGCGCTCTGGCTGTGGCATTGTGACGTCTGTATGAGAGAAAGGCGCCCGGGTATCATTTTGTTCATTGGTCCACTTTAGTGTGGCTTGGTGCTCGTTGATAGCCGTTGTTGCGGACAGAGTTGCTGAGGGAGCCGCGCTTGCATGAGGGTTTATTCACAGCCATGGGGTTGCGGCAGACGTGTTGGCTTGTGTTTGGGTGCATAGTGCAGTGTCCTTACGTGCTCCCTCTCTCGCAAACAGTTGGTAATACAATGCGGCTGATGTTGGTCATCCTCGTCCTCCGTCGCCCAAGTACGGGCCCAGGGCAAAGTGTCATGCAAGGGCATGTTCGCTTGGGAGCGGCTCACTGGGCTTCCGTCGGCGTGTCCCGCAGTGCTTGTACACCAATGAACCCCTTGGCGCCATGTAGTACCAGAACTCTATTCCGCCGCAACGTGTGCAGGAGGGATGTACGATGGACCCTGGTGGCATACGGCCCGGCAGCCTTCTCAATGCCTTACCGTCGAACCTTCCTGAAGCCAACCCACGTGCGCGGTGTACGGAAGGTACGGGCCGATCCCTTTGCAGCAGAGATCAGTTGCCCTCTCTTTGGGACTCGGATGACAAGGATGAGCTCCGGCAGCCGATTCGATCCCGGTCCAACAATCTCTACAGAAAATTGAGAGGTCTTTTTCATTCTCACGGGGCGCTTTCTCATGAGGGGCGGCAGCTCAGCGGTGTGGAGCATGGGTGGAGGGATTGTACGGTAGTGCCTTCACAGTAACGGTTATACACAAGGAGGCAAGATGTACTGGGCTGTCCTGGTCATAGCGCCGTGCACCATCGGTTGCTCGAACGCATGCATACTTATATACATATCAATACTTACTTCCTCCAGCATCTAGTATGACGCGCACGTAACACCCCCCGTTCCTGGTAGCTTCCCTGTCTCCTCGACCGCTACCAGTTGCCGCGCCTCCGATGCTCTAGCATAGATTGCAGCTGCGCGGGTGGGTCGCGACGTTGCGGTCGCGACCCATCCATGGGCTCTCTTCGGCTTTGCTCCTCTGCGCCTCGGTGTTCGGCCTTCATATAGTCTTCGAAGCCACGGAGCCTTTTTACGCCTCTCGAGTCTTCTGGGTCAACCGTCGCTACAGCCATGCCCATCAGCGGCATCCCGCGCGCAAGCGGGCCCCTGCTGCTCCCGTCTACGTGTGTGCCAGCAACGCAGCGCTACGGCGAAGTGCCCGCTCCGGACGGACTTGACTGGCCTGACGGGGGCCTCGCCCTCTGGGGCGCA
>LSYV01000007.1:2335814-2352120 GCA_001584585.1 Gonium pectorale | reverse complement strand
TCCCATCCCTTTTAGCTCCGCGGCGATGCTACACTCTGCCGGCCCTGAGGACCAAGGTCATTGTTGGGGGGTTTGGAGGGAGAACCCTATAATGCTGGAGTACCCCGTACCCCGTGACCGTACCCTCACACGGGCTTCAACGGCGAACCGTTACACAACTGCGCACATCCCTTGCCTTAATTTCAATGCGGCGCGCGTGCAAGGGACATGCTTGGCTGAACAAATGTCCCCAAACAAAAACCACCACTCGTGCGCCCACCACCAGTGAACCAGGTAACAACAGCATGCTCCGTCTGCTCGTCTTCCTCGCCCTGTACTCGGCGCCCGCAACCTCCAACCGCCTACACCGCCACCTCCAACCTCCTCCGACTGACCACCCCACCCGAAAATCAGGAAAGGGGCATCCCAGGCGGTATCATCCCCATCCCTCAGCACCGCGGCATGCAGCCAGCTGGTGACGTGACATGTGGGAGGGGATATGGAAGGGAGGGGGGGTGGAGGGGCGAAAGTCATAGGCCACCCGAACTTCGAGGAACGAGCGTGGCAAGCGCGCCGAGGTGAACCCGCGGCTTACCGGTCGCCCTTGTACCTAGCGGGAGTTCACGCCATCCTGTGTCCCCATGTGCCTTCCATGTCCGACAATGGGGCCTTCATTGCCAGAGCGTACAACAGGTTCTCCCCGTGATAACGGTCGGTTGGGCATGAGGGCAGGTCATGCCCCCTGACCCCCCGTCATGGTGAGCTGGGTGTACCCTATTTGCGTTGGGCGGCCCGCCGCCTTGGAACGGGCCGTGGTTTCGTTTGAGCTTGCTAATAAATAATCACGCATGTCCGGCACGAGTGCATGGACATCTTCAGGCCAGATGGAGGCCAAAATCTGATTAGATTCCAACTGAACACTGTGGCTGGATGCCTGTGTCCGTTTGTCATGCAGTTTGTCATGCATAATCATATAGGAGAAGCTATGTTCTGTGACGCAATTACAGCGCCAATGCGCAGTCCGTAGGGTACAGCGACCCATTGACCCATCGTAACCCAGACGCACATGCAGTTGTCTCCTGGCGAACCCGGTCACGGGCAGCACGCCATGCGGAATCCAAATTGCCGTATCCTAATCAACTCAGTATCTCACGCAGCTGACAGCTCTGCCGGTAAAACCAACATGCCGGTAATCCAGAACAACAAGTTGTCCAAAGCCAGCGGTAGCCGGCGGGCACTGTTCGTCCTTCTAGTGTCAAGGTTCCTTTCACCCCGGCCCTCTACGGACCACCGAGCCGCGCTGCGGGCTGGTCTGAGAGGAACCCTGCAACCCTGAGAAGGACGAGCAGTGCCGCTAGCCGCTGCAGCCTCTCCCTAGGCGTCCTCCTCGCCTCCGTCCTCCTTGGCAAGCCCGGCATTCTGTTGACGTTGCCAGTCGCACGAGTAGCACTGCGGCCGACGGGGATGAGCAGGGTGTACGTTTTAGCACGGCGGGGAAGGCCTGCGCACCGCGATGGGAGTCAAACATGGATGATTCGTTGGTTGAGGTGGCGTTCCTTCTGGTATAGGCGAGTCGCCTGGAAGCGCCAAGCCCGGAAAAGGTGATGGATCCAGGCAAAAGTATCGAGGAAGACCGCGCTCAAGTGATGGTCCCAGCTTCCCAGCACGCGCTTGTCTGTTGGGGAAGGCGGTCCATGGTCGGGAGGAGCAGCATAGTATCCTGGTAATCGAAACGCGCCATTGTTATTGATAACACATGCTGCGAGTTGCAATCCAGGTGCAGTTGGTGCACTATGAAATGCAAGGGTCGTTTCGAGTGCTTGTCCACCGTACTCCTCGTGCTGGCGGTATGGGGCTATGGGCCCATGCGCCATGGTATACGGCACGGACGTGCCCATTCCTGGAACTCAGGGCCGGAGGGCCCCACCGTCATGGCCTGTCCCATCTTCCACCTGACACGCTGGATAGATACCGTTGTACGACGCTTGCTCATTTATGCCTGCGGGCCAGCCGGGCATGCTGTAATGGCTCAGTGGTGTGAGAAACCGCTGGTGTACCTGCCCGTACATAATCGTACGGACACGGTGTGAGGGTTGATGTGAGTGAGTTCTTCGTTCTCCATGGTTGACCTCCCCGTACATTCCTAGGGGGGATGACCCCCGCCTGGCCATGCAGCCATCTGAGCGGGCCCAGCTGAGCCAGCTGAATCGGGTAGGGCCATACATGTCCGGATGAGGGGTGGCACGCGGGGGGAGGCACAGACGAATGAACCATGGCTCCACAGCCTCCCAGTCCACCCGCGCGACCGTCCGGGCGGCTCCCGCCTGCCCCGACCGACAGGGACCATGCCCATACATACCCCGCCATGTGACCAATTGGGGGCCGGCTGGTATTGAGGAGGCGGGTCGTGGGGACGGTGGATGTGTGATTGGGGTGGGGCATGGGTACGCCACCCATGGCTGTACAGCCTCCCAGCCCACCCGTACGACCGTCCGGGCGGCTCCCGTGTGAGTGCCTAAACACTCAGCCGCAGATGCTGGCTGTAAAGTTAAAGTGTCGAAGTATCGATTGTTACCTAGTGCTGAGAATAGTGGACTTCACCTATTGCTTTGAGGCGTGAGCGCCGATATCCAAACACGTTGATGCTTTAGGCTTTGACCTCAAGGCTTTGCATAGATGGAATGACCAGTGGATTCTCTCGGTTTCTCCGCTTCATTGCTCCACTGCATCCACATTTGATTATAATGGCCTGGCTACGCCGCGTTTTATGCTGCTCGAGCTACCCGGCGGACCCTGCACGGGGCAGAGAACTTGCCGAGAGCGCGACCCCGGATGAGCTCGCGAGACCACGAGAGTCCCTGGCTGACATGACGTCTCCATTTAGGGGCGCTGCAGGCTCCGACGGCGCTCCATCGTTGATGGCGTCGCTGGACAAAGTTACTGTGGACCAGAGCGATGGTGTTGGTTCGTTGCAAGCCAGGGCCAGTAGAACGGAGCCTTACTCATCTCCTTCACGTTTGCGGATCGGGGCTGCTGGGAGCGCGCCAGTAGCACGAAGCTTGCCCGCGTCAGCCGAGAACCAGCGCTGGACTATAGAGGCTCCACTTCCCATGGCTGAGATCGAAGAGCACTTGCGGTGCGTTCGGGTTTTAGCGGTTTGCATAGCAGACTAGGCGAAGCGGCCGTTAAGGCGGACACCACCGCATGCCTGGGCGGGCTGGTCGAGGGTGCATCCTGCGCCGAGTGCACATGAACATTTGGGCACTAGGTGGCTGGGTCCATGGGCACGGCCAACTCCGCCAACTCCTCGTCATACTCCGGCGGCACCCGCCCTAAGGTCCCCTCTACTTCATGCGCCGGTGCCCTGCGTGCTCATTTGATTTCCCTCTACATGGCCTCACATCGACAGGAACAGCAGGGTTTCAGATCCGCAAAGCAAGTCCTCAAATCCCTGGGATGGCGCCTCCCAGCACAGCACCGCCCTGATCACCTCGTTGCCAGCGGGCCATGTGCTTAGTACATCGCAACTTGGCACGCCAACCGGCACCTCCCCGCACCTCGCGACCGCGGCCGGCTCAGTGCCCCCCTCGCAAGCGGTGATACATGCCGGCAGGCGCCCTGCCACCAGCATGCAGCTGCACGTGTCCCTCTCGGAACCTTGGGCACAGAGCAGCAGCGCAGACGGCAGCGAACCCGGCCCAACCCGGCGCCCCAACATGGAATTGCATCCGGCCAGCAGTGGCAAGGCCATGTTCACAGCCAGTGCGATCCGGGAGGCAAGGCACGGCCTCGCGGGCTCGGCACCCACGGGTCCCGACGGTGCAGCCATCCGCCACAATCTGGCCGGCGCTGGGCGGCCAGCGGCAGTGCCAGTGGAGGATGCAGGCGACAAGGGCAACGTCCAACTCTCCGAGGTCGGAAGCAACTGGGCGGTGCAGGGGCACGGCGGGGCCGGACACTCGGTCTTCTGTGGCAGCGATGTCGGCGCGGTTCCGCAGTCTGGCAGCGCCGCCATGGCCGAGGGACCGAGGCTCGTACCGCTGTATGGCGGCTTTGGTCTCATGACCGGCAGTGACCACGCTCTGGGCAGGCGATTGCTGCGTATGGTGCAGGCCGATGGACATTTGGTGCCCCGTCGGTCGCCACCGGCGGTCGGAGGGGCCGTGGTGGCCGAACCAGCCGCCGCGGCAACGGTTGATGGTCGTCGGGGTGCTGCGGCCGCTGACGGCGAATCAGGCGCCGACTCCGTGGACTCAAGTGCTGCTGTGGCGACCCTGGCGATTGACAGCCGTGCCGTGGGAGGCTCCGTGGCCGTCGCTGCGCAGCGCACCGCAGCGGCCAGCGTGCCGGGGCCCAGCGCGCGGCCCCCGTTCATGAACGCACCGGTGGCAGTGTCGGGCTCCCGCCCGCGAAGCTTGGGTCTGTCACCGCTCTCGCAGACACACCGCCCCGCTCCCCGTGCGCCCCCTTCTACGGATCAGCACCACCAAGAAATGCAGCAGCAGCAGCAGCAACGTCGCCAGCACGGCACCTCGGCCGTCGGCACGCTAGCAATGGTTGGTCGCGGAAACCATGCGGCGGAGGGCCGGGGACGGCAGCTGCTGGTGGAGGAGTGCGATGCACGGAGCAGCAGGCGAGGGGCGACGGAGCAGGTGGAGCAGGCTCAGTTGAGCGCTCCTCTCCGCGCGGCGGCCCGTCCCATGGGACGCGAAGTGTCGCAGGTATGGAGCTAGGGCGTTTGCCGGTCCTTTGCCACGTGTCTATGACCAGCATGCTTTTGGACCTGGAGGTTCTTCCGCAAGTGTGCCCTGGGGTTCCGGCGCGACGCCGAAGTGGCGAAGTGATGTTTCAGGTTGACCGGCTCGCGTACTTCCCGCCCCAGCCTGTTCCATCTTTGGCCTTAAGTCTTGGCCCCCCACACATACTGAATGCGCTTGCGCCCCTTCCCTTAGATATAAAGCACTGCGCATACGTCCTTAGCAAGCTGCTGAACTTACCGCGCCCTTTCCCTCCCTTCTCCGTTGCATCACAGGTGACGATGCTGCAGATGCTGCACTTCGGCTCCGCCACGGGCCAGGTGCCGCTGCACCACTTGGCCTCGCTGAACCTGGGGGCGCTCTCCCGAGAGATTCACGCGCTGCACTGGGTCGGCCAGGGCGGCGGCGGGGCGGTGTTTCAGGTGCGTGGGGGATCCGGGCCTGGCCGGGAATCTCTCCCCCTGGAGGCCATGCACGGTTGCGCCGATCCCCTTTCCCAAGTAGGTGTCAGCACCGATTCTCCAACACGTCGCTCCTGCGCGCTTGCTGTGACCTCCGTCCCTGCCCCCCCCAGGGTGTGTGGCAGGGTGCCCCCGTGGCAGTCAAGTTCATGCTGGCGGGCTCTCCGGCGCATGTGGACGCGACGGCGCTGGAGGCCATCGTGAGCCTGGCAGTGGGGCATCCCAATGTGGTCAGCACCTACGCCTTCGACGTGGCCCGCGTCACAGACGCGTCGCTGATGGAGACTCTGCACGACATGTACTGCTCACATTCCGCTGCGGGCAGCGTAGATGACACCGTCAGCGCGACGGTGAGGCGGTGGTTATGGCGTTGGCAAAGTTGGGTATGGACTCCGGTGGGTGTAGCGGGGATAAGCACGGGAAGGGGATTGGATGGCGGCTGCGCAGGGCAAGTCGCGCCCCATAGCCCATGCTCTCGCAACGTTATGATCTATCTTGTTCTTAATCCTCACCGCTGGCCCTCTTGCGAGCAGGCGCTGTACAACGCCCTCATGGGCTCCTACGCAGTCATGCCGGAATCGGTTGCTGCTGCAACCGCGGCTGCGTCGCCGCAGATGCAGCACGCGCAACGCTCCCGCACCGCCTCGCGCCGCCAGCTGCAGCTTTTGCATCCCTCCACCATGTCTGGCAGTTTTACGGCCGGCACTGGCTGCGGCGGCGCCATGGCCGGGCTGACGGGGGCGGCCTACGGGGCAGGCGCTGTGGCCGACGGCGGCGCCGGCAGCGCGGCCCTGCGGGCAAGCTTTGCCCGCATCGAGAGCCTGGGGGTGCGCATGCAGCGGGCGCAGGTGCGGTCACTGAGATCGGCTGGAATGGGTGCTGAAGAGCAACCGCGACAGAGCATGCTGTCCTGGCGGGTATTCAAGAGGGTTCGGGTACAGGCAAGACGGCCAAGGCATTGCGGGGGCATGGCAATGCAGCCGAGCGGTCTGCAGAAAAATGCTTGTGGTCCCGCTCCGCTCCTCGAGGGGTATCTCCCCTTCGGGGGACACCCCCCGACGTGCCTCACCGTCGGAAGGGGTATGCTGGCAGGCCTGCGTCAGGTCCTCACGGGAGGCAAACGGTATTGCTGATGAGAGCCTGGAGTTGCAACTGCCCCTGCGGTTTTGGGAGGTAACGACCCGAACCGCCCCTTGATGTCGGCCCCGCTCGCCGAGCTGGACTTGATTACGGATATTGCTCAACTGCTGTACCGCGCCAACAGGCTGCTGCCGCAGCTGCGGCCGGTGGACCCGTAAGCGCGACTGTGGCTATCGATGGTGAGGCCGCGGGCAGCGGTGGCCCCAGCCCGGAGCAGGCAGGGGCCCCCAGCGTGGCGGGCAGCGGTGGCGCAGGCCCGAGCGTCGCCAGTCGGAGCGGCAACCTGCAGCGTCCGGAGGAGGGCCTGGTGTCCACATTTTTTTCTGAGGAGGGGTAAGCCGAGTGGCATCGAAACACAGGGAGGGAGGTCTGTTTGTGTGGCATGTTCTGCTGTACTGCGCGGTCAGTGGATGCCCGAGGACCGAGGGTGGTGCTCAGCCGGTCAGGATGTGGGCCCCCTATGGGCCCCTAGCCGCAAATGACCGCTGGCCCTGTCCCCTGGCTTTCGCTCCGCGTTCCAGGTTTGGGGAGCCCGATCCGGCGAGCAACACTCGTGCGTGGTCCGTGCGGCAGGTGCTGCAGTACATGAAGGCCCGTCCAGGCATGTACCTAACCCACATCATCATGGTGCGTACGTTGGTTTGCGTGAGCGACGTCTGCGTGCCGAACAATTGGGTGCTCAGCATGAAGGGCACCCTCCATTCATTCGTGAACGGGCGGGCCCTGTCGTGGAGCTTGACTTCACGCCGTCTGAACTTCAGGGTTTAGGCTGGTAGCATTAGCAGATCCGACATACATGGTTGGTTTCTCATGGTTCTCGGGCTCCATTGTTCCCACGCCACTGCCCTCCAGGAGTACTGCGATCGCGGTTCGCTGCTGGCCGCCATCAAGCGGGGCATATTCAGGATGGACGCAGCCCACGACGAGCCGGGCCCTGGCAGCAGCAGCAGCAGCAGCGGACCGGTCCCGGCCGGCGCTGCGGGATCTGCTGCCGAAAGCGGCTCGGCCGATGCCCCGCCGCGCTTCAGTCGACGCATCGTGCTGCGTGCAATGCTGCGCACGGCGAGGGACGTAGCACAGGTGCGTTTGAGCGATCCTTTGCATCTTAGTTGCCAAACGCATGCGAGCAGGCTGCTGGATCTATTCTGTGCCGTGGACGCGCCCGCTGCCCAGGTGTGCTCTTGCTTTTTGTTTGGTACATGGTGCGTCCCAATCCATCCCACACCCACGCGTCCTGCCGCACACTGCGCCCCTGGACAGTGCCGACAGGGCGTGTGCCTGGCCCGCTAGTCCACGTGCTCTTCCCGCCTCGCCCGCTAATATCCCGCTCACATACCCCGCCTGGCCTGGTGTGCCACCCACCCTCTCCCCCCCTGCCCAGGGCATGTGCCACCTGCACGCCAACGGCATCATCCATGGCGACCTCAAGCCCGGCAACGTGCTGCTGAGGGGCTGCCGGACGGACAGGAGGGGCTTCACCGCGCTGGTCAGCGACTTCGGGCTGAGCAAGGTGACGCGAGGCGACAAGCCGCTGGAGCTCAATCACTGGTCCACGGTGACGGTGATGGCTCCGGAGGTCATTATGGGCCGCTGGCTCAAGGCGTCGGGTGGGTGGGGCGGGGACGGATGGGCGGTGGCTGCGCTTTACAGTGACCTCATGAGATGGCCGAGCGTCCGAATGCCCTTTCGGCTGTAATGGGACTGTGGCCTGCCGTTGGTGGCGCCGGACATGTGGCGTCCAGGCCGTCTGTGAGGGCGGCGGGGAAGTTTAAGGACTGGGCAACCCTGAACGATGATGACCGAGGGGTAGGCTGTGTGAGTGGGGGACCGAACCTCTTCTTGTGGCGCCTTGCTGCGCCCGCACCCGGCTCCTCTGTAGCGTGCCACGAGGAAGCGCCTCCTACCGCACTACCGCCCTTAAGGGCTCGAGCTTCTAGGCGAGTAATTGTCCGCGCACCGCCCACACCCGCACCTGCCACCCGACTCAACGATCCCGACCCGCAGACGTCTTTTCTTTCGGGGTGCTGCTCTGGCAGCTGGTCGCCGGCGAGACGATGCCGTATGGAAAACGAACGGTGCAGCAGATCCTGCTGGGCGTGGCGCAGGGCACGGTAAGGCATCCTGCACATCATAAAGGTTATATGCCCCGCCAAGCGTGCGGTGCTGTGTGCCTGTGTCGCTTGCCAGGCCATTACTTTTGCTTGATGCTTGCCGCCTGCCTAACGTCAGTGTAATGGTTCGGAGGGCTCTCAACGCTGTACCCAAGTGTGCAGCTTTCCGCTTACGGGTATGGCGCTCTACCATTTTCTTCGTGTGTCCGTCCTAACGCGTGTGCTTCTGCCCGTCCTACCGCACCCGTCTCCTCTTCCCTGACTTCCCTCCTGCCCGCTGCTTTCCTCCCGCCCGCAGCTCAAGCCCGAATGGCCCCCCTCCGCGCACCCCGCGCTGGTGCGGCTGGGCCGGGCCTGCCTAGCCACCAGCCCCGAGGACCGACCCAGCTTCGCTGCAATCGTCAAGGTACGGAGCGCTGGGCGAAAACATCGCGGGGAGCTGCATGTTGCCGCATGGCATCCTCCCGAACGGCACTACCGTCGCGCCTCGCATGTCACGCCACCTAGTTCCATCTCCTTTCTCACCCCGGTGATTGGGAAGGCGCTTCGCATGCGCCCCGGGTTTGCAGGCTGGCCAATATGCTGTCACGGCCTGCGCGTCGGGCTGCTCATGCCTTATGCACTCACGGTGTATTCTCATCTCATCTTGTGGCCGGGTCTTGAAAGGGATTGGAACTGACCACGCATCTTCTCTTAACCCAGCAGGTTCTCACAAAGATTGAGCAGAATGTGCGGGAGGAGCTGAGGCTGCAACGCACCAGCGCGGCGCGCGGCAGCAGCAGCGGACCCATTGGCGCGGAGCCATCGGCCCCGCGCCTTGCAGCACGCTGCTAAGCCGAACCAGATTGACAGGCAGGTCGGCATGGGTTTCCTCAGGCGAAGGGCGTCAGGTTTCCAATGACTGGGATTCATCGACGAGCGGCTAGGCACTATTCCGTATGGCTCTGCGGGAGCTTGAGACAGGGTGGGCGACTCGTAAACAGATACTGCGGAGAGCGCGGCCACTAAGCATACCTTGGATGCCAGGTGCGGATGGATTCATGTTTTCACGGTCGTTCAAAATGATGACGACGGCGGGGACTGCCGCTCTGTGTGGGCTGCAGCCCCGTGGCGGCATCCGCGTTTGTCCTCCTTGGCCCAGGTGCCAGGCCGAGAATGTCAATAAGCACCCCACGGTGTCAGGTGTCCACCGGAGGCTTCATGGGTTCGTAAGTCCTGGGGTTGCACTGTTTTGCGGATGGAAGGGACATGTTGTGAAGGGAAAGAAGGGCAGGCTCCAATCCACTTGTTGGGGGCGTGGGCACTTACCACATCCGGCGCGGGCGCAGTGCCCCGGGCGGGCGCAGCTGTCCGTCCTTTGATGCACATTCGGCACACCTTAACTCTGCCCACCATGTCGGGCGCGCAATCGTACTGGTTCGGTGGTATGTTTGTTGGGTGTGCTTGGGTGGCCTGGTGGGGCAGTGAGTGGCAGGTACGCATTGGGCGGCGACGTCAGCGTCCTCGTTTTGGACGTGAGGGCGGCGATTACCGTGGTTGCTTCATTGGAAGCCGTGAAGTGTTTAATAATGCCACCTCACTTCGCGCCACCCCACTGGCGCGTAATCGCCAAACGCAAGGCGAGCGGTACGTTGAGCGGAGGGTGCGAGGTGCGAACCAGCCTGTGCTCAACCCTGGCACGGATAGTTTACGCGTTGGATCCTGTCGAGGGAGCCGAGCGCATGGCAATGTGAGAGGGTGCGGCCTGCGCATGTACTGGGGGGTCGTAACGCCTCGGGCACACTGAACCTTGGGCCTTCCGGATCAGTACCATTCGATCCCACAACGTTTCATCGCCCCATGGCTCACTCGCGTGATTCTCTAATCGTTTCATGGCCTTTCCAGTTCGCCCTTCCGACTCACCTGTTGCGAAGGCACAACCGGGACGTGTATGCTGATCGCACCGCGTCCATGCGACTGTGTGGCGCGGTGGGCAACTTTCTGGTGCGCCGGTGCATGGTCACGGTTTGAACGGCAAAGCTTCATTTGTACCGAGTGTCTCATTCGGGCCTTCGCATCGGGGGATGTGCTCATTATGACTTGAATATAATGTTGCCCCGGACATGCATCGGCTGCAGGGGAACCTGCGTGGGCGACAGCTAGAGACAAGCAGACGGTTTTGTGTTTAATTAACTAGAATTCTCTGTCGCGACAGAGGGCCGCCACTGGTCCGATTCCTGGCCTCTGTTGCGGCTGTAAGACTGAAAGGGCTTCATCTCCGGGTTGTCGTTCTTGGGATGTTGGTGTTGATAATGTGAAATGATGGCATCCCGGCATCCTGGACGCTGTTTTAGCGGCGGTTGCGAGAAGAACACTGGCGGTGAGGCGCGTGATAATCATCCACAGCGGCTTGGTGCGCCGCCAGTGATGGGTACTTTCGATATGAGCTGTGTCTACACGAGCGGGCCTGCTCGGACACCATTATGCGTGTGCAAGTTCATGCGCGATTTTGTGTAGTTCGGTGAGCGGCGGCGAGTGGGGCTTGTTTTCATGTGCTGCGTTGAGTAGTCGGTTGCGACGTTTCGGCGGCGAAGCCATGGGGTTGAGCTCCGAGGGAAACCGATTCATGCGGAGAGCCGTTGGCATATCACCGCTAATTGTACACGGTGGAGGCTTAGGTATCTTGCCAAGGCACTCCAGTGCATGATGAAGCCTCGTACGGAATTGATGGTTGTTGCAGGGCTTCCGTAGTTTCTTTGTCGTTTGAGCGAGCTAATAATACAACCTCCTTTCGTGTATGTGGTCCCCCGGCGGTTGAGGGCAGCTTGTGTCACATGCCTGCCAACAGATCTCCCATGTTCGTGCGGTACGAGATGTGCCCGCTTCTCCACACGGATGTTGGTAGTGGGTGTCCACCTGGGGAATGGTCAACACTAATGGGTTCTGTACGGGTGTTCTACGTGTCTCGTAAGTGCTAAGCAAGTCGTCCTTGCGAAGCTACGATGGATTACGCCTTGAAATTTCCTCTGGACACCGCGCAGTCCCGCCACAGGATGCATCCCTATGTGCGCCCGTAGCACCAACGTCACAGTCAAATACCTACCGTGTACATGCACGCACGGGAGGATGAGACCGCTTTGTCTGAACCAAATATAATCGGTGTCGTCTGTCGTGCCAGCTTACTGCTCGACGTGTTGCAGCGCAAGACTAGGCAGCGCGACACACGTGCAGCGACGCTAAACATCGCCAGAGCGACGTGCCGTACACCGCACGCCTACACACACGCCTATAATGCTGAACTGTCAGCTCAGGTAAGCACCCAGCTCAGCACCCTAGCGTTAAGCTCTTAGGGGGCTACTTGTTGGGTCGGGCTCGGGATGAGGGTCGTTTGGCTGCCGGCTAGGATGCTTTTCCTCGCTGTACTTACGCGGAACGTTTTGAGCTCGCCATTACGCATTAACGCACATAGAACACACGTGTCTAACGACTGTAAAACAAAAGCATACACCACCACGGGTACGGCTCAGCCATTGGTCCGTCGACAAGTAGGGTACCATCAGCACTAAGAGAACAACGCGACCGCAAGGCTGCCGGTCGCGGTGCCGCCACAACCCCGGGGCCTCTGTTGCGCGGCGGTCCTCCCCAGGGTACTAGACCCGCGGGCAACAAGCCCGCCCTCCCGGAGTGACCCGGCGGGCACTGCTCGTCCTTCTGCAGGGTTCCTCTCAGGCCGACCCTCAGCGGACCACCTTCACCCTCAGCCTGCAGCCTCCTCGCCCTCGGTCTCTTTGCCTCCGGTCTGCTCGGCAAGCTTGGCAAGCGACGATGTGGGCTTCTACAACGGGCTACCATTACTACTGGCATGCTATCTAGAGGGAGCATCGCTGGGATCACGCGTTGCCTGCAGAAGTGCTTTGGGTCACTACTGGATTGACACAGGCGGTCAGGGTGAGCTGCTACGGCACGCATGATCTCCAGCCTCGTGCAGGCAAGACACCATTAGCCACCCAGGTCTCCGTTACACAAGGTCGATACGCAACATTGACGACGCGTGAACCTTTCGTGCTGACTAGCAGCTCGTCTGCTTGCGTCCGACAGGAGCTGAGCCAATCATATCCCGTCGGCTTGCAGGTACCACAAACGGAGAACATCGACGCACCCGCGCACTCAAGAACTCAACTCCTGGCGCATCGGCTCCCTGCATCCTTTCCTTCAGACTACGCTGAGCTTACCCAGCAAGTACTTGTCGAATGCTCCCACGTTGACGCCATTCATGCACAGCACCATACCCATGGCATCCTGTGTTTTGTCCCTTCGCAGACACGTACCAGCACGCCCCCGCCGTCCCCGCTCACCTAGGCGCTTGACTACATCCGTAAGCACAGCATCCAACCCAGCAGCCTAGTTGCCGGTTCATCCGAACCAGCCCGCCTCAGGATCTCAATTGATTTGATCGTCCAGACAGGTGCCGAAGTCGCCAAAATCATCCATTACAAACATGTGCAGCATCCCCCGCTGAAGTCAGGCCACTTTCGGAGCTCCTCCGCCAGGCGAATTGATGCACTCAGATGTAGACACCAACCCACAGCAGCAGGAAGAGTGATCCGAGCCCTAGGAGCACAGCTGAGATGAGCGCTAGTCGTAGCTCCGACTTCAGCAAGCGGTTCGACTTAGTCTTGGTCTGCAGCATCCCCCGCTGAAGTCAGGCCACTGTCGGCGTTCCTCCGCCAGGCGAATGATGATGCACTCAGACGTAGACACCAACCCATAGCAGCAGGAAGAGTGTTCCGAGCCCTAGGAGCACAGCTGAGATGAACGCTAGTAGGAGCTCCGACTTCAGCGAGCGGTTCGACTTGGTCTTGGTGACCTCATATAAAAAAAACGAGCCGGCCGCACAGAGCCCGCTGCTGAGTAGAGTCGTGGCCAGCATAGGGTACATGATTGCTACGTTCTATTGAACGGCGAGGTTGTGGCGAAGGAACAAAAGCATGCGATGCGAACGCTCCTTACACATGCATCCATGCAAGCCGTACTGTCGCCGTACGGTCGTTGTCGGCAGGTCTTGTCGGCAGTCTTTCCAAGGGCTGCGTAAATCAGTGTATTACTGTATTTATCGTGACGCTTCTCTATTTAGACAGGCAGTATGTATTCGCTGACAAGCATCCCCCCCAGGCACGCGCAGCCCCAGTGTGTCGAGGGTCTCCGGGTAGACTCTTCGGCGACTGGTTGAGCTACGTTCGAGCCCCATCCGGAGGGATATCGCTTGCTCGGCAGAATCGTAGGGCGCCATCACCTTATAAGCGGGCGCTTTAGGGCTGCCGGCGACTATAGAGGACTCGATGCTTGCCTCTAACAAAGCCCAGGACATGGCCGCTCTGCCGGGCGGCGACAAACAGGTACTACTGTGCACAGCGCGCGGGGCAGACGGGTTTCGTGTTTCCCGTGGTGAACGGCTTACGAGGCTGGACCGGCTCCCTCTGCCCCAGGCGCCGCCCTGCTTCCCAGAGTTCTCGCCCTCGCTCGACACGTCCGCATTGCCGGGCGGCGGCTCGCTGCCGGGCCGCACGCCCATCGGTCTCTGTGTGATGAACTCGTTCGGGTATCAAATCAAAACATTGGACTTCGAGGTGGGTCTCGGTTTTGTTCAGGTCAGTTCCAGGCCGTCTTAGTATGTATACACTCCACAGGACGACTGTAACATCACTCCGTCATCTTCAGTTGCCTACGACCTGAGCTACGTTAGCCCTGCAGCCGGTAACCTGGGCGAGGTGCCCTGGACAGTCAGGCTGGACCGCCAGCGGGAGCACCCGGTGGGGGCGTGGATGACCTGTGATGACGCAATGTCAGCCTTGAAAGGGGCGGCCTGTTACTGCGACGAGCGCGGTCGGCTGCACGCGCAAATTGCGGTTACAAGCACAATTAAGTCGTACGACGGTCTTCCTGGCTGGAGCATCCAGCATGGAATCAGCGAGGTAACCCTGCCCACCATCGTCGAGCAGCAGGTGGATAAGACAGGTAACCCCATCTCCGTGCTGATCGGGCCGTCCATGGGAGCACAGCCCGCTGACATCTACAGCGATGTTGTGACGGAGAAGCCGGAGCTGCCTCGAGGTTTCTCCCCGGCATTTAGACCGGCAGGCAGCGCCGCCGTCCATTACGAGACAGCGCGAAAGTACCTGGAGAACCCCAATTCCGTACCGTTTGGGGTGTTCGAGACGCAGGGGCCGGATGGAGTGTGGAGACATGCACGGCTGCAACAAAAAATCGACAGGTGCGGGCTTGTGTATGCATGGCAACGTTCTATGGCTACGACTAATATGTACTTGTGATATGTAGATATGGCCGCCCGTGGTGGCAGGTATGGTTATTCATTGATGGGCGCGAGGAGCCAGTATGTCTCGTGGTCGCTCTCAGGGCCGTCCTGTTTGGTCTTGGCCCGCTTCATAACAACAAGACGGGCCTCCCGGTCCTTGTCGCGGGGGACCTGTCCCTCACCGACCGCAGCAGCAGCGTAAGTGACAGTTGGCGAATGAGCCGTTTAAAGTATTCTAATCTTGGGCATTTCAGGCGTTGCGCTGGAGCACCCTGCGAGGCGAGCGGCTTTCCTGGGAGCGCCCAGAGCTGCTGGACCGCGCCCTCAGAGAATGGGGGCTTGCGGAAGTGCCTAAGGAAGCGGATGAGCGCAAGTCCTTCTATCGCTCCGTGGCAGCATATGATATGGGTGCGTTTTGTACGGCCGGGCCTGTTCATGGCGTTCTCCTGTGGTACCATGCCACCGCACTACCCGACCAGCGCCCGCAAAGCTATACACAACCGTACCACGTTGATCACCTGCCTTTCAGGCGGAAGGAGTCGGCCAGAGGACCACCCGGCCATGCTCGCGCAAGGCCTGAACCCAGCAGTCGCCAAGGACGTCCACTCGTACAATGGTGAGTGCGAACATGCCATCCGGGTCGGGAGAGCCTTGTGATGCTTCAACTATGTGCTGTACTTCCAATTCGCAGCTACCAAGGCAATCAAAGCCCGCTGGCAGACCAGAGCAGCGGACCAGCTGCGGTTCAATGGCACATGCACCTGTGGAGCAGTGGCTGATGCCACTAGCAAGGTTACGGCCGCGCTAAACAACAAGCGGTTCCAGTGTGTCGTAAGATGGACTTGCAGGTCGTGCAAGAAGCAGAATGGCGTCTTTCTGCCCAGCGAGAGGGTCAAAGAGCTGCAGCCAACCGGACGGCCATACAAGGCCCTCCTGACGAGGCGCATCCGCAAGGCAGCTCGGGCCAACCGCGCCCCACCGGAGACAGAGACAGATACGGAGACGATCACTGAGACGGAGGCGGAGACGGAGAAGGAGATGGACGAGCTAGAGCTGGAGCTGCAGCCCGACCACAACCAGGGCCCGCCGGTCGATCTCTCCTTCCCGCAGTTGCTCGCGGGCAGTGCGGCCTGGTTGAAGGTACAAAGGGTTCAACGCAAGAGATCAGCACGCGGCAGCAGTAGCGGGCCCATCGGCATGGACCCATTGGCCCCACGCCTGCCTGCACTCCAGGGCCTGTCGCGCGACCTCACGTTCCCGCTGACGGCCGCACCAATGCCAGCAGGTGGTGCGGCCGTCAGCGGCCTACCAGCGGCGTTCCAGAGCCCGTCGGGCGACCTCACGTTCCTGCGGTCGCTCGCGGGCGGTGCGGCCGTCAGTTCTCCCAAGGTGCGGAGGCGCCG
Organism: Gonium pectorale; assembly: GCA_001584585.1. Taxonomy (NCBI): domain Eukaryota; kingdom Viridiplantae; phylum Chlorophyta; class Chlorophyceae; order Chlamydomonadales; family Volvocaceae; genus Gonium; species Gonium pectorale. The sequence continues at coordinate 2,335,977 of LSYV01000007.1, read as the reverse complement.
GCCTCTCCTCGAGCCTCTCCGACCCAACAGTTGCGTGCCTTCCTTCCCGTCCCGTCCGGCCCATCACTGCCGCCCCCTCCCTTCCCGGCCAGGCTGGCGCTGCTGCTGCTGCTGCTGCTGCTGCTGCTGCCGTCGCCGCCGAGGCTGCTACTGCTGGTGCTGC
>LSYV01000007.1:2312100-2335736 GCA_001584585.1 Gonium pectorale | reverse complement strand
GGGTTCAACGCAAGAGATCAGCACGCGGCAGCAGTAGCGGGCCCATCGGCATGGACCCATTGGCCCCACGCCTGCCTGCACTCCAGGGCCTGTCGCGCGACCTCACGTTCCCGCTGACGGCCGCACCAATGCCAGCAGGTGGTGCGGCCGTCAGCGGCCTACCAGCGGCGTTCCAGAGCCCGTCGGGCGACCTCACGTTCCTGCGGTCGCTCGCGGGCGGTGCGGCCGTCAGTTCTCCCAAGGTGCGGAGGCGCCGGCCTCTCCTCGAGCCTCTCCGACCCAACAGTTGCGTGCCTTCCTTCCCGTCCCGTCCGGCCCATCACTGCCGCCCCCTCCCTTCCCGGCCAGGCTGGCGCTGCTGCTGCTGCTGCTGCTGCTGCTGCTGCCGTCGCCGCCGAGGCTGCTACTGCTGGTGCTGCTGGTGCTGCTGCTGGTGCTGCTGGTGCTGGTGCTGGTGCTGCTGGTGGCTCCGACTTTGCGCAGCCCGCAGGCGGGCAGCTGTCTGCGGGCCGGATGCAGCTTTTGCCGCGCCGCGAAGCGCACCCCAGTGTTGGAAGCGGCGCAGGCGCCGCGGCTGCGCGAGCCTCGGACCCCCTCCTGCACCAGCTGGCCGACCCTCCATCGCCACTGCACGCCCGGCAGCGGCTACGGCGCGACGCATCAGGTGCCGCAACAAGGATCTTTTCTCCCAAGGTGCGGAGGCGCCGGCCTGGGACACAGTGCCTCTTGCCTCTCCTCGAGCCTCTCCGACCCAGATGCCGCCAGTTGCGTGCCTTCCTTGCAGTCCCGGCCGCAACAACCTCGCTCGCGCGCACGCCCCGTCCCGTCCCGTCCGGCCCATCACTGCCGCCCCCTCCCTTCCCGGCCAGGCTGGCGCTGCTGCTGCTGCTGCTGCTGCTGCTGCCGTCGCCGCCGAGGCTGCTACTGCTGGTGCTGCTGCTAAGGAGCAGGAGCGGCGTGTGGCCGAAGCTGCTGGGCGCGTCGCAGCGGAGAAGGAGGCGCAGCGGGCCGAAGCTGCTGGGCGCGTAGCTGCATGGGTGGAGGCGCAGCGGGCAGACGCAGCTCGGCGCGTCGCAGCGGAGGAGGAGGCGCAGCGGGCCGAAGCAGCTGGGCGCGTAGCTGCATGGGTGGAGGCGCAGCGGGCAGACGCAGCTCGGCGCGTCGCAGCGGAGGAGGAGGCGCAGCGGGCAGACGCAGCTCGGCGCGTCGCAGCGGAGAAGGAGGCGCAGCGGGCCGAAGCTGCTGGGCGCGTCGCAGCGGAGGAGGAGGCGCAGCGGGCACACGCAGCTCGGCGCGTCGCAGCGGAGGAGGAGGCGCAGCGGGCCGAAGCAGCTGGGCGCGTAGCTGCATGGGTGGAGGCGCAGCGGGCCGAAGCAGCTGGGCGCGTCACAGCGGAGGAGGAGGCGCAGCGGGCCGAAGCTGCTGGGCGCGTAGCTGCATGGGTGGAGGCGCAGCGGGCAGACGCAGCTCGGCGCGTCGCAGCGGAGGAGGAGGCGCAGCGGGCCGAGGCTGCTGGGCGCGTCGCAGCGGAGGAGGAGGCGCAGCGGGCACACGCAGCTCGGCGCGTCACAGCGGAGGAGGAGGCGCAGCGGGCCGAAGCTGCTGGGCACGTCGCAGCGGAGGAGGAGGCGCAGCGGGCACACGCAGCTCGGCGCGTCGCAGCGGAGGAGGAGGCGCAGCGGGCCGAAGCTGCTGGGCGCGTAGCTGCATGGGTGGAGGCGCAGCGGGCAGACGCAGCTGGGCGCGTGGCAGCGGAGGAGGAGGCGCAGCGGGCCGAGGCTGCTGGGCGCGTCGCAGCGGAGGAGGAGGCGCAGGCGCTGCCAGTGGCGTTGGCGCAGCACGCTGTGGAGGAGCAGGTGGAGGAGGGGGCAGCGGCCGCGGCGCCGCCGGTGGCAGCGGTGCAACCGGCTGCGGAGGAGGAGGCAGTAGCGGGACCGCAGGAAGGGGCTGCTGGCGAGGCTACAGGCGGGGCTGCTGACGGGGGCCCCGCGGCCTGCACCATGTGCAACAAGTTCAAGACAGTGCGTGCGCAGCCTGGTACCGGCGCCCTCATGGTGAGCAGGACACCCTGAAGGTTACAGGTTACAGGTTACAGGTTACATGTCCGTCAAAGCCGGGGGGGCCATGGACGAATTGCGAATATTGGGGTGGGGGAGCGGGTTATGGTCCTCATCTCTACCCCGCTTCAGCGCCTGACGCCGAAGAATAGCGTGCCTGGTATCCCAGACAGCCTGTAGGTAGGCTCCTACCGCAGCTGGCGGGGCCTCCTTCATAATAGTAATCATGTTACGATGCCTAAAGCCCAAAGAAAGCCCTCCGGTTGTTTGTTGGCTCTGTTGCGGCGTGTATTGGTACCTTGGTACGCGTCCGGGCCCTAACCTGAGACCTTCCCCTTCGCCCGCCCACAGTGCAGCACGTGCGAACGGAAAAGCCGCCGCGATATCTGCTCCAAGTGCGGCTTCCAAGGAGGGCGGCGCAATCAGCGGATGTTCGGCAAGCCTGGCGCCAAACTGGTGAGCGGGTCGGGGAATGGGTGGCCTCCCTGGCATTGGTGCCAAAGCGCTTAATATTCTTCATGCGCAAGCAACTCGCTCTACCACGACCGTCTATATGTGCACATTGGAAGCTGGCTCTACCCAACGCACTTTCAACCCCGTCACGCCGCAGTGCTTCAAGTGCGACTGGCAACGTCGAAAGGGCGTCGAGGCTGCCGAGGGGGAGGCCGCGGGGGAGGCCGAGGGGGCATAGGGATTGCCGGAGTGCGGAGTGCGGGGTGTCTGGGTATAAAACAAAGATCTGTGGAGATTGATGTGTTCACTGTGGTGGAGGGTGCGGAGTGCGGAGTGGGTCCGGAGTGCGGGGTGTAGGGTGCGGGGTGTAGGGTGCGGTGTGTAGGGTGCGGAGTGCGGGGTGCGGAGTGTAGTGACCTCGTATAGAAAAAACGAGCCGGCGGCACATAGCCCGCTGCTGAGTAGAGTCGTGGTCAGTATCGGGTACAAGGATGGCGACACCGGACTGTTCACGGCCAGATCACCAGCCATGACGGTCAGAGGTAATAAACAGTGCGAATAAGCGGCAGGCGCGACGCGATGATTGCTGAAGTCAGTCCCGGGTTCTGTGAGCGAGACGCTGGTGCTTGGGTGCAGGCGTTGTACGCCGTACGGCGCCGGCAGCTCAGATGCGCGGGCGGCTTCCTGCGCTCCATCCTCGCTGCCCCAGATTCACGGAGCGGGCACATGACGTGGCCCAGCAGCGCCGCCGCCTGCCGACAGGCGACGGTCGCGGAGGCAGAGCGGGAGCGGCGCCGAGCGCTGGGGCTCCCGGCGGTCATGCCGGTGGGATGGATGCTGGACGGAGGGGGGATGTGATGGGTGTAGCCACAGCGATGCTTCGGCAGGTAATCCGCGCAGTGGTCGAGCGGGATAGCGGGAGTGCTGCCGATGTGGTCTGGTTACACATGACGTGACCGGATGCCGGGCGTGGATGCCTCTGGGATGACAGCCTTTTGGCCCTGGCCCGCTCCCGCCCCGCCTGCCCTCCGCCGCCACTGCCCACCCCACCCCACCCAACCCTCCCTTGGGCGTGGCGACAGTGAACAGCTCCACGTCCTGCTCTTCTAGCACCTCCTGACTACCGCCGGGGTCTGATCTCGTTGTATCTGCGTTATTACTAATGGGGCGCTTAACATGGAGAGCAGCCTTCAAGAGATGTTCCGTGACACGGGCATCCGTGATTGCTGACAAGGACAATGGGGACGGCGTGCTAGCACCGCCTTAGTAACCTTCAAGCTGAAGCCCGCAGTTAAGGAACACTCTCCTGTTTACACGGTTTCAGTGCCCGCGTCTTAGCAAACCACCAAGACCCCAGCTCACTTAGCCTTCCCTAGCCTCCGTTCCAGCACTCCAGCAGATGGCTTCGCGCGTTCGCCTCTCCTCGGGTCGCGCGGCTCGCGAGGCTCAAGCGGCACGCTCCGCACCCTCGGCATGTAGCTGCGCCGCGATGTTCTGCCGCTGCCTACAGCTGGGGCCCCCCGCTGGGCAGTGCGCTGTATCCCAGTCTCCTCTCGCTCGGCCTCCCACTGCTCCGCCGCCTGCTGCAGCCGAGTGGTTTACAACCAGTCATGCGACTCCGACTGCTGCTGCTAGGGAGAGTGGTGGAAAGTGAGGTTCAAAAGGGACAATATGGCAACATGGCACGCCCATCACATCATTGGCTGCCTTGGTGCGGTAGGGTTTCAACGTTTGTTTGCACGGGAGGGCGTGTTTCTCCATGTGACGCTGGAGAAGATGGCGGCGGTGGTGGAAGTGACGGCGGCTGGAAAGGTTAGCAGTTACTTAGACAGGGCTGTGTGTTGCCGCCATACTTGCACCGTCATTATACCTTCTCGCGCACCCATTCACCCACACAGCGCTTACAGATGAGGCGTGGCGACAGGTGTTTGCGAGGGGAGACGGAGGAGCGCCACGGGGCGCAGCCGGCGCAGCGGCACGGGCGGAGGCCGCAGCTGTGGCGTCGAGAGACGCCACACCAGCCTGGTTTACGGTAGCCTCCCTCCCAACGGCAGCTGCTTGGGAGCTGGCAGCTGCAGTTGCACGCGCGATACTCAACAAGATGGGCCTCACCCTTGAGTGCCCCACTCTGGGCGCAGGGCCCACCTGTGCGCCGCGCTGCGCCAGTTCCGCCGGCAGCGGCGCAGCAGAGCCCTCACTGTGCCCGCCCACCGTCCCCAGCTCTCCGGAGGATTCAAACGAGGCGCCCTTGTTGCCCAGGCTGCCCTCCGCGGCCGCCGCGAGGGGATGCTCCCCGGAGAAGGAGCCTCCTGGCGGCTGCGGCTGCGGCGCCACCGCATCGCCGGTGGAGGTTGCTCCAGCAGGCCTCCGACTCTGAGAGTCAGGCGCCACTGTGCCTCGCAGAACGGAGACGTTTCGGTGCAGCCGTTTTGTAGTCCCATAAGGAAAACGCGGATCAGGTGGACGGGAGGCTGGTGAGGACCTGAGCGGTGCGGCTAGCAACAGACGAGACGCTGAACAGCAAATGCGAAGTAGCGGGCGTGTCTCTGGCCTTGACCGCGCTGGCCAAGTGGGCTGGGCCGGTGAGGGAGGCCGGCGCCGACAGGGGGAACGAACAGTGTCCCCTGTAGTTGCGGGTAACTCCGCCGACATGCGGTCGCTCCGAGGGTGGGCCCGAGTGCCCGAGCGGGCCTCAGTGTTATCAATGTACGCATGACAGGTTGATGATGACGAAATGTTTCGAGTACTGTTGCCCCGTTGTATGAAAGCTTGCAAAGGGTCGCTACCTGCGGGAGGCGTTGGCGTCAGCGGCGGAGATGTGTCTATCTAGCCGTAGAGCTCCCCGTTGCAATGCCCGCAGGCTGGTCGTCTTTCTTTGGCGAGGTCGGTCGCCTGGAGGTGCGCGACCACGGCGGTCAGCCCAGCACCCGGCATGCGCCGCCCGCCGGGAGGCGGCGGCGGCGGTGGCAGCGGCGGCGGCGCTAGCGCCAAGGATTAGATTCGCCGTGGACGTTGGTAGCTGCATTGTGGCAACAAGACAGGCATGCAGCCAGTGGACGGAATAGAGAGCACCACCCACACACCGCTGGCAACGACGGCATTTCCATATCTGCGCTACATCTGTGACGTGGAAGATCGTACCGCTCTTCGGGAAATTACAAGTGTCCTCTTGCCACCCTGTTGCGATCCTGGAAGGACAGCTGAGGCTGGAGGTTCGGACTTATGTTGGTGGTCCGGGCCGACACCCAGCTACAGCTTGGGGACATGACGTGGCACCAGGGGGCCTGTCATGCTGCGTACGTCCGAGAGGCTTTGGGGCTACCGCCCGGGGCGGTAGGTGGCCCCGGCCGCCGACCTCGCCTCCCTTCGGTCGGCCTCCCCGCGCCCATGGGGTCAAGTCAAGTGGAGTCCCAAGCACAAGCAAGCGTTCGGGCCGCAGGCCGTTGACGGGGTAAGGATGCCGTGTAATTTCTCACTTGCCAACGGTGCCGCGAGAGAGGTGTGCCTGTGGTCCCGCGGAGTCCGAGGACTCCCCGCGCCTGCACCGATTCTGGGCATGCCCCATAGCCGCCGGGTTGCGTGCGGTGGAAGAGGACACGTGCCACTGCCCGGTGCAGCGGTCGCATCTCTGGTTGGGTGTCACGCCAGACGCGGGTCGGGTGGTGGGGGTGGTGTGTGTGGGACGTGGTGGTGCTAGCGGTCAGCCTTGAGTGGGCGCGGCGTTCTGTGCGCGCGCGTGTCGGCCTGGGTTCGGCTGCTGCTGCTGCTGTCCTCAAAAATGATAACCAGACACGGGGAAGCTGTCCTCGCTACGATTGGTGGGAGGCTACAAGGAGGCCAACAGCACCGAGGCCCAATTGTGGGGAAACAAGGAGAGCAGGAAATAGATGCCGTGTGCTGCCGGGTGTGCTGGTAACGTTATGTTCCCTACCGCGAGATTTCGCTGACATTGGAGTTGCCTTCCATGTTTCTGTTTCCTTTTCTTGCTTACCTTTGAGTACCATGGAAGGGCTGGAATGGTGTGCCTGCTGGGCACCCCTTCCTGCGGATGGTTGGCTGGACGCCTGCAGTGCGCTGAGTGACGCATGGGTTGCCCTCGCGGTTCCCTGTTTCTTCGTCCCCGTTCTTGTTATCTTGATCGCTTGATGCCTATGTGCGAGCCTGTCCACCTTTATGTGCTTTATTCCGCTCGTGGTCGGGACCGTATCCTGGATGGCCTGGAAGGGGTTCGGAGTGTGCGGAGTGCGGAGTTCGGAGTGCGGGCGGTCGGATGGGGTGTGGGGTGGCTAGTGACTCCATAGACCTCGTTGGACTGGTTGTCGGGCGGGCTTGTATTGTGGCCCGTGTGCGATTTCTGCATGCCCTGCCATGGGCCCCCCTGGCTGGGTTGAACAATAGGCCATTGTCTCATTGCTTGGTTTGTCTGCTGATGATGCTGCCTTGCTGCCCGTACTTTCCTCGCAGTAATTTCCCGTTGGCAGGCCGGGTCCCCTAGCGTCGGGGGTACTGTTATGAAGTCTGTCTACCGTATCTGGTCACGATAAAGAAGCCACGTGCAGGAGAGCTGGCTACGTGCGATCCTGACAGGCCCCGTGCCCGCACCTGGCATTGTTGTGTGTAGTACGTACCCCTTCACATGCCGTACGCATATCAAACCCGGAGGCCCCTAGGGTGGCCTGACCGAACCTGGCGAGGGGCTTATCTCCCCAAGTCCCCGTGCGCAGCAACGGCCACGGAACCCACGCCACGCTTGTGCGCGTCTCACAAGGGAGGCAGCCATTTAAGAGCAAACGAGATGTTGCAACCGAGTATGTCGCACCCATACGCGATGAACACAACCCACCGTGCTGGCACACGACCAACTCGCTCCTAAATCCTCATGAGAATAGCAGCGCCCGATACTGGAACGGCCCACGCGCTCACATGTAACATCAGCGAACATAAGCGATGAAATCTTAACCCACACTTGTTCTTCACAGGTCCGGAAAGGACAGGTGGAGAAGCGGGTTCCGCTCTCCACGACCTCGCAGGACGTGGCGTCCCCGGCAGCCTCCGCCGTGCCCATTGCATGAATGGAGAGATGCGTTCAGGCTCTGCCTCGCCATTCACTTTCATGTTCTTGCGTTTATGGAAACCACGAGGAGAATGACCTCAGCAATCGATGCCAAGACTCCGAGCCATACACTATGGACAGCACATGGACCGGCCGCCCAACGCACACGGGGTGCACCCAGCTCATCGCGAGGCTTACCCCACACCGCTGCGCCGCCACCACTACGATGGCACCAAGCGCATCCACACCAAGCGGCGCTATGCTCATCGGTCCCGGTACGGACTGGATACGCTATCACGCGCCATACTACATAAATGGGATAGGGCGGGCGCGAGGTTGGCACCCGCAGACGGCCCCGGCATGGCCACCGAAGGCCAGACGGACCAAACCAAATGCCGCAAGCCCTTGCAAAATCACGGGCTCACAGCCACATGGTTCAGTTGGGGACTCAGACTGGCCTATTAGACATCACCACCACTACAGGTATTGACTCGCATCAGTTGAGGTCAGGTGAGATTTTCTAGCCCCATTCGGTGGCCGCTGAGCGCATCAACATCCTGCACGTTTCACGTGTATGCGCAGTGGTCAATACAGCTTTTCTTGCGGTACCCCATGCACGTCTCCATGCAGCGCGGGCCAGCCTCAATCCACTAGAAGTTTTAATAAAAGACACGGTGTGCATATCCCAGATTGCTGGCCCGTCGCTGCCGCCCGCGGCCTTGCAAGGCTTGGGCCCCTGCCTCCACGACAGCAGAAAGGCCTCGGGACAAATTCCGAGCTATCAAACTCCACGCCAGCAGGACCACGCGAGCAGGACCCAGATCCGCTTCCACCCACATTGCATATGAAGGGTGTCCGCAGATGCCGTGACCGGGCACTGCTCACGGCCGCTGGCACATTGATCAACCCACTAGCATGCTCCACACTGGTCCCCATGCCTTCACACATTTTGCTCCCTTCCCTCCTATCTTGTTTGCCCCAGCTGTAACATTGCTACTGCCCTACTGCGGCTCTCTCCATCTCACGGTCTGTCTAGGTCATCACAGAAAGACGGGGGCTCATGGCTGGGCTCCTCGGGAATCATCGGCACGGGGTTCGGCAGGCCGAATCCACGACCGGCCGGGGTGTGGCCCACGGTCGATGGGTTCTCCTGCCTTGCCGTCGAGCAAAGTAGCGCCTCTGCAGACTCCTCATGCGGTAGGCCGTTTACCGGCCGCGGCAACGATGACGGTAATGGCTGCTGCAGGCTCGCCTGTGCCTGTGTGGCCGCGAAGGGCGTAGCGGGGGCCTGCGGGGGCGCCAGAGCGAACCCGAACCCCAGGGCCAGGTCTGAGAAGGGCGACCACTTGCGCTGCACCAGCTCCTTCACCGTCTGCAGGTCGGCGCCAGTAAGCTCCGGGACCATGCCCACGGGGACCGGGCCGGCGGGCAAGGGCTCGGGGTCCGGGATGGTTGGAATGGCAAACCGCAGGGCTGCCGGCGGGGTTTGAGACGCCGCTTTCTCCGGCATCACAGCTTTGGCAGTGGCCCCCACGCGCGGAGCAGACGGCTGCGGCTGAGCGTCCAGGGCCCGTGGCAAGGCCGCCGCACTGCTGCGAGGCAATTGGAGTTGAACGCCTGGCTCTGTTGCCATGCTGGCGGCGGAGAAGACGCTCGTCTGGAGGAACGGCGTCGGGGCTGGCGCGACGAGCGGTGGCCCATGCGCAGGCAGCACCAGGCTTGCCTCCAAGCATGCATCGCTGCCCAGGGACGCGCGGGCGGCGCCTGACGTGACCGGGGAGGCCGTGGCAGCACCGCTAAGACTTCCGGTGGCGCCGACGGCAGCGCTCCCGCTCGACCCGCAGACCTGCACAGTCACTTGTCCGGACACCTGCCAGGAAGAAGACACCGTGTTGGAGGAACGCCAGCTTTCGCCGCCGACGGCTCCACTGCCAACAGCACCTATCGACAAGGCCCTCGATCTCAAACTGCTGCTGCTACCGCCCCTGCCAGCGCCGCTACTGCCGCCTGGCCCGCTGGAGTTTGGCCCAACAGGACCAGTCGTCGGCCCATTGCTGCCCTCCGCAGCGGCCGGGGGCCTAGGGCGAGGCGGCTGGGACGACAGGGCCGCGACGTGAGGCGGGGCACAGGGCTGCATCGGTGGCTGGGGAGGGGGCCACACCAGTGCCGTACCAGTGGCCTGGGTAGCGAAAATGCACGCTGAGGCTGCAGGGGGGACGGCCGGTGCACCGCTCTCCGACACCAAGCCAGCCTGAGCGGTTGCGGCCGACGCGACGTCGCCACCGCTGCTGACGCAACCCGATGCGCCGGTGGGGTCCTCAAATGATGGTTGATGCAGAGCTGCGTTGCTCGCAGGGCCAAAGGCCACACCGCCGAGCGGCGGAAACACAACCCGCTGTGCCCCCGGCGCAGGAAGCGACAGGAGCGGGAAGCTGAACGGCGACCACTTGTCCCTAACCAGCTGCGCCAGCACCTGCCGCTGCTCGTCCGCTAGCTGCTGCGCAAAAGCTGCCATCTCCGCCTCCGCGGCGGTGGTGGCCACCGGCAGCGGTGCGTACGTCGCGCTCGCAGCCACTGCCGCATGCGCTGACAGCGGTGGTCGTGCCGCGTCCGCCAGCGGCTGCTGCACTGGCTCTTCTGCAAGCGGTACCGGATGCACAGCCGGTGGCGAGGGCCTCGCCTCAGCTCGAGCAGGTGACGTCAGCACCGGCGGGAACGACAGGCCCCCGCCGCTGTGCGGCATTGGCTGCATAAGACTAGAGTCCCGACCCACAGCAAAGGCAGACCTCATCCCTGCGCCGCCCACAAAGGGCAGGTTCAGGGTTAGGTCCGCAGACGCAGACGTATCGCCGTTGCGGCCTTCGCTCGTGCGCTCCGGCTCAACTACCACAAGCATGGGCTCCGTCTCGCCACCGAATCTGCTGGTGGCGGCATCTTGCACCCGGTTGCTGCTGCGTGAGGCCCTATCGCCGGCAGAGGACCTCACTGGGCTGTCGACGGATGGCACGTCGCCGCCTCCTTGCGACGGCCGTCTCCCGTCGCTGACCGTGTGCATTTCTTGTTGGCCCCCCTGCGAGGACGGAAGCAGGGCCGTTGCGATGTTTAGCTACATGTTGACGCCATGCAAGAAGCGCCTGGAGCTTGCCCAACCTTCTGTCTGTAGAGTGGCGACCTCCCAACTCACGTCTGGGTCCATGCGTTCGGATGAAGCCACCTGTCGGCCCGCTGCTGACACAGTGCCCTCGTCGCATCCTGCTCCACTTCTCCTGCCCTGCAGCGCCGTTGCCAGCCCGCGCCCGGCGCCACCGCTCCCACCGCCATCAGTCCCGACGGTGTTGCCGCTGATGGGTCCAGCCCTGGAGCAGGCGCCTCCACCGGCATCGCCACCGGCTGTAGTGGGGCCGCCGCCGCCATGTTCCTCAACGCCGCCGTCATCGCAGTCGACACGAGGTCCGCTGAAAGGATCGAGGCTCGCTGCTAACGGCAACCGGAACACTTTTTCCGACAAGCCGTCATGCTCATCCTCGAACCCATGCGCATTCAGGACAAAGCCGGTCTCCTCCACGGCCGTCGATCTCGGGAAGGCGCATGCCGCCTGCGCCGGCAGTGGCGGCGGTGCAGCCCCGCGCTGTGGCAACCCATGCAGCAGACAGGCGTGGGTAATGTGAGCAAGACATGTGCAAACAGGCCAGCACAAAGACTTCGAGCGCGTTTTCCTTGATACGCACTGGAGGCCAGGCGTATGCAGCGCCTTCCACCAATACAGAAATGCACTTTGGGCACAGCGTTGCGTCCGCGTAAACGCACCGCAGGACCTCCGGAGTTGGGCGGGTGCTCCACACTCATGCTGCGCCGCTTTGCGGCCCCCTGCTCCAGCGCCAGGTCGTCATGCACATGCCACACACGCCGGCGCTCGGGCCCAGTCCCGGGCCCCGCAAAGGGCTGCGGGCTTGCCGTCTCGAGGAGTTGCCATGCGGATGTAGGCGCCTGCTCTGCCCTCTGTTCTTGCCACGAGAACAGCTCAGTACGGGGTCGCTTTAGCAGGAGCCTGGCCCCCGCCGTGTTGCCAGCCCGAGGCTCCTCCCGGTGCGGCGCTGATGCAGCCGAAGCCCCACCGAGCCCTGCGGGCACCCGCCAGGGCCCGTGCTGCTGGCCCTGCTGCATCTGCTGCTGCGCAGCGCTCGCGCGGGAGAAGATCTGCTGCAGGACGTCTGCGTACTGTGGCGCCGCTGGCAGTGCAGGTCCCATGCCGTACAGCGCAGGGGCTAGCGGTTCGGGCCGCTGCACTGCCGCGGGCCTGTCGCTGCCCCAACCGCCAGCGCCACCTCCCCATCCCCTGGGGCTATGGCCCTCGGAGGCCGCCATGCCGCCGCTATGCTGCATGACGCTCGCTGCAGCAGCCGCCGCAGCAGCACCACCGCCGTTGACGGCCCAACCGGACGAGGACCCGAGCCCCAGAGCCGCCGCAGCTGTTGCCGCAGAGGAAGCGCCACTGAAGGAGAACTGCTCACTCAGTCCCGAGGCCCCTCCCGGGCTCCGCTGCTGTGATGTCGGCCCCGGCTGCACGCCCTGCGTCCCGCCAGGCGTCCGTGGCGGCCCAGCACCCACGCTGCTAGCGGGAGACAGCACTGGCGCCTGGCTAATGCTCCCGCTGATATGAGCGCTGCCACTGTTGCCCAGGTATTGGTGAAAGAGCCCAGGGCGGAACGGCGGCCCGCTGCCACGACTACTAGCTGCATTGCCAGCTAGCGGGCCGCCCCCGCCAATGCACCCGCTGCCGGTGCTGGGGCCGCCAGCGAATGCTCCGGGCGACGGCAGGCCGCCACCAGCGGCGCTAGCGTTGGCCGGCGAGGGTGCCGCGGCACCGCCGAAGAGCGCTGCCAAGTTAGCTTCGTGCACGACCGGGCTGAGGTACAGCTTGGTTGCGCGCCCCTTGCTCACAGAGCTGCCGTGACTTCCCGGGCCGCCGCCGGCGACACCAGCAGCGGACGAACCCGCAGCCGCGGCCACTTGCTGGGCCGACAGTCCCCTGCCGCTGCCTTGGTTGAACCACACGCGCGGCAAACCGGGCAATATCTCTGCTTCACCCGCCTCCTCGAAGCCAGCTAACGTAGCCTGCAATTAAGGGGCAGGAGGTTACACAACGCGGCCCACACGAGCGCGCAGTCACCATGTGCGGGGGCGGGGACGAGAGAGCCGCGACAGGGGTGCAAGCTGGGAGGGGAACAAATTGACATGAACCTGGGCCCTGAAACAAGTGCAATTGGCACGCACGTCGGCATCTCGGCGTCATGGCAAGCGGCCAGCCCCTTGCCCTCCAGCCGCACACTGCCTAACCTGCTTGAGAGCCGTGAGGGTGCCACGAATGAAGGCAGCCTCCTCGGCGTTCCGCAACTGTTGCGAGTGTCCGTGTCCATGCCCTTGGGGCAGGCTGGGGATCGAGCGGCTCCGATTGGTGCTCTGCCCGCCCGCCCCGTTGGCTGCGATGGAGTTTGCGGCGGCGCTGTCGCAGACAGATGGCGAGGGCAGGTCATCGTCGTGGTCTGACGAGGAGGAGATAGAGACGGTGCTGCTGTCGTCCTGCAGCAGAGCCTGCGTGGGCGCAGAAGCGGAGGCACAGGACAGCACAAGCTCATTGCAGCCCCATTAGAATGGGCGACGGCGCGGCGCAGTGCATAAAGTACAGGCGCGGCCTTTCAACCTCGCCACGGCCCCAGTGCAAGCAATCGGGCATGAAGTACTAAATAAAAATGCCTCAACGAAGGCACACCGGGGCGTGCCCTCTGGCCAAGGTGACTCAAATTCGGGCGGCATGATGATACCCTTACGCCCGGCGATGAGCTCGCCCAGGCACTGGTGGTTGTCAGCCATTCCCACGCGCCGAAGTACAGCAACGCGCCCCAGTGGACTGGCTCAAGGCGAGCCAACTCGTGGACACTTTCCACCCAGATCAGTGTGCTCACTGCTGATGGCGAAACATGCGATAGGCAGGATGCCATAAGGACGCCCCAGTAAACAACCCCGGCATTACAAATACGCTGCAGCCAGCGGTAAGTACCGGCCACCCGTGCCGCCCTCAGCTGGTCCGCCGCACCTGCATCGGCAAATCCGTCTGTTGCGATGCCGCCAGCGCAGCAAGGTTTGAGAGCACTGGACGCGGTGGCCGTCTACTGTTGGACGGCTGAGAGTCACTGCCGCGCCGCGTCGGGAGCGTTATTGGAAGCGGCCGGTGGCCGCCCGCCCGCGATGGCAACGGGCTTACGCTTGCGACGGCCGCAACAGCCATCGCGGCGGCGTCCACCATGCTCGCCAGCTGGGTGCTATACGGGAAAACGATTTCCTCCCGCTCCGGTTCCAGCTCGCCGGACGTTGCTGGCAATGAAGCGCCAACATTGTCGCTGGGGGCCACCAAAGGCTGTCGCTGCTGCTGTAAGGTGAAGCCGTGAGCCGACTGCGCCAGTGCCGGAAGCTCCGCCGAGGTGGAAGAGGCGGCGCCAGTTGCCGAGGCCCCGGTTTCCGAAGCGTTCAGTGGCGCCAGCGGAACAGCCACAGCGAGGCCACAGCCACCGGTAACGTTTGAGAAGGGGCTTGGCGGGGGCACGCGCCACGAGGCACCGTCTCCCGCAGAACCAACGTTCCCCAGTGGATCCCGGAGGTCTGTCGGAGCGGGTTTGTGCTCGTTGACGGCCATCGCGGCGCTATGTCCTCGAGCAACATCTGAAACCCCTTGCACGTCCACGCTGTGCGCGTCGGTCACTTCCGGCTGTCTGCGATAGCCGTGCCGGTCGTCCAGGACCGCATCTTGTGCAAGTTCGTCTCGGCTATATCCAGGGGCGCCACAGGAACTGCTACGTCTACCAAAGCACGCTAAACATTGCAGCAGGGACTTCATTCATAGCAACCCTCGTCCGTTGCCAAATGGCTCGGGCCACATGGCGTCATTTCTGACCCAAGAGCATGTCCATAGCGGGCCACTGTCGCCAAAATAAATGTAGCATGCGCAACCGACCGACTAGAATAGAAATGAACACTCTTGCTTCAATTTGTATATATATAATAGCGTGGGAGCGTGTGGTAAGACTGAATATCTTCTCGACGTACACATCTATTTTTCCTCTGTGTTTCCTCATGCGTCCACTCGCCAAGGAGCTGCTGCGACGTCTTAAATAACGAAAGATAGCAGATACCAATGATCGGGGTCGGCCTCGGCCGAGCCTTTCGCAGACCTATTGGCACAGCGTCTTCGGATGTGATTGGGCTTGGATGGGATCAAACTTATTCGATATCGCGCAGCCAGCGAGTCATGTACCGAGCGGCATTGCGGACGCTCTCGTCCGTCGCCGTTGGCGTGCGGCCCAGCCCCTCCTCTGTCCCGGCGAGCATGGCCAGTTCTGTCGCCCGTGCGGCGCCGGACACGCGCCTGCTTGCCTGCCGTGGCGCAGCAACAGTGCCCCGGGGCCAGCCCCGGGGGCGCTTCCTGAAGCCATACAACAGCTCTACGGTTGCAACGCGGGCGGTTGCGACTGACGCCCCTGTCAAAACTGGTGCGCTGTGGGGCCGCTGGGGCTTGGGCTGGCACTGGGACTGGGCTCCACTGCCCGTTGGCTCCGTTGGGCCTGGCGCCTTCCTCGGACGTGGATCTCTGCCGTACTGCGGTGCAAGCCCGGCGCCTCACCCCCGTATGCCAATCAGTATTGCAACCCAGAGGACCTTGGCATCTGGCCTCCTCTCTTGTGGGCCTGCTATACAGCGGGTTGAACGTGAGACACGGGCGGTGCCAGCTTGCAGGCTGCCCGTGCCCCGTCGGCGCCTCGCTGCCGCCGCTGCGCTCTAATAACTGTCCGCTATCGGCCCCAATGCGCAGGTGTGGCGACCACACCATCAGCAGGGGCAGCAGCGGCTAGCACGGGGGAAGAGATCATTGGCACTGTCCTGCTGGAGGTGAGCTTTGGGCGTATGATGGCTCGCGGTAGCTGCTTTCGGCTAGGCCGCAGTGCCACACGCGAGGGCTGGCCTCTGCAGTCGGCTGCATGACAGGGTTTGTGAGTCCCGAGTTCGCCAAGTTGATATAATAGGCACCAGAGGGCTGGGGCGGGTCTTCGCGCGTAGGGCCCCGCGCCAAGAATCAGACGCGCCCATTTACGGGGCGCAGGAGCGCCTGGACCGCCTGCGCATCGACCATGCCTTCCAGAATCCTACGCTTCACATTGGCGTCACATCCTGGGCGCTTTGCATCATCCATCGTTATGATTGCTCCGGCGTTGCACTCCGCGCCCATCCATCTCCTGGGATGCCTTCACTGCCTCGGACGCGCTGCCAGGTCGGCGACATGAAGTGCGGCGCCTGCTCTGCGGCGGTGAAGCGCATGCTGTGCACGCGGCCCGAGGTGGTCAGCGCGGCGGTCAACCTTGTCACAGAGACCGCTGCCGTACAAATCAGGTACAGATGGGCGCCGCGGAGTACTGCACTGTGCTGAGGTTGAGCAGTACTGAACCGTAGGTCCCGCAATCGCCGGCCCAAACATGGGTTGCTCCTTATGCAGCTCGGGTCAGCGAACAAAATTTTCGACTGCCATCGCCGAGTAGAGACGTGCCCGCTTCAAGCGCGCTCCGCCTGGCCCTTGGGCCCATCGGCAGGGGCTCTCCCGCGAAACTGGGGCCTGTGTTGGCGGACTTTGTGACGTCGCGCGGCTTCGCCTCGCGGGTGCGCACTGCCGGAGGCACGCAAGGCGAGGAGGACGATCCGCTTGGCGTGATGGCAGCAGACGAAGCGGACCGCAAGCGGAAGGTGCGGCGGAGGCGAGGGGGCGGAGTGGCTTCGGACAGAACCGGGTGACCTACAAATACAGATTTAATCGGAGTACGGGGAGCTCATGCGCATGGGACCCATACTGATCAGGTGGGGATTTGCGATGCAACCTTTGCGATACCTCTGGCTGCATGGACACGTGCCTCTTCCCCGTGCGCCAGCCAGCGCCTCGACCGCAGCCTCATACTGTCCTCTGCGGCTGCGCCATTCTAGTATGCCATATATACGCATTCCTTATCCCGTCCGGCAGGTGTTCTGCTCTGGACAAAGCCTTCTTCTGCCCTTCGCTTGAGTCCTTGCCGCCTTGACGCAGGCTGAGGCGCAACGCAGCCTGGTAGACCTGGCCATTGCGTGGGCGCTGGTGGCGGCGTGCTGCGTGCACCACGCGGGCCACCTGCTGCACGCCATGGGCTACCACGAGATGGCGCACGCGCCGCTGCTGGCGGCGCTGGCCGACCCGCGGGTCAGCGGCGCCTTGGGCGCCTTCGCACTTCTTGGACCAGGCCACAGGTAGGGTGCGAGGGAGAAGCGTACCTGCGAATAGTGGCGGGGCCAATGACGTGCGCGGTGTGGGCCACGGGGTCGGTTGGATACTCGACAGGTGCCGCGGTACATGTCGTACGGAGTCAGAATCTCGCCGTATCCAAGCCATGCGTCTGTCAAGGACGTCCCAACAGTACCTATGAGCATAGCGTTTCGCTGACCCTTTGTGAGTCCGGTTCCCACGGCCCGACCCGGCCATGACATCTGCATGCTGTCCACTGGCTCGTCCTTTCTACGTCCACTTGCTTACACTAACTCCCATTTCGCTCCTGCCTTGGTCCCGCCTGGCACCGCTTCAATCCTCCAAACGCGCTATTCCGCCCCTACCCCATGCCCTCAGGCTTCTCGTGGACGGCTTCAAGTCCCTGGCCGCAGGCAACCCCAACATGAATAGCCTTGTGGGGCTCGGCTCCACCGCGTCTTTCGCGGTTGGCCTGGCCGGCGCGGCGCCTGGCCTGGCGGCCGCCTTCGGCCTCCCCGGCGCCTCCTCCGCGCCGGCTGCTTCTCTGCTGCTGGCTGCAGACGCGTCGTTCCTAGAGGAGCCCGTTATGCTGCTGGCCTTCGTGCTGCTAGGGAGGGCTCTGGAGGCGAGGGCCAAGGTGCGATGCGGTCCCTGGGGTGGCCCGCTGGTGCCCGAGGGTAACCGCCATGGGAGGTTTATCGCCCGGCATGCCCGGTGTATCGTGTGCAGGGGTACCAGACTGCCAACCGCCCGGCGCGTAAGAAGGAAACAGCAAAGAAGGAGAGAGCCTTGAGGCTCGGGGCCGACGGCCAAAGCTGCTGGTAGTTCTGACGCGCCGCCCCGGCCGGCTGTGCCCCGGCCGTTGCGCCCCGCAGGTCCAGGCGGCAGCGGACCTGCAGTCCCTTGCCCGCCTCATCCCCGCCACTTCGCGGCTCGTGCTGGACCCGGGGGCCCCACCGCCCGGCAAGGCCGCGGCAGCGCCGGCCGCCGCCCCGGCGGTGGAGTTCATTCAAGTGCCCACCAACAGCGTCCGTGCGGGTGACGTGCTGCGGGTGCTGCCGGGTGCGTGGGGCAGTTGGGGCGGGGGCACGCAAGAGGGTAGAGGAGGCGAGAGGCATGGGCCGGGGAGCGCCGCACGCTCCGGCTGCCACGTAGACAGCAAGCAAAGGAGTGGCGGAAGAAGTGGCGCCCCGTGGCAGGCAGGGATGCCTAGCACCTAGCTATCGGGCCGTCCGCCTTGCCTTATTCTGTGGTGTTCGCTGGCACTATCGCACTCACGGGCCCGCAGGCGAGAAGGTCCCCGTGGATGGGGAGGTGCTGAGCGGCGAGTGCAGTTGTGACGAGGCTCTACTGAGCGGCGAGAGCGCGCTGGTGGCCAAGGGGCCTGGCTCGCGGCTGGTGGGCGGCACGGTGGCGTACGAGGGGGCAGTCACCATGCGCGCCACCGCTACCGGAGCCAGGTCCACGCTGGCGGGTGGGTAGCTGCGCACGGCACTCATCGACGGTGTACGGCCCGTATGCCGGTCCATCGTGGGGGAATCGGAGTGAGAGCGCAGCGATGGGTTCCAAACCGCGCCGTTACTAGAATGTTGAGGAAAGTTGCAGCGGGTTAGTGGTGGATGACGTTGCCAAGCGCCGGGTGTTTGGCAGGATTGCTGTGCAGTGGGCTTGGGAGGGCGGTACTGCCACAGCGGACCAGGGCGGGTTCGGGGGCTGCCGGTGCAGCGACGTCAACCCATCCTGGCATCGAGCGTCTCCGCTTCGCCCCACAGACTCCATAGCACTGGTGCACCGAAACGATCCTCGAGCAATTCATTGCAGCGAGCCCTCTACTTGGAGGTATCCCACTGCCCTGCCGCTTGCCATCCCACCCTCTTAAACCTCGGTTCTTATCCTGCGCAGGGATCGCCCGCCTGGTCTCCGACGCGCAGGCGCGGGAGGCGCCGGTGCAGCGGCTGGCGGACGCTGTGGCGGGCCGCTTCTGCTTCGGCGTGATGGCAGCCGCCGCAGCCACCTTTGCGTTCTGGGCCACCGCCGGCCCCACGCTCTTCCCGCGCGTGTTGGAGGACGTGGCGTACGGCAGCTGGGCCACCTTGGAGGCATCATACCACAGCCATGGTGTGCTGATGGGTGCGGGCTGTTGTTGGGTGCATGTGCCCTGTGGAGAAGCCCTTGGGGCACGGACAGTGCCCGGCATGACAAACGACCCCCCGTGTCGTCGCTGTCGGATCACGCGGTGCGCAAATGTGGGCGTCGGCGCCCGCGCGGGGCTGCGGGACAGCGCAGGCATGCCACCTCACAGCACACCTCACAGCGTGTGCCATCAACCCGGCAATCCAGCAAGTGAACATCCATAACTGTGCGCTGATGAAGCGCCTATGGCCCCACCGGCCCTGCGTGAGCCCCACGCCGCCTTGCCTCGTGCTGCCTGCCCCGTGTACGTGACCGTGCGTGCGGTTGCTTCTCCCGCCAGGTGCTGGCGGCTGGGGCGGCGCCATGGCGGCTCTGGACGACGAACTGGTGTCCGTCTCCCCGCTGGCGCTGGCGCTGCGCCTGGCGGTGGACGTGCTGGTGGTGGCCTGCCCCTGCGCGCTCGGCCTGGCCACGCCCACGGCCGTGCTGGTGGCGTCGTCACTGGGCGCGCGGAGGGGCCTGCTGGTGGGACGCGGGTGAAAGCACGGGGTCGGTTCGCTCGGGCGTCGGACAGGTGTGCGAGCCTGCCCCAAGCTTGCTATCCCCGGAATGTTGGAAGAGTGACGTGTCGCCGCTCCTTGGCCAGCGGCACGTGTAGTCGCAACGCAGGTCGCAACTCCTACCCGGCGCCAACCCTCCGTCCCGCGCCTAACCGCTCATCGCCCGCCCCCCACCCGCCCGTTGATGTCTAAGCCCTCCCCATCAAATCCCTCACCCGCCATTGACAGGTGCGCGGCGGCGACGTGCTGGAGCGCTTGGCGGCCGTTGACACAGTCGTGCTGGACAAGACGGGCACGCTGACGGAAGGTGGGCGCCCCGGAGGCGGCGAGCTCCGACTCCGGCAGCACTTGTATTGCGCCATCTGTGCGGAAACGCACCGTATGCGATATCCTCGCTCACTGCACACCGGGTCACCCACACACCCAACGCTTCTCCACACCCCTTGTCACACCGCAGGAAAGCTCCGGGTGCTTGGCATCCAAACCGCGGTCCGACGACAGCAGCCGGTCGCGGCGGGCGCCGCACTGGCCTCAGCGATCGGCCTAGGCCCCAGCAGCAGCGGCAGCACCGCGGCAAGCCATCACAGCGGCGGCCCGGCCAACGACAGTGGCGGCAGTAGCGGCTGGCACGCGACCGCGGAGGATGAGGTGCTTCGAGTGGCGGCAGCTGTGGAGGCGGCCACCCGGCACCCGCTGGCGGATGCCGTGCTGGCAGAAGCGCGACAACGCGGCCTGGCGGCAGCGGCGCCGCCGGTGGAGGAGGCCTCGACAACAGCAGGGCGGGGAGTGCGCGCGCGGGTCGGCGGGCGATGGGTGGCTGTCGGCCGACGAGACTGGGCTCTGGAGGCCGTCGGCGCTGTCAGCGGCGGCGCCATGGATTGCGACGTTGGCATGACGGCGCAGCCTCCTGAGGCTGCGGCTCCGGGCGCCACGTCCGTCTGGGTGGCGGCGGAGGGCGAAGGCATCCTGGGTCGCATCTGGCTGCGAGACACGCTTCGGCCGGATGCCGTTACGACGGTTGCGGCGCTGACGGCGGCGGGGAAGCAGGTGCGGGTAATGTCGGGAGACGACCCCGCGACGGTGGCGGCGGTGGCAGCGGCGGCCGGCGTGCCGGCGGCGGCAGTGGCTGGCGGTCTGTCGCCGCAGGACAAGCTGGACGGCGTGCGGGCGCTGCAGGCGGCCGGCCGTGTGGTGGCGATGGTGGGCGACGGAGTCAACGATGCGCCGGCGCTAGCAGCCGCGGACGTGGGTGTTGCCCTTAAGGTGCGGCATGGGGCATGTGGGACGATGGGGTGAGGACACAATGCCAAGCGGCCCGGCACGGCAACAGGTGGCGCTTTAGTGGGCCACCCTGCCCCAAACGTGCTAGCCTACACCTACCTACGTGAATGCGTAGGAAAGCCGGGGTAATGAGCGTCTAGGAGTATGGGGTGACGTAGGTGCGTGCATGTTAGGGTTTAACGACGAGTATACGGGTAGAGGGATGGTGACGTTCGCGGCACATTTTTCTACCCCTGAAACGGGCTGCAGTAGTCCAATAGGATATATATGCTGCGCGCAGTCGGCAAAGCCGGACAGAGATTGGCACGGCCTGGCTCGGTCTGCTGCCGACCTGCTGCATAGCCACAAGGGTTACCAGCGCCAACTGGTGAGCACGTACTGTTGTGGTGATCGTGTCTCATTGCTGATCCCGCAGGGCGGCTTGGACGCAGCTGGGGAGGCGAGCGGAGTGGTGCTGATGGGCGACCGGCTGTCCCAGATCCTCGATGCGCTGGATCTTGGATCCGCCACGCTTGGCAAGATTCGTCAGAACCTGACGTGGGCGCTGGCGTATAACGTCGTGGGCATCCCACTGGCTGCAGGTGAGACCACGTCGCCTTCAAATGCTCTTCAGCCCCCCTAGCTCGCTACCCAACCACAGCGCGTACCGTACCCCCCCCCCTTCACTCACGCACCCCACTCCAAGCACTCCCGACACCGAAGCTCGCCTTCCCTTCACCGGTCTCAGGTGCCCTCCTGCCGACCATGGGCGTGGCGCTTAATCCCTCCGCTGCCGCTGCAATGATGGCCTTCAGCTCCGTGGCCGTCGTGTCGAACAGCCTGCTGCTGCGCCTCACAGCCTTCGGCAAGGGCACAGAGACGGCCCAGGCTGGTGTGGGGGCGGGCGGCGGCAGCGGCAGCGCCTGAATGGCCCGGCCCTTGGTGTGGGGCTTCGCAGCCAGTGGCATCGTACATGTGTGGGGCCATGTATGGTAAAGAAAAGAGGAATCTGCATAAAAAGATGGAGCCTGCCATGGTACGGTATGCGGGGTACCAGGGTATGTAGGGTATCGGCAGGTACAACGGATGGAGGCACTGGTGTGCAGGTGACGAGAGTATACCGATAGCATGTCGGCATGGTGTTGACGCGATTGCGCAGTCGACTGCGCATGATGTATTTGAAGTTGGGTTGTGTACGGTACGTACGGCACAGGGAAGGCAGCCTCTATGGAAACGCGCCAACCCTTGGGGCAGGCTGCCGGAGAGGGGGTTGGATAGATCCGAGGCGACGGTGTATGCGTCGTACTGGTCTTACATCCGGGCGGCGGCGGCCGGGGAGGCCACGGGCTTGGCGGCGACTCCGGTGACAGCGGCGGCGGTCAGCGGCGGCGGTCAGCGGCGGCTCCGGCGACGGCGGTTTTCGACGGCGGCTCCGGCGACGGAGGCTTTAACAGTGACGGCGGCGGGGGCAGCAGTGGCGGCTCCGGCGATGGCGGCGATGGATGCTGGACGGAGCAGGGATGTGAGGGGTGTAGCCGCAGCGATGCTTCGGCAGGTAACCCGCGCAGTGGTCGAGCGGGATAGCGGGAGTGCTGCCACTGTGGTATGGTTACAACCTCACTACCTATGTCTCGACTTCGTACACGTACCTCAGTAGTGAGATCAGTGTACGTCGTCAAAGCTACCGGTATCCCCGGGATCGTGTTGCCGTGTAACACACGCCAGTCGAGTCCAAATGTCCCCGGCGTTAGTGTTGAAGAAAGAGAACCAGAAACGGGGAAGGCAGCCTCTACGGACATACACACCCGAGGGTTGTGCTGTTAACACCAGGGCGCCGAGTACAGGGCATGGCGGGCGAGGTATACGAGCAGACGGGCCCTCCCGGTGTTGAAAAACGAACAAAAACCGGGACAGTGACCCTCAGGGTCGAGTGGGAGTGGGGCTCGCCTCTGTACGTCAGACCGACGTCTCTATTTCTCCGTGCTCCTCGTCACAAGAAGGGCTTTCAAGGGCGTGTGCAGCTGTAACGACAACATCGCGACCGCTCCAGCGAGCATCTTGCGTGAAGCCTCAGAAATGCGCCGAGTGTCACCAAGTACACAGGTAACCCGTCGCCTCACAACACACATGTGCAGAAGCTGCCTCGCGTCATAGTCGTGCACTTGTGGCGGGCAAGTGTGGAAGCCGCCGCGATCATCCGGACACGGTAGTAGCGAGGCAGTGCCGGAGTGGTCTACTGACTTTCCTAAGCCTTACTTTGTACCATTATCGGTTGTGGATGTACACTAGTCGGCGAGCGTGCGCTCGAAGGGCTGACAATGCGAACAAGTGCGGCGTGCGAGGATGGTGAAGCGCCTGCGTAACACTACTGACGATAAGCCGAAGCAACGATAGTTGCTGAGGCACCAAAAATACGGTTCGAGCCGTTGCATTTGCAACGTGGTTTGGTGGTTATTGGTTGTGGTGTGGTTTGGTGGTTATTGGTTGGTTCGTTGTGCGGCGTAGCCCCCTTTCTGGGCAAACGCCCTTGCACGGGAGAAGGCAGGATATAGATAAGTCCGCCGAACGAAAGTGAGACGGGCGCGCATGTGACTGGAGGAAGGAGTGGGCCGCGGGGATGACGTGGGTTTGCCCCGAAACCTCCAGCTAGGACGGCACGGCATGAGGTGAGGCCCTCGGGGTCTGCTCCGAAGACTGCCGTGCAGGTTTACGCACTTTTGCTCCGAAGCCCGCCATGACGTGTGCGTGCTGGGGTGGCTGCAATATACTGATGCGTATCTGTACTGCTGCTAACTGTGTTGATTGAG
>LSYV01000007.1:2224154-2248454 GCA_001584585.1 Gonium pectorale | reverse complement strand
TCGTTGCAGGAACCTGGGGTGGCCGGGCCGCGCACCTGCCGGGTGCGCGGCGCGCGGCAGCCGCCGGTGCTGGCGGCTTGGGGTTCGGGTCGGCCGGTCTCTGTTGGCCTGTGGGTGTTCGGTCGGGCCTCGGGCGCGGGCGCCCGACGTCGTTGTTCCGTTTTGGCGCGCTGGTTTGCGCTGTGTGGCGCCGGCGGGTTCCGGCTGGTCGCGGCGGTCGGCTGCGTCCGGTTTTCCTGCTTGGCGGCCTGCGGGGGCGTTTGGCTCGCCGCCGGCGCCACTGGGTTTTTTGGCTGGTTGCCGCTGTTGCGCTCGCCGCGCTTGCTGCGCTTCTTGCGCTCGCTGCGCGTGTTTGCTCTCTCTGCTGTGTAAAGGTCCTCGTCAATGCCTTGGGGTCCGGTTGCCTCCACCGGGTCATCACCGCATTGCATTAAAGCGAGGGACAGCTACTGTAGTACAGAACGGCCTATCGATGCGGCTACACCTCTCGCATCCCCGGATTCCCCGCCCCGTCCAGCAGCCATCCCGCCGGCATGACCGCCGGGAAACCCCGCGGATGTGCGGCAATGCCGGCGCCAAATTGATGAGCGGGTCAGGGAATGGGTGGCCTCCCTGGTCCATGTGTCAAAGCGCTCGGTACTCTTCATGTACGACTGGCTCTGCCCCGACCGTCTCCGCGCAAAACAAGCTGACTCTGCACAACGCACGTTCATCCCCGCCGCGCGGTAGTGCGACTCGTGCGACTGGCTACGTCGACAGGACACCGAGCGAGCTTGCCGAGGAGGGCTGAGGCGAGGAGGACGCAGATGGAGAGGAGGAGAGGCTGCAGGGGCGATCACTCCCGGCTCGGTGGGCCGCTGAGGGCCGGTCTGAGAGGGACCCTGGAACGCGAGAAGGGCGAACAGTGCCGCGAGTACAGAAATGTTTACACATCCATCCGGCATACCGGCACAACTTGTTCGTGGGGAGCCCTTTGGAGGTACCTTTTCATACACGAAACCCATCAGTACAGCATGTCACGTCACGGCTACATGCGCCCAGCTCCATTGTTCGCTAATGTAATTACTAGAAACTTGAGGTCTATTTGGCCTCCACCTGAATTGTGGGATCGGAATCTACAAATAGACCCCATGTTCCTTCATGAAGATCAACTTCATTATTAGCATCAAGTTGTCTACAACATCGGACACACCAGAAATGTAACAGCACGAAACCCACAGAAGCCTTTACGTGATAGAGCGCATGGCCACGTGCCATTGAGGACTTTAATGCATCGGTACCAAGGCAATGAACTGCTAGCTGGCAAGACAGGACACGAACCGGACATATCAGGCCATACGTCAGCGAGGCGCATGTGACGGAACTGGAGGAGCACGCCGGATGCGCGTAACCCCATGCCCGTCACCCACGTTTCTCACGGAAACCCACCACACGCATCTGACTACATGCATTCACGTCCACACAATTGTCCCTGCGACCGAGAACGCTCCTCGCCCACGGCGAGGTCGGCCCTTGGCGTCCCGCCGGCTCGCGTACAGCCAAAGTCAATCCTGTTTGGAACGTATGCTGGATATATTCCTTACCGTAAAATCTGTTCCTTTCAATACACTGCAATATCCTTGTCTCCCAAAGAAGTCCAACAGTCGGCCTTGACAACCCACTCGTATACCGGTCAGCCCGGCCCTCACTGGCCCTCGCCCGTCCCACCATTGGCGCTGCGGCCAGAACCTCCGCCACCACCGCTGCCGCGGCGCAGGAGTGCGCTCGCCACACCGCCCAGGAGCCGCAGCCCAGCACCGGCGCCACCCATTACAAGCGAAACGGGATTGATGCCTCCGCCGCGACGGCCGCCTTGCCCCGCTGCGGCATCGGCCGAACCACCGGCGTTTGCCCGGTCCACTCTGGATCCGGATCCGCTTTCCGTAGCGGAGCCGCCCCCAGCCGCCACTGCCGCCGCCGTGGAAGCCACCCGAGGGCGTGTGTGCGGTACGGTCCGCGCCGCCACAACGACCCGGCCGCGGGCGCTGATGTTCTCGCCTCGCCTGGCTCGGCCTGTGGCTGTGCCACGGACTGAAGCTGTGGGGGGGACGAACGAGCTCCACGTCTGCGGATACGGCGGGGCCGGCTGCATCAGGGGAGGCGGACGCCTCGTCCTTGTGGTGCGCCAGGGACGCCGCGTCCTGGCCTTCCGAGCGGCGAGCGACTTGCCGGGTCGGCCGCTCGTCCTCCGTGTCGCCGCCGCTCTCCTCACAACCCTTACCCTTGGGCACAGTGCCGTCGGCAGCGCGGCCGCGAGCGGTGCCGACCTGCGGCCCGGTAGTGCCCGGTTCCACCGCGGTCGCTGTTCCCGCTGCTGACCCCGCCGCTGCCCCCGCGGGCGGCCGGCGCACTGCTTGTATGGCGTCTTGCAGCCACCGGTCCGCCAGCGCCGCAACGCGCGGCATGAGGCTGGGGCTCGACATGGCCAATGCCATCGAGCCCATCATCATCTCGGCGTTCTGCACAGGGCACACACACGCGCTTACGCTCGTCGTATGCGTTTTCCTTTTCAACACATGGGTGGTGGTCGCCGCCGAACCAACATGCAGGGACATCACCCCTTCGACTGCCCCTGGAGCTGGGTCCTACAACGACGCCATCACTTTCGCGCTTACGCTCGTCGTATACGTTTTTCTTTTCAACACACATGGGCGCCAGCTGAGGCTTCTCCGCTTTCATCGTTCCCCGGCTGCACCGACAGCGAACCTACAAACATCCCTCCCTTGCGAGAAACGGTTCTGGGTTTGAAGCTGACGCGATTCCCGGCCAATCCTCATTTCGGGACATACAGGGGCGCGCGGCAGGCGCGATGACCTCGGTTGCAACCTCGATTGGCTGTTACAGCTATATACACGCAACGCCCGGCCCTACGGCCCCACACGAGACACCATACCCAACCTACCCTCAGCGCCCGCCGCTGCACGTTGCGCAGCTGCTCCTCCGTGGGCCGTGCCCGCCCCGCCGCGTCCGGCCCCTGTGCCAGTCGCTCTACCAGGCTCCGCTCCACATTGTCAAGCATCGCCGGCAGGTCCGGTACTCCGTCCGAGGCGCGGACCGGGACATTCCTCAGTAGGCTCGCTGCCGAGCGGCTATCGCCGCCAGGCGCCGCCGCCGCCATGGGGAGGAAGCCGCGGAACAGCGCGCTCATGTCAGCAGCGCCAGAGCCGGCGGCCCGCGTAGGGTTGGTGTCGAGAAGCCCCTCAGCCTCGGACACCGTGGAGAGCGACATGCACCAGAGCATGCGCGGCATGAGCTCCGAAGCCGCCGGAAAGAAGGCTGCAGTCATGGCGTCGACCTGGGCCGACAGCACCTGGGCAACGGATGGGGCCCCCGCGCGCTGCTGCCGCTGCGGTCTCTGCCCTGTCTCAGTGGAGGAGGACGGTGAAGGCGCCGTGGTAGAGGGCATGGCGGGGCTGGCGCCGTGGGCGCGGGGCCGCCCTGCTGCAGCCGGCCGCTCCACGCCCGCAGAACCCGCCGAACGAGTTGAGCTGGTAAAGAACCCGCCCCGGAGAGCCGACCTCGAGCTGCTGCCGCCGCCGCCAGTGCCGGTAGCGCTGCCCTCCGCCGCAGGCGCTGGAGCAGCGGGGCTCTCGTACAGGTTACGAGCCTGGTTAAAGAACCCACCGCGGAGGGCCGTTCCCTGGACCTGCTGCCCCTGCCCCGGGCCGTGCTGACCGCTGGCGCCACGACCACCCTGATTAGCTGGAGCTGCTGGCTGTTGCTGTGCTCGGCCGCCGGCCGGGGGCACTGACCTGGACCCGAGATGCAGCTGAGCGAAGCGGGTCCGGAGGGGCTCCAAAGCAGCCTCTGCAGCGAGGCGCACCTCAGGTGCAAGGTCAGGGAGTCCACCTGCGACTGGCATGGCGGCGCCGAAAGGGAATCCGCTCAATTGCTGCATCGGAGGCATCATAAAGCCGGTCCTCTGTTGCGGCGGGGTCTGCCGTGGGGGCGGCTGCGGTTGCGGCTGTCGCGGGCCCGCTGCGTCTGCATTTGCCTGGCCGGCTCGCACCGCCGTCACGCTTGCGCTCCGATCGCGTTCGGCGCCCGAGGCGCCCGTGCCAAGAGCGGTGCCAGACAGGCTGTGTCCAGTGCCAGCCGCATGCTGCTGAGAGGAACGGCCGGCCTCTTGCTTCAGACGGGTGCGGCAGACCGGACAGGTGTTTTGCTGCGGGAGGGAGCGAACGAAACGCGCCGTCAGACACACATGCGGCATGTGAGCGGCACATGAGCAAAGGAACCGCGCACAGACCCGCTGCCCACAACTAAACTCCGCCGACCAGCAGGCCTTGATCAATTGGCCATTACCACACGGGGTGGCCTGTCGCCCTCCGCCGCCCCTACATTCTCGCCAGCTCCACCCGCCCACCTGTTGTAGCCAGGGCATGATGCAGCCCTCATGGAAGCAGTGGCGGCATGGCAGCTCTACCACCTCCCCGCCCGCCTCGAAGGCGTCGTGGCAGACGGTGCAGACCTCACCCGCACGACAGCTCGCCAAGCCGCCGCGCGCCGAGCTTGTGGCGCCCTCCCCTGCCTCCGGAGCGGCCGCCGGCGCCGCTGCCTCCGACGTTGCCTCCGCCTGGGACGTTCCGCCATGCTGCGGGGTCAGGCGCACCCGCACCTCGGTGCCATGAGCCTCCAGCCGGAGCGACACCAGCTTGCCAGCTCCTGCAGTTGCCTCCGGCACGGCCTCCCGCACACGCCGTCGCGGCAGCAAATCGCACACCTCCTGTGGCGTGGAGCTCCGAGGCGGCATGTACGCGTCCAGGATGCGGGTGACCACGGCGTCCAGGTCGTCCCCGACCACCCAGTCAGCAGGGTTGAGAGCCAGCGCATCGCTGCATGAGGGCAGTGCAGCGATTGGGGACAGACGCGTGGACTTCAGCAACCGCGCACGCGTGTATGGCCGGAACAGTCCGTTTGGGTTGCGGCAGATTGGGCCTAATGCATTGCCCTAATGGGTGAGCATACCACCGCATGCCTACAACACAGGTATTGACAGAAAAAGTGATATGCTCTCCTGCTTCTGGTGACACACCGGGAGGGCCCGTCTGATCCTATACCTCGCCCGCCATGCCCTGTACTCGGCGCGCTGCTGGAAACATCACACCCTCGGGTGTGTATGTCCGTAGAGGCTGCCTTCCCCGTTTCTGGTTCTCTTTTTTTTGCTCTCCACTGGCGACCGCCAGAGAAGAGACTAGCTACTGGTTGGCGGCAGCTGACTAAGGACACATGCGAATACAATAATGAAAAGCGCTGAGAACGGCCCGCCTCTCCGGTGCTGCGGTCCATTCGATACCCCTGCAGCGCTGCGCACTTCTCACCCGAACGGTGCTCCCATGGTGAACGGTGACAGCAGTGCCCCGTCCTGGACCTGCAGCACGAACGCCTGCTGTCCATTCGGGAGGCTCATCGGTCCGAAACGACTGATCGCATCCACGAAATTCCGGACGGGACGACGGTCGAAGGTTGCGTGGAACTCAATGACCGGTCCACGACCGGCGACAGCATGCCGAGGGCCGGTACCAGGAGGTGGGGGAATCTGGTTCGGTGAAGCGAACCCGTCGGGTTGAGCGGCTGTCGGACGGACGTCCACCGCGGGAGCCTGGCTGGCCGTTCCACTCCTCGTCGGCTGTACACCCATAGGCGCGGCAGCCGCCTGCGCATACGAAGGTGGCATGTTCCACCCCCGTGGTGGCGAACGGTCGGGTTTGAGCGACCTAAAGACTCGCGTCGCTTCGCGAAGGCCGCGGGATCGTCCCGAACGCACAGCCCAAGATCATCCTTACGCATGGCACGGATTACTTCAGGTTTTTTCTCGCATGGAACTGAAGTTGCGTCGCACGCACAGTCGCAGCACGATAGCAGCATGGCCACAACCTGCAACGATCTGCCAATATTGTGCCAAGAAGCCCCAAGACATACCTGGATGATAACCTCCACAAAGTAACTCTCGCACTCAGGACACATAAGGGTTCCATCCTCGTCAGTTTCAAGAGGAAACTCTGACGTTGGAAACACACCAGAGCAAGCGTAGCAGTGCACAACTTGAGACGTCATGGTATCTCGCCTCACTCAAAAACGAGGCGTGTCACAGCTAATTGACGGTCCACGGCAAACACCACGCGATACGCATTCAATCTTTTAGTTGGAGCAGCGAACGAGGAGGCTCTCTGGGGCTGCTTGGGCCCTTGTATGGTGGTTTCGGTGCTGCTGCTGTACTCGTCTGTGTGGCTGTGTTCGTGTTCATCTTCTCGTAATCCCCTGCTCGTAAGCTCCTAGGCGTCAGTCCTTGCCATGCCTGTCCTGGAAACACCGCATACATTGTGACACAGCACTCTCGAAGAACGTCCTGGAACGGGGTAGAAGGCGCCCCCCCCCCCCGTAGTCTCCCCTGCCCTAGGACCTTACATGGATCAAAGCATGGCATGGTATACTTGCCCTTGCATTGGGATGAGTACACAGCTGTTGGTAACGGGAAGGAGACATCACATGCCTAAATCCCGGAGCGAGAAGGGCACGGAAGGGCGCAGAGGCTGCCTCTCAGCAAGCCACTAGCCTATGCGGCCTCTCCCCAGGCCTACCATTCGGCCTCCTCTCCTTCATCCTCCTCGGCCTGTCTCAGCGTTCTGCAGACGGTGCAAGTCGCACGAATTAGCAATGTTGCGATTAGGGGAGAGCCTGATGTATGTGCTCGAGTTACAATAGGCAATGCTGTGTCCAGCAGTATTCTGGGATGCTGCGTTTGAAGCAAGGGTCGAGAGTTGAGTGCTAATCCACCGTACACCGTGTAAGTATACACGCACTTACTCCTCACCCTTAGGACCACAAGGACCACACCGCACGACATTGCGGATTCATACGTAAATCCACCACAATAAAAGACGTCAGTTTGTGTAAATCCCACCCCAATCTGATATCACGGTGGCATGCAGCAGAGACACCCGAACCAAGGTCAATCACTGTCTTGAAAATGGCAGGAGGGTGCAGCGCGGCATGCACACAGTCCGCAGTCCGAACGCCCTGTCCATCATCGCACGCACGGCGGCAAAATGCGGCATTGCATATACTACGCAGCGCGGGTTCGCCCCGGGTGTCCCCTCCGCACGGAACACTGCTAGCCGTCTATGTACATATGGTTGCCAGCGAGATCCAAAGGGAATGTCCATGTCCATAGGGTGAAGCGTAGTAGAAGTTAAGTGTCCAGAGCCGCACAGCACACACAACTACACGATATTCTTGTCCAACAAACACCATCGTGTGCATGGCTATCTCCGAGTAGGTGGAGGTGGGGGACCTTGTCAACCCCACACAGCCACACAGCCCTGCATCAATCACTTCGCGGGTACAACGTTACGGCAGTACGGTAGCAAAATCACACTGATAGTGAAGCTCGAAAAGGAGATTTCACAGAGATAGTCGCAATGTGATCTATATCCAAACATCAGCGGAGAATCACGCTCAGTCACGAGCCCAAGGGCCAATCCCAGCTTCCGGAGTTCCCTTGCATAACCTTCGTTTCTCAAATATAGCCTATAAAGTAAACTGTGTCTATACCACGACGCCAGTTTAAAGATCCCAACGACCACCCTTGTGTGGACGTACTCAGCGTACTCACGAGTGCCGCGGGTAATCTACCTGCGTAATTGAGGAGGGTAGCGTACTAGCGTTCCTCCCTAACCCTAGAACACACGGGCCCCAGAGGTAACATCGCGACCCCGCCGCCGCACTCCGAACCCCGCACCCGCACTCCGGCACTCCCTATGCCCCCTCTGCCTCACCCTTCGGCAGGTAACCCGCGCAGTGGTCGAGCGGGATGGCGGGAGTGCTGCCGATGTGGTCTGGTGTCAACCTCACTACCTCTGTCTCAACCTCACTACCCCGGAGCCTGCACCGCCGGGTGATGGCAGTAAGCTGTGCGGAGGATGCCAGCTATCCCACCCCGCTCCACGGGGCTGCGTGACCAAATGCCGTGACCTAGGTGACCGGTCACAAGGGGCTGCAAGCCCATCATCATCCCGACGCACAAAGTACTGGGCGACTACAGGCTGAGGCCCTCATAGGACTGCGGGACCCAGCAGCCAACCCTGCTGGCCTCAGGTTACCACGCCAGCATGTACCACGCCGGCACACTGCCGCTGGCGAACTCGTCGAGCGGTTCGAGCTCGTGAAGAAGCCGCCCCGATAAGCCTGATACTCTGCATCCATTTGGTCACCCGCCAGCCCACTCGGCCAACCCAACGACCAACCGTGTGTTGGCCGCGGCTGGGTCTAGCTGCTGTTTGTGTGACGCCATTTCCGTTGATCGGCCAGTGCTATGCCCTGCGAAAGAGAGAAGACACGAACAAGATCCCGAATCAGGAACATGGGATGAGACGGCCGGGAGATTGATGTGGGAACGCCGACCGCCCGCAAACAGCACCAGGTTGCTCCCACTCAACCTCTCGAGTAGCCGCACAGCAAGCGCCCTTCCGTCCATGACCCCGTGTACCACGGTCCGTGCCCTGTAAAGTGCCCGACCCCGCGAACACGCGCCCGCTGCGAACTGCCACCGCCTTATGGACTCACGTGAGCCTGGCTGAGCTCCAGTGCCTTGTCGGGGCTGAGTTTGATGTACGGCTCGTCCGGCTCATAGTACGTGGACTCGCCCGTGGCGGCGTTCCACCAGTAGCGGAACGCTTGGCCTGCAGGGAGAAGTGAGGGCGCAACGGAATGGGACGCAGGTGGCGAGTGATCGCGACGGGCTCGAGGTGGCACACGACTACCAGCTGGCGCTGGTAGCGGCCAGCCAGCACTGACAGGCTGCGGTCACACGACCAGCGATTCCATGCTACAACGCCATCTACCACCATCACAACGCGCCAGCGTGAAGCACTTGGACACTGACCCGTGGGTCTGAAGACGTCCATGCACTCGTGCCAAACCATGCCCACGGCGCCCTGGCGCTTGGCCTTGCTGCGTGGCTGGAGAAAGTGCCCGGTCTCTTGCGCCTCGTCGAAATGCCGCACGTGAGCCTTCTCGAGCGCCTGGTCAAGCGGCACCACCTGCGTTGCACCGGGCGAGCTTCAAGACTAGGTCAGGGGTCCGGCCGATGCAAGTTGCACAGATGGCACCGGTTGCATGGGCGATATGACTCCGAGTGTCAGCCCAGCTTCATCATAGGGCGTCCATCCCTTCAATCTCCAGGCTGAACCACGGCATGAAGCGCCCCACAGCTCCCCCGCTTCCCAACGGCCCCCCCTCCGTGTCGCCCTAAGGCGCGTCCCCGGGGCCGGGTCCCCGGAACCACCCGCCCATTCCCCACCTGCAGCAGCTTCTCGCCCTGCTTGTCTCCCATGACCGTCCGTAGCAGCCCCATTCGCTCCAGCTTGAGCACCGAGTCGGTCACCTCGAAATCCATGCGTATCGAGCAGCCCGACTCGTCCAGCTTGCGCTGTTGGCGGGGAAGGGGCGCGCCCGTCCGCTAAGTACGGCAGGAAATGAAACAAGCGACCAACCAGCAGCTGGGGCCGAGTGGGTGGTCAGTGCCTAAACCTTGATAAAGACATGTACAAATACAGGATTAATGAGAACAACGGACTGCAGCGTGGAGGTCGCAGGCAGTCTGCGGGTCCGTCCATGATGGGTTGCCAGCCATGTCTGCCGCCTATCGTTGCGCTGCGCTGTGTAGATCCGGGGGGGGCTCAGGGCCCGCATGTGTGCTATCCAAACAACATGCACAACACGCCACGCACCTGCAGGTACGCCTCCACAGCGCGGTCCAGATCCAGCTTGCGCACGGGCTGCGGCGATGGAGCGCCCCGCCACAGGAAGAAGTACGCCAGCATGGCCTCGTTGTCTTCCTGCAGGGAGACAGGGGGCCCAGCGGCAGAGGCCGACATTGCGGTGCAAGTGAGCAAGCGGCGCCGGGCTACCGGAGAGGCCAGCAAAACGCCCTTGGGGTTGTCCTCGCGCGGATGACGAGCGGATAGAGAATGCGGGGCATCAGCAGCCGCATTAGCAACCTCAGCCAGTCGTCTTGTGCAGGGGACAGGGATGCGCCGACCAGCGCCGGGGATCCGCGCCAGCCCCCAGCGGCATGCCCAAAAGCATCCGACCCGCTCCCCAAGGCCCTTTCTCCTTCCGCTGCTGCCCCGGCCTGCACCTGCTCCTGCGCCTCCTCCAGCAGCTGCGACACCACTCCTGCGTTGTTGTTGAGGTTGTGCAGCAGCATAAGCGCGTTCAGGCGGGCCTGGTGCAGCCGCTGCTTCTCCTTGATGGCCATGTAGGCGCGGACGCCCCTGACAGGCAGCAGAGTTACAAGGGCATCGGATTCGCGCTGATCAAGGGGAGGGTCTGAGACGGGGCGGCCGACTAGGGGAGAGGGGAAGAGTGTCTGAGACGGGGCGGCCGACTAAGTACAATAACACATTGAGGGGGGGCGGCAGGTTCATGACTTCCGGCCGTCGCTGAACAAGGCGCAGATGGGTGCACATGACTGAAGAGTGCATATGACCTGGATATTGCGGCCCCTCGCGCACCAGCTGAGCGGCATGACGATGAGCACGATGGACAGGAGCGCGTCTGTGAGGTTGCTGAAGCTGATGGTGCCCTGGATGGCCTTCCACACCGCGCAGCCGCAGCCGAAGAGGATGGGGCCCCAGATCATGACGTAGTCCAGCCACGTGAACTTGATAACGGCGCCGGGTAGCAGCATGTCCACATCGCACTGCGGGCGGGCGGGCGTTGAAGGGAAAGGGGAAAGAATGACGAGTTAGGGACTTTCTCTCCACCGCGGAGGACGGGAGGGGAGACATTGGGTTGAAAGGCGTTCCCATTAGATAAGCAGGAGGTACATGTTCATTCCGAAGGGCGAACCGAGGGGGGATACCGAAGAAGGGAAATGGATTGCGTCGCAGACATCAAAATGCATATGAACTAAAAGAGCTGGTGGTGGTCTTAGTGTAGTTGTTGTCGACCCGTGGAATCAGGCAGGTAAGATGGGACTAGCGAACGGAGTCAGAGGGTATATGCGCAGGGAACACGTACACGCGGCCCTGCAGGTTGCCGCCATGTCTGTTTCAGGCGCCGTGCGGAGCCCAGTCCACACCTGCAGCACATCTTTGAAGAGCTTCATGTACAGGAACTCGTCCCGCAGCTCCTTCAGGGAGGCGGACACGCCAACTTGCTGGTTGCTGCGTGGCCGAAATAAGGGAGCCGAGAGGGGCTTGTGAGGAGCAGGACAGGACCGCACTGTGGGCGGGCGAAAGCAGGACTGCCGATCGTTGGAAGCGTGCCGGAGAGGCGTTGCAACGGCCGTTTCGAGCTGCGTGGACATCAGTCTTCGTTCCGAGGGGCCGTGGCCCCAACAGATTGTGCGCTCCTTGTGCCATGTCCTCCCCTTACCAGAACAGCTTCTTGTACCAAGGCCTGTTGTCCACGCCCAGGGCTGTGGCGTCCTCCGGCATATCATCCTTGCACAGTGGCTTCTTGAGCCTGGTGAGTGTGATGGGGGGCAGAAGCATGGGGTTGAAAGAGTTCAGGGTCCAGAGAGTAAAAAAACAACTAAGTAGCCTTAACTGCAGGCCTACAGGCCTGCACCAAGTTTTTCCCAAACGGTGACAGAGTTGGGGTTGTTAAGGGCGGCGGGCAGTACGCAGCAGTCGGTGGAGCGCGGTTTGAGCGCTCTACGGATGACGGAAGAAGTCCTGGGCCAGGAGGCATGTGTCATGTATGCGGTACAGTTTGCTCAACACTATAAACACTATAAAACAACCTAGTCAGCAGCCCATGAGCCCGACCCAACTAGGTGACCCTCTAAGTACGCTGGGTTGCTGGGCTGGGCTGGATACGTCAGCTGAGCTGGGCTGTCCTCCAGACAGCATGGCCGGCAGTGTGGTGAGGGCAGTGCGTTAGATATGTGCATGTCCAGTCTGCAATCTCAGCCCGGTGACTCACCTGAAGATGACAGCCAGCCGTTCGTACACGTTCATCTCGATCTGCCGCTTGAAGATGCCCCAGCGTCGCCACTGAATCTGCAGCAGCAGGGACAGGAACAGGTTAGGGCGCAGTTATGCGCTCATCTGCGCGAGGACGGTGCATCCCTCAATCAATGCGACGCGGCCCGTTTCCCTTTCTTTATTGCCCCCTCTCACAGCCGGGAGACACGGCCTGCCCCCAACTCCATTCAGACTACCGCCACGCATGCCTATTTGCGTTCCCCCTCCACCCTCCCTCACACAGAGCCGTAATTCCCCGCCCCCCGTTTTGTCCCTCATCCTCTTCGTATATCCCGAACCGTACCACACCTTTTTGAGCCGTGTCCCCCGGTAGTAGATCTGGAAGTCCAGGAACTCCC
This sequence comes from Gonium pectorale, assembly GCA_001584585.1. Lineage (NCBI taxonomy): Eukaryota > Viridiplantae > Chlorophyta > Chlorophyceae > Chlamydomonadales > Volvocaceae > Gonium > Gonium pectorale. The sequence continues at coordinate 2,236,081 of LSYV01000007.1, read as the reverse complement.
CGGGGGCGGTCCGCACGTCTACGCCCATTAAGCTCTTGTCGTTCTTAGCCTGCGGGCGGCGGGTTCCGGGAGGCAGAGTGAGTGACGGAGCAGAGATGGCGTGTGAGAGGAACCTGAACAGTAGATCGGAGAGGATCGGCTCTGTCAGGAAGAAACGGTGATAACTGGAGCATGGGTATGAAAAGTGTGGGCACCGAGTGCCCTGGCCCTGAACCCCCCCCCCCACACACACCTCCTGCCAGGTCATTCCGCTCCTTTACACACTGCTCCGACCCTTCTCTCCGTACTCCGACGGCAGCTCCCCAAACACCCCTTCCGGCTTTTCTCTCCCTCATTTGTCCATCCGCACTACCCTGCTTTCTCTACCCTGGCCTACTCTCTGCCCTCCGCATCTTTCCCCCAGATCATTCGTACTAGTAATCTACTTTAGGATGCCCTCCCTTAGTCCCATCACCCCCATTACCGTTTCCACGTCCTGGGTTCGCGTTGCATGCACGTATGTACACCAAGGCCAGCCCAACACACGCAACCCTAATCCTCCAGTCAGGCAAATACCGGCACTATCATCACCTTCTCCAGGTCCTCCAGGGGCAGCTCCTCGAACTCTGCCTTTTCCACAATGTCGGACAGCTCCTTGTTGAAGGCAGCTACGCGACCGTGGATGGTCTCGCTGGTGTGCATGAGGGCGGGGGGCAGAATGTTCCCGCAATGTTCCGCGGGTTACCACCCGTGATACCCGTCCCTCCGGTGCGGTGCGGTGGCACCCCGTCATACAGACACGTGTAAAAACCAAAAAACGCAGCAACCACCAAACGCGGCAACCATTCCAGCCAGCCAACCGGAAGAGGATGGCCAACCCGCACGCGCGCGAAGTAGCCGTTGAACTACCGCCCTAGCGTTTCTAGCCCGTCAGCCCCACCTGGGCACGACGGCTTTGCCGGCCGTATATCCCTGCCCGCCCGCTGCCGCCGTGGTCGCCGCCATTTTGAACGCCAGTGTGTCCTTGTCTGGATCCAGGGGCGCGTACTTGTCGTGAGCGTCACCATAATCCAGGGCAAGCCTGGGGCCGGGAGGGGGAAGGAGCAGGGAAAGACACGAAGAGGTGAGACTACTGCCTGGCAAGAGTCATGTTTACGTTCGACAACAGCAGATGTACGGAATTCTACCCCCCTCCACTCTCACACTCACACACACATGAGAACAAGTACAAACCATGCACATCCCTGCCCCGCTTTGTGCCGATAGCCGTCGCCGCTGCGCACCGCAGCGTGTTGCGCAGCGACATCCATTTGCATAGCTCGTCAAATTTCCTGCGGGTCTCGGGGTCCGAGAACACTTCGGGGTGGTCGTTGACGAGCTTGCCTGCGGAGGAGGCGAGGTGGGAGGGGTCGCGGCGCGGGAGATGTGCCTTGGCTGCTGGTCCGCAACAATCCCGCGTTGGTATGATGGATTAAGCGCCCGTCTGCCCCAGTACCTCAAGCTCAGATGGGCCTGGGAGTCTATTTCGGCCTTGTTGGCAGAAATACCTCGCTCATGGCGTTATGGCGGGATGAAACCTGCACAGACCCTCACCCCAGCGCCGCCCATCAGCATCTGTGCCAGTAGACGTCAACCCCGCTGTTCCTGCCGGATGCCCCTCTGGCCACCGCTCGTGCCTTGCCCTTTGCTCCAGTTCATGTTCAGGTTGACCCGACTTCCACAGGTCCCCACCTTTCAGCTCCACGAATCCAAAGGGGATGTACTCCTCCACGGGTCGCATCTCGTCCTGCAGCTTCACCATGGAGGCCTCACGTAGCAGCTCCGGAGGGGGCGGCGCCGCAGGAGGCGCCGGCGCCGTCTTGGATCCCGGAGTGCCGGGACCGCCCGCCGGTGCCACCGGGGGACGAGCCGGCGTTGGGGCTGCTGCCGATGCAGCTTTGGCGGGTGCGGCCACCGGAGCGGGGGCAGCGGCAGCGGCCTGGGGCGGCGGCCCTGCTGGCGCCGCCGGTCGCTGTGGCGGCGAGGCCGGAGGAGAAGGTATCGAATGCGGCAGCGAAGGCACCCTCTGCGGTGGGGCATTTGGAGCCTTAGTGGGTGCTGGCGCCGGTGCAGGGGCCGAGGCGGCAGCCACAATCGCTGCCGGAGGGGCTGGGTCGGACGCTGTTTTGCTAGCCGGGCTGATGAGTCCAGCGATATCGGCTGGCTCACGGGCGTCGTGTGAGGACGAAGTCAACGGCAGCGGCGCCGGCGAGGGCCTTTCCGGCGCGACGTGTAGCCCCAGTGCCGACTCAGATGGCGGGGACGGCGAGGGCGCCCGGGGCGGTGGCACTGGCACCGCGGGCGGTTTGCTGGCTGAGGGCTGCGGCAGCGGGGGGATGGGTGGCGGCCGCGGCGGCCCCAGCGGCGCAGGCGAAAGTGTGCCGCTGAGCGGCGTTAGGACAGGTCGGTTGGCCAAAGGCGCCAACGGAGCCAACGGCCCGTGGGGAGCGGCGGGTCCGGCGGGAGCTGCGGGCGCTGGCGCGTCTGGCAGTGCTCCGTCAGTGGACGAAGAACCTGGGGAGTGAGGAGGTTAAGAGGCAAACGACAACGCTTTCCAAGCTTGGACACCTGTCTGGCGCTACGGCCCACTCGACAGCCCCGCGTCCCGGCCCATGGACCGCGCGACCAGCGGGAGCCCAAACCAGCAGAGTCGAGTCACAGTGCAGAGTCATCATACGCTTACTTGGCATGACTCTGTTCGAGGAGGACTGTCGCTTCATGGTCGCGTACTTCGTCTACCTAGCAACCCGTGCTGTTCTTAGCAACATATTTCGGCCATCACCACATCAATATCTCCACCATAAATAATAATAAAAAGTCAGTGTGACAAGTGTTGATGTAACATGTAAATTCACAAATTGACAGTGATCCCGTTTTCTACTAGGCTATGATAATAGCTGAGGCCAACCCCTCCAAATCACTGAATCCTGTCGTGCTTTGACCAAATATACGTCGCCAGTTGCCTGCGAGCACGGGAATGTCACACGGTGTCCACTTCAGACATAAGGGCGACTGGGCGAAAGGGCTCACTTGCCCAACTGACGTGTTCGTACACCTGTACACCAGGGGAGACTCTCCCATCTCCCCTGATGTACACCCCGTACACATATCAGAACGACGCGACCGTCCGCTTACTACCAGGATGGCGTCGTTCCGGTCGTCCGCTTACTACGAGGGCGCCGGTGCCGGGCTGCTTGGGCCACTGCCCGGGCGAAGTCTTCACTTTGCGGCACACAAAGCAGGCCTTGGGGCCCTCATCAGCGCTCCCGTCAGCAGTTCCGTTCTGCCGCTTGTTCCTCCTCCCCGGCAGCGCGTTGCTCCGCCGCCGCTCGCAGCTCCTTCTCCTCTGCGGCAACGCGCCGCGCCGTCGGTAGCAAAAAAAAAAGAGAACCAGAAACGGGGAAGGCAGCCTCTACGGACATACACACCCGAAGGTGTGATGTTTCCAGCAGGGCGCCGAGTACAGGGCATGCATGGCGGGCGAGGTACACGAGCAGACGCCCCCCCCGGTGTGTTACCAGAATAGTTACCTGACTATAAGTAGACTAGTAGAGGGTCCGGCAAGCGGTCGACGAAGGGGCCAGTCCATCGGCGGCCAGCGGTTACCACCGGCAGCACCGTCTCCGAGAGGCGGCACCGGTATGGGCTTGTTGCAGTCATCTATCAGCCTCTGGTAGAAGGGGCAATGCTGCTTCTTCCTTGGAGCTTTGGGAATCTCGCCACCGTGCTGGATTACTGTACCGCCTTTTGAAGCCGAACCTCTAGCCCCAGCTGTCCCTCCATCCACGCCACCGACGAGCAATGTGGCGATTGGGATGAACATGATGTATGTGCTCGAAGTTACAATAGACAATGCTGTGTCCAGCAGTGGTCCAGCAGTATTCTGGGACGCTGCTTAAAACCTGAACTTGCCTGGGCCGGCTCCCCCCTTGTAGCTCTCCCCCGATAGTCCGCGCGCCGTTAGGATAGAGATTGCATGAGGGTGGCATGAATTCCAGTCGGCCCCGAGTGCGAATTCGAAGCCCACAAATGTCAGTTTTGATAGCGGTGCTGCCGGTCCGCGCTCCAGGGGGGGGGGCAGTGCTCCAGAGGGGAGCGGGGCGAGAGGGTTCGGGCCAGTTGGGCAAGGGTCGAGAGTTGAGTGTTCGTCCACTGTACCGTATTGCCACGGACGATTCGCGACACGGGATTCGTGAAAATCACGAATCCGATGTCAGGGATGAATCCCGACTGGGGGCTGTTACGAATCCCGGTACGGCTTGGATCCGTGCCGGCTCTAGCAGTACCGTACGGTAACAGTACAAGCATCATTTGCTAGTTAGGCCTGAAAGAACAGTGTTGGGAGGCTGAGCTGTGGGTAATGGAAGTTGGTGTAAATGGTGTTGGAAGGCGGGGTGGCTGTACGTAAGCTCAGCTGCAACGGTTTGGCTGCAATGGGGACGGAGTGGCGTCCATCATGAATTCGGTAGCATGGCATAATGCTGGCTGCGGACGCAGGAGTGGCTTCACGAATACCGGTGCCACACGGATAAAAGAAAAACGCGTTTTTTTGGGTCTCACGAAACCCGTGTCGCGAATCGTCCGTGGCAATACGGTACACCGCGTCCTTACTCCCCACCCTTAAAACCACAAGGACCACAACGCACGACATTGCGGGTTCATACGCAAATCCACCATATTAAAAGACGACAGTTTGCGTAAACCCCACCCCCACCCCAATCTGTGTGTTGGGGGGACAGAGGCATGGGTTTGAAAGGGCTCAGGGCCCAGAGAGTAAAAAACAACTGAGTAGCCTTAACTGCAGGCCTGCAGGCCTGCACCAAGTTTTTCCCAAACGGTGACTCGGTTGGGGTTGTTGGGGGCGGCGGGCAGTACGCAGCAGTCGGTGGAACGCGGTTTGAGCGCTCTACAGATGACGGGCGAAGCCACGGGCCGGTATGTGCGTGTGTCCAGTTTGCACCCTCAGCCCGGTGGCTCACCTGAGATGACAGCCAGCCGTTCGTACACATTCATCTCGATCTGCGGCTTGAAGATGCCCCAGCGTCGCCACTGAATCCATCGCCACTGAATCTGCAGCAGCAGAGACGGGAACGGGACAACGGGTTAGGGCGCAGTTATGCCCTCTGCTGCGGCAGGACGGTGCAATTCCCGAGTGATATTTGCTGCGGACGCTGCCTCCAGCTCAAAGGGCGAATCAGCAAGATCGGCAGGCCGTTGCCTCTGCTCGAGAGACATCTTTTTGCGACGTCCCTCCCATCACCTGTAACCTTTCCACAGGAAAAAAAAATCACGCGGTCAGGCTCCGCACTGACCGCCGACGTTCCCGCCGACAGCAGGCGGCGACGTTGCTGGGCTGGTGGCCAGGGGCGTGTACCTCCAGGCGACCGGCCGCGTGCACGATGTACGGTGTGGGAGGCAGAGGAAATGTGATGTTGGAAGGACTTGAATGGACGGAGACGGGTCCAGGAGTTGACACGTCCGTCGTCCGACGCCGTCTCGCTCGACCAAATTCTACCATGTTCTACATAGGACAACGTTGCGCACCCCACAGCCGTCGCCCTCTGACTTCGCTGCGCTCCAGTCTGCCCCACGTTGCCCCCAGGCATAAGCGGAGGGTGCGTGGAGGGGGGCACAGCACACGCTGTACAGCACACACCGTACGGCAGCCTGTCTAACTAGTGCGGCTCTGCTTTGCATCGTTGGCTTAGTGTAGGTCCCCAGGTGCCCAATACGGGGCGTTGTCGCACCGCCTGGCCTGCGGTTGTAGGCCTTCTTCCATCGCGTTCTCCCACGAACACCGGGTAACCATACGAAAGCCCAACCAGGATGCAACGCACTAATGGCATTGCTGCCCAGCTGGCGGGCATCGCTGTCCAGGAGCTGAGGAGCGGGTGCGGGCACTGTGCATCGCTCTGGCGCGTTGCCCTGGCTTTACGCTTTGCGCTCCACATATTAAGCCTATTGTAATCCTGCGACCGGCTCGTGCGCTGCGGCTTTTGCCGGAAGCGTCGTGTGGCACAAGAGGTGCCACGTTATCGCCTTGCGCGATACGCTACGTATCATTACTGTTTGTGCTTCTGGGTATGTGAAGCTTCTGCGGGGCGCCTGACCTCGCGGCTCCTCTCGATTGCAGGGTGCTGAGGGCATTCAGTACTCAGGCGCCCGCTGCTGCTGGGGCTGCCGCTTCGCCTCCTCCGCCCCCGCCTCCGCCCGCAAAGACGTCTTTTGGCGGTCTGAAGGATGACGACCGCATCTTTCAGAACATTTATGGGCGCCACGACACGAGCCTCAAGGTGTGTGCGGTGCCGGATGTCTTTCGTGTCGAAGAGTGAATTTGATCGGCACGCTGGGAGGGCAGTGCTGGCGTGCCTGCTGGACCTGGTTGGCCTGGCCGTGTTCTCTTTCCCTTTTTGAGTGTTGCAGCGGGTCGCAACGGGGCTCTTACTACCGTTGCGGGTGCTTCTGCGGACTGCAGGGCGCCATGTCGCGTGGCGACTGGTACATGACCAAGGAACTTGTCCTGAAGGGCCGGGATTGGATCATTGACCAGATGAAGAAGTCGGGCCTGCGCGGTCGTGGTGGTGCCGGCTTCCCCTCGGGCCTCAAGTGGAGCTTCATGCCCAAGGTAGGGTTGGATGGGTGGGTTCAGGGTAGGGATGGAGTTGCCAGATGAACACGCGTCCGGCCCGTGTCCAATTATCTTTCCCCTTAGTTAATCGCCTCCCCGCGCCCACCCACCCCCCAGGCGTCCGACGGCCGCCCCTGCTACCTGGTGGTGAATGGCGATGAGTCGGAGCCGGGCACGTGCAAGGACCGGGAGATCATGCGCCACGAGCCGCACAAGCTGGTGGAGGGCTGCCTCATCGCGGGAGTGGCCATGGGCGCGCGCGCGGGATACATCTACATCCGGTACGGGTGCTTACAGGGCTGGGCCGGGCTGGAGCGCCACTCAAAAGCCTCTGTTCTTTCGAGGCGTTCAGTGATGCATGACTAGTACATGCATCCGTGTGAATTGGGACTTCGGTTCACGTCGCCTCTGTGCGAGACATGGCTGCCGCACGCTTCAGAGCTTGCAGATATGCTATCGATGAAGGGCCGCCACCGCACCTGTCTGGATCACCGCGCATGGAGCAGACGCACGTGGCCAGGCGCGGACTGCGGTGCTGGGGCGTGTCGTGGTCCGGGTGGCCGACCTGGCATGTAGGCGGGACGCGAGTCGCTGGACCCCAGAGCCATTGCCCAGCCCTTGACCCGCCCGGCCTAAGTGGCCATAGAAGGATTGCCTGCGCTGCATTGGCTGTTGCCGAACGTGAGCGACCTGCTGGCGGCAGCCGTTGGGAGTGAGCGCCCTCTGATGGTCACCCTCGCTGCCGCGGTAGCGCCCTCTGGTGGTCACCCTCGCCGTCACGGTTGTCGCGGGATGAGGCCGCATGTGCTCATGGTCCGACGAAGGGGCGGACGTTGTAGACTTGCGGCGTGCGGCGTATGGGGAAGGAGACGCGAAGGGCACGAGGCGCACCATAGGCCCAGTGTGCGGTGGGCCTCACAGTGGTCGCGGCAGCGACAGCGGCAATGTGTACCCGTCCCTGCAATGCAGGACTAGGTCGCAAGACGAGCCGCCATGACGCGCTTCGCTGCGAGTAGGGTATAACCCCCGCACCGAGCTAAGCCCCCCTGCCTTCCCGCCCCTGCTCCGTCCCCAGCGGCGAGTTCGTGAACGAGCGGCGGGCCGTGATGCGGGCCATTGATGAGGCGTACGCCAAGGTCAGTGGATGGCGCGGAGCCATTGACGGCCTGGCACTTTGGTTGGCGGTTGCGGCGGGCGGGTTGCGGCAGGCGGGCGGCATTGGCGTACGATACGGTTGCATTACTTGCGAGGCGCCCCCTCCACATTGCGGTCGCGCGCGCTTCCGGGTACACAGGCCTAAGTTGCAAGTCGTTGGTTCACAGGCAAGGCATGCCCGCCGTTGGAAATAATACCGTGTCTGGTGGAGACCGCCGCGCTCCCCGTGTTGCTGGGCCATGCACGGCAATTGCATTTCACCCACCAGGCGCCAAATGCTGCAGACCAGGGCTAAAACGGAATCCGTGCGCAGCTGACCAAGAGCTCAGGGTGTTTGCTCCTTAAATAATTCGTCGTGGACATTCCTCTTGCTAACCCCTCTCAGGGCTTCCTGGGCAAGAACGCATGCGGCAGCGGCGTGGACTTTGACCTGATGGTACACTACGGTGCCGGCGCCTACATCTGCGGAGAGGAGACGGCGCTCATCGAGTCTTTGGAGGGTAAGCGGCGGGGGGTGGGCGCACCCAGGAGTTCGGTGCCGCGGAGGGGCCGGGCGCCGGGGCCGGGTTCGGGGTATGATTCTATGTATGCCCTGAGGTATTTGAAGTGTTGCTCGCGGACGGTCGGCTCTGTCGTTGAACTTCTTGAATGAACGGGCAATCAACGCTTTGAGCGAACTGCCCACCAAGGCGACTTCGTGGGCAGTTCGCTTCCCTCGCTTCAACACCGCACGTGCCGTGCTCTGGCCGCGCTGGCAGTCCTGCATTCACATCCCCATCTCTTCATTTTCCACCACCCCGTTGTTTGACCCCCCTGTTGCGACCCGTTTCTTATTTCTGCTACTCCCACCACCCCCACCACACACAGGCAAGCAGGGCAAGCCCCGCCTCAAGCCGCCGTTCCCCGCCGGCGTGGGCCTGTACGGCTGCCCCACCACGGTGACCAACGTGGAGACGGTGGCGGTGTCGCCCACCATTCTGCGCCGCGGCCCCGAGTGGTTCTCGTCGTTTGGCCGCAAGAACAACGCGGGCACCAAGCTCTTCTGCATCAGCGGCCATGTGAACCGGCCCTGCACGGTCGAGGAGGAGATGAGCATCTCGCTCAAAGAGCTCATTGAGCGCCACGCGGGTGAGAGAGTGTACGGGGGCGGAGTTTGGGTGACAAAGGGACTGGGAAGCGGAGGGGGAAAGATGAAAATGAAGGAATGCTGCGAAGCCGCGTTGCTGCCTGCTTTTGCTTGATCCCATTATTTCACCACTCCACATTCACGCCCTCCTCTCATGAACGGGCCCGCCCGCCTGCCCCGCATCCAGGCGGCGTCCGCGGCGGCTGGGATAACCTGCTGGCCATCATCCCCGGTGGCTCCTCAGTGCCGCTGCTGCCCAAGAGGGTGGGTAGCGGCGTTTGCAGGGCGCGGCGTACTCGCTGCACCTGCATGCTTTGGGAACAGCGGGTTGATACGAGGTGGACGGTCAACGTCGTATTGAAAGATCGGCGGGGTACCCAACATGCCAGCGCATATCGGCGTGCAACTCGCCAGCATCGCACGTATAGAACGCTGGAAGCTACTCCGACCGCTGCCCCGCTCCGTACCCCGCTGCTGTCCAGATCTGCGACACCGTGCTGATGGACTTCGATGCGCTGAAGGAGGCGCAGTCGGGGCTGGGCACCGCTGCCGTGATTGTGATGGACAAGTCCACTGACGTCATCGACGCGATTGCGCGCCTCTCCTACTTCTACAAGCACGAGAGCTGCGGGCAGTGCACGCCCTGCCGCGAGGGGACAGGTGAGGTGTGGTGCCGAGCCCTGGGGCCGGGCAGGGATGGCTGAGTCAGTGAGTATCCTTCCCCTGTCTGCAAGCCCTTCGTAAAAGAGCTTCCGGAGGCCATGCACGCTGACTTAGCACGTAACAAATGTACTGCTGTACGTCGCAAACGCGCAGGATGGCTGTATGACATCATGACCCGCATGAAGAAGGGCGACGCGCGGCTGGAAGAGATCGACATGCTGTGGGAGATCACCAAGCAGATTGAGGGCCACACCATCTGCGCGCTGGGCGACGCCGCTGCCTGGCCCGTGCAGGTGGGTGCATACCGTCGCGTGATCCGACGCGAGTCAGTAAGGGGTGCCTGCCAGGAAGTGGCACATTCTGCCCAAACTTGGTACAAACATGTTGTAACGGTGCTCTCTGTCGCTGCCTTGACGCCTTCCGCCCCATATGTTTGCTCCTCAGGGCCTGATCCGCCACTTCCGCCACGAGATGGAGGAGCGCATCAAGAGCGCGGGGGCGCCTCAGAAGATCGCGGCGCACGCGCACTAAGCGTGCGGCGAAGCTGGGGCCCCTGGGTGTGCCTGTCGGACGAGCGGGCTGCCTCCGGCCCACCCAACCCCTCCCCACATGCCAGGCCTCCCGTTGCCATGCGCGGCATGATGAAGTCGAACGGAGAGCCGCACGGATACTCACTGTGCACGGAGTTTGTGGAAGTTGTGGCAGCGTTGCTAAGAGCATGGGTGGCGGTACATGGGGTGGACGGGGATGGAGGGCGTTTCGTGGCCGGGCAGGGTTACAACAGCCGTGAAACGGTCAGCGTCGGTGGCTGGCCTCTGGCAGCACCTCTTGTCTCCGCTCGGGAAGGCGGTGTCCCAGACCCATGGGTCAGGTGGTTATTGGGGTTTGCCGTGCCCCAGCTATGTGGTCTAGTCAGTGGATCACGGCTTTGGCTTAACAACGTCGTCGTCGTAGTCCTTATCAAACCTTTGTATAGTGTGGTTTGTCCTCTTCAAACGTTTTACGTCACAAGGTCGCAGATGTTGGTGCCGGTAAATGCGCAGACCCGGTTGGGACTGGGTCTACGGGCAGTGCCTTCGTGAACATTAGTGCATACGTGGAGAATCGGCGATGCCAGTAGCGATGGTGCACACTTGTAACTGCCAGAGATATACCAACGATTTGAGCCGGCCCGCTGTGGTACTCATCTTGAACCCGGTGGGCCCCCTCTTGAGGGCCGTGTGGACCAGCTGGGCAAGGTGTAACCCAGCTGCATTCTAGGCCGCGGCCTGAGAAGAAATTCAAATTGAGTGCTCGTCCACCGTACTGCCCTTCACGATGGCACGATGCCCTGCAGGTAACAGGACTCAACTGGCGTGTGATACACGGCAACACAGCTCCCCTCCTCACATCCCCCCTCCGTCCAGCATCCATCCCGTTAGCATGACCGCCAGAAACTCCAGCGCTCGGCGCCGCTCCCGCTCCGCCTCCGCAACCGTGGCCTGCCGGCAGGCGGCGGCGCTGCTGGGCCAGCCGGCGGGGTCGAGAACACACAGGCGACCGTCCTCCGGCGCTGTACTGCGCCTTGAGCGTTGCGTCTGCAGGCCGCCTGTTTCTTGCCGGGTCGTGGGTGTTGCCACCGTAGGCAGGCACGCCTGCCGTGTTGAACACCGCGGAGTCAGCCGCACATACGCCTGTGTGGCCGCACATGGCAGCGAAGACACCAGTCACGGCGCCAACTGCCGCGAGCTGCCTGCCGCACTCGTCCACAGCTGCGTTAACACAGCGGATGCCCTCCACAGCGCGCCGCGCCAGGCGAGAACGCCCCGGGCGCAGCTGTGCATGTTGATGTCCGCTGTGACGTGCCCAGGGTCTCAGGTGAACAGGCAGCACGCTTTGGCACAAAGCAGCCCGGTGCTCGGGGCTGCTCCCCTGGCTCCGGTGTCTCCACTCGCCAGCAGCGGCAAACGGACCAGCAGCAGCATCAAAACCGTCGTAAAAGCTGGCACCTACAAAGTTCTGCAGGCTGCATGTACCAGCCCTCTTCTGTGTCGCCAGTGTTGCCGTTTTGCTGAAGCGTGCTGCGCCGGCGCGCCCATGCAGCGTATCCGTCAGGGTCGACTGCAATGTTGCGGTGTCGCAGTGCGGTCCGCTGTATATGACCAGGCAATGGTCGTGGGCCTGCTGGCGAATGCCATCGTCCGGAATGCCCTCGAGGCTGTCCAACAGGGCTCGCCCTTTGGGGCGTGCCCTTGAAATGTTGCTGCTGGGCGTACAGTGGCGGCGACGGCAGGGGGTCAGGGGCCTGCGCGGCTGCAGCGCCAGCGCCAGCGGCGCCAGCACCGCTCCGAACAAAAA
>LSYV01000007.1:2170933-2219390 GCA_001584585.1 Gonium pectorale | reverse complement strand
TGGGCGGCCGCGGTGTGTGTGTGTGTGTGTGTGTGTGTGTGTGTGTGTGTTGAAAAGGAACAACGCATACGACGAGCGTGTGTGTGTGTGTGTGTGTGTGACCGTAACTGTTTGCAGGAGGTCCCACTGCACGTAAACGGCTCGTCAGGGAGGCAACGAGCTGGTCCGTGGGGCCCCGTGCACTCACCGTGCCAGGGGTCGAGGAGGCCGTTTGAGAAGACAATGTTGGAGGCAGCGGACAGGCGGCGGCCGCCCCACTGCGCGTGCGGACGATGAAAGGGTACAACGGGAGAGCATCGGGGGCAGGAAGCAGTTGGGAAACCTCGGTGCGGTGGCGGCGCGCAAGGAGCCCGTGAAGGTGCATCGGACCAGGCAGAACGGGCCTCACACAAACCGACCGTGGGTCATGGCGGGTCATCTCCCAGCGACATGCTGCGCCGCACGCGCGCGCACGCACCTCAAGGGTGGCCCACAGCGGTCGCGGCGTGACGCCCCAGTTGTCCTGGCAGGCGGACACGGCGTCCGACAGCTCGAAGGCCTCGGGCCAGAACATGTCGTCCGCTGTGGGGGCCGCCACAGGGAGGGATGCGTCCAGCGAGATAGGAGTGCCAACGGTGCGCTCCGAGCCATGCAGGGAAGCGCGTAACAGGTGCGCAGGCACTACTGGTTCCCCTGCTGCGGATGCGACGCACGCGCCCACACACCTCCGTCCTTGGAGAAGGGCATCAGCATCTCGGCGCACCACTGGAAGTCCCACCAATTTGCGTCGTGGTCGCTGTCGGGGTCGGTACCGGCAAAGGGGTCGAAACAGGTCAGGTCGCCGGTGTGGTTGTAGAACACGCCCACGGCTGCGGCCATGGCTGCGTGTGTATACGGGGGGAGGGGGAAGAGGGGAAATTGGGGACACGGGTTACCGAAACGCGGAAGGCCATTCCGTGTGTAGGGCTTGAGGACGTCAGGCTAGAGCGCACTCCTAACCAAGGCCGGGTGAGCTGGTCATGTGTTGGGGTGGGCGGCCGGCTTACGGGTGTGTTTGTGCCTCACCGCACCCGTAGCTAAAGCATCAGGGAGGGGGAAAGAGAACGCGGGTCAGGTCAGGTCAGCGACCCTACTACTCTACTCATGCGCGGCCTGCCAGCGAGCCCCGGTCGTTCTGATCAGCAAGCCCCACGAACGCTACTCATGTGGGGCACGTCGCACGCATTTCCCCAGCGCAAGTGCGGGCACGGCAACGACTACCATCATCATCACCACCACCACCGCCACCACCACCTAACAACCCTGCCCGCTACCGCCCACGTTTGCGCCCACAGGACAAACCCGCATCTTGTCGATGAGAGCCCGCAGTGGCCCCGCAATGACCCCGCAACATGGCAAGCGTGGCGCGCATAGCGGTCGCCAGTGCCGCATGGGCAGTTGCAAGGACGTCGAGTGCGAGCACCCTGCAAACCCAGCTGACCCCGCGTCCAGCACTCCGTGCCCACCGCCCACCGCCCAGAAGCCGCCGCACGCCCGCGTCCATCAGACGTGCGCGATCGGAAACGCGATCGGAAAGAACGCAAAGCCCCACGGCATGCGTGACGCAACCACGGTTGCTGGCATGAGCATCATGCTGGAGCGCAGCAACTGCAATTTTCATTCAGTGTATTCAGGGCAACAACCCTGCTGACCCCATGCTCACCCACCGTCCAGCAGTTCGCTGTCGCTGAGGGAATCCGAGTCCAGTTCGTCGCAGGCGGCCCGCACCGGAAAGGCCGGCAGGTTGCCGTGCCCGTTGGTGATGTACGACGAGGGGTACGGGTAGTTGCCCATGGCCTGGCGGGTAGTGACGGCAAGGAGCGGCATGCACGCGTTGGGATCGACCGCAAAGGGGCAACGCTGACGGCACATGTGCACTGGCACATCAGAGCGCGGCGGCCCAGCAGGGGAGCCTGCGGGAACGCGCCCGTAAACCACGGCTACCTACGTGTCATGTTCGGGCCCGATCCAGGTTACCCCGCCGCCCCCCCCCCCCCCACACACACGCACCATGTAGTCCCAGGCCGCTCCCAGCCAGGCCCGCAAGTAGGCAACGTCATCGTTGCTCGCCAGTCTGGCCGCACGGCACAGCCGCAGTCCGTCAGCCAGAAAGCGACGGCCTGGGAGCGGGACAGGGCAGCCAGGGTGGCAGGGAGGGATGAGGGCGGGATTGGGTTTGGGGGCGAGAAGGAGCTGTCTGGTGACTTAAGGAAGCATGCGCGCGAGGGAGGACTGGCACATCACTGTAATTACGTCCTCCATCCTACCGGCGCATCATCCTGCTCTTCGAGAAACACGGCAAGCAGACACCATGCCGCTGCAAACGACATATACCAAGCCCCCAACACGCCAAGCCTCTCACGAGCCCTCAATCCCATTCCCGCGTTCCCACCCGCTGCTTTGTGGCTGTGCATCACCCCCCGAGCCTTGCCCCCGCCCTTTGACCCGCTCCGCCTGGCTACCAACCCTCCTCGTCGCCGCCGTATATCTTGAGCAGGTCCCACGTGCCCCGCACGTTGTCAGCGCAGGCGGGCGCGGAGCCGGCCAGCTCGGAGGCGTCGTAGGTGACGCCCTTCGCGAAGAAGCCAGAGTCCACCGGAGGAGTCTGGTGGCGACCCGCGGGGTGGCCAGGCCCGTGAGGGCACACAGGGGATTGCAAGTTGTAGCGCACGTTGGGGTTTTACTGTCATACCTTCCGACGAGGAAGCCCTGGCGTCCGGCAGCAGCACCCATTCCGCCCAAGTCACCCTTGCCTTCATTCCGCCGGCTCCGTGAGGTCGCCGGGGTGCCGGCGACCCAACCGGCAAGCAGCGGCGTGTTGGGGAGATCACAATCGCAACGCATCTCCAATGACATCCGCACCCCCCCCACACACACATGCACACACATACACACGCAACTGCCTGCCTGCCTGTCTCACACTGTCATGCATAGATCTTCTAGATCATGTAGAACACACGCACCTCCCCAAGGAAGCTCCAGATGGGCGCCGATGCTGAGATGGCTCCGTCCAGAGCATGCGGGTACTTGATCCGCATCCAAGCCGCCAGCATTCCGCCGTACGATCCGCCAAAGCCTGGGGCAGCAGAACCGTGGGCCGGCGGCCCACCGCAAAAGGATCACTGGCGTTCAGCAGAGCGTCGAACATTCTCTCTCACACACACGCACATACACACACAGGTCATCACTTTCGCGCTTACGCTCGTCGTATGCGTTGTTCCTTTTCAACACACAGGTCACGACGCCTCACCGATCACTGCGCTGTCACGGGCGTCGTACTCGTCCTTGAGCTCCCAGATCAGCTCAGCGTAGTCAGCCATCGCCTGCAGCCGCGGTAGGGAGCGAGGGAGGCTGTAACAGCATCGCGCACGGTCCTTGTGCGCACAGCAGGTGCAAGCACGTCGGAGACATCATGCTATTTTACTCTGGTGATCGAATTCACCGACCGGTATGCTCAAAGGCTGTACCCGCTGTGCACAAACGTTGCGCCCTTCCAGCAGCGTTAGAATGGAGTGGAATGCGGGTCACTGCCCTCATTTCGGACATGAGGACCCGTTGGGGCCCCTGACCTGCCCTCGCCCCTAACCAGGAGGCCTTCGGCCCGCACCTGCTCGGCGGTCAGGTAGCCCATGTGTTTACGCACGTTCTTGCCGTACGGTACGGACTCCCCGTAGTACCTGGAAATACGTGCGGGGGGCCGTGATTGTCGGGCCTCGGCAAGTACGTAGCCCTGAGTGTCATCCTGAGCCCTGAGCCCAGAGTGCCACCACGGACACGGCACACCTAGCCATGCATACCCATGCAACGCCTACACGCGGGGGAAGCCACAAGGTGGTAACCCCATTTCCACAGGTGGCGGGCTGCTCCGTGACGGCCGCTGAACCCTGTAGCCGCCTCCCGAGCAGCTGAGACTCGGCCGGGTTTCTCTCTTGCGCTCCTGGATCCGGATCCCAACAGGACGCCAACAGCACAGACGCCTCCGGCACCGTCCGTGGGGCCCTGTCGTTGCCCGGTCTGTTCATTCCTAATCTGTTTTGAGGCCGGCACCCTGCTCGCCCTCGCCACTCGACGATGAGCTCACTGCCAACCTTGCCCTCCCCCGCTACTAAACCCAACGGCCCTAACCACCAACCCACCTGTGCTCTGCAAACACTAGCATGGCCCCAAAGTCGGGCGCACTCTCCCACATGAGCCCGGTGTTGTTTAGGTAGCTGCCAGGGCGGGATAAAGTGTGGGAGACAGCGATATCTGATGTGACAGGGACTGCAATGGGCGCTTGTATGTGTAGGGTACGATCAGGCCAGCGGTCAAGTAGTGTGCTCGGTGCAGTTGGCAAGGAACTGCACGAGTACAGATGCCGGGGGATGCCGTGCTCTTCCACATCCCAGATAACCTATTTTGGAACCTAAACCATGCGTCCTGCGCGCTTCACTCCTGCGCGCATGACTCACAGCGTCACGTCCGCCTCGTTTCCCAGATAGAAGAAGATGGGACTGTCCGCCAGAAGGGGGGGGGCACGGAAGGAACAGCGGGGGAGGGTGTAAGAGAGTAAGGTCGTGCTGGGTGTGCGAACCATACTAAGATTGAGATTCGGAGAAGGGTCGAGAGAGGGGCGGGTGCCAGGCTGCACCATCGGCTTCCTTGGTCCTTATCCATAACAGAGGTGGCTTGCCTGGTTCTACGTTTGTCGCCCCCTCTCACCCGCTGCCGCCCTCGCTCGTCTTGCGCTGCCAGTGGTTGGAACACACAAAGTAACGCTGTGCGAAAGTTGTGACGCCATGGGCGGGAGGAACCTGGGGTTGTCAGACGAGGGGTTGTCAAACCCTAGTGCACAGTACCGGTCAACGCCCACGACATTAAGCGTACCGTGGAAAAGTGATCGAGGGTGGCGTTGCGCCACTTCAGCGTACACTGGCTCACAAGGTCCTTCCGCAACGATGTCGTGGCGACGTGGGCAAAAGGCCGCTGCAGGCTTCGGATCAGCGGTCGTTCTAGAGCCGATGCTTCGGCGCCACTTTTTTGCAGCAGGAAGCTCGGGCGAGGTGGAATGGCGCCATGTGCCTCGTGCAGTGTAAGCACCACGGCGACCAGCAGGCTCTGAATGTTGACAAAGATCTTCATTCTGTTTGTATATTGTGCAAGGTCCCCGATCTCGGCTCAGGCCCACTGGACGACTGACCCGGTTTACCGAGCTAGACTTAATGGGGCATCTGCATTGATTTGGCAATGGATGCCTGTTTACACGCCCATAACCGGAGGTTGCCTGTAGAAGGTAGGACAAGCTAACTTCCTAGCCCCGTACCTACCTGCCTAGCATTTGTGGAACCAATGCAATCGCTGAGATGCAATTGCAAGCGTGCCTGAGCTTTCCAAACTATAATCCGGTTGAGATCGCTCCCAGTGGTCCACGGGTCACTGAGGTCAATTTTGGGGCAGAGCAGGGCAGAGCAGGGCAGAGCCCACTTCTGCTTTGTATCGTAGCCACCCAGCAAGCTATGAGTCTCACTGCACCTGCTGTTCTTGGCGGGGTATGTCAGGGACAGGAAACCACCAGCTCGTACACCATGTCCGGCATCAATGCGTCCCCAGCTACCAGCACGCCGTGTCGCTCAGCAGTAGCAGCAGGGTGCCGCAGCAGGGTGGGGCCTGGGCCGCCGCCGCCGCCGGCCTCGGCGGTGCGCGGGGTGTGGCGGCGGGCCGTGGCGCACGGCGAGCGACTGGCTGGTGGGTGCGCTGCGCTGGCGCGGGCCATGCGCGGAGCTGTGGCCGGAGGCGAGTGTGGGGGTTGGAGCCTGCGACGGGAGCTGGAGGCACGGCCGGGAGCCGGAGGGCGGCCAGGAGCGAGGGCGGCCGCTGCGGAGCCCCATACTCCAGTTACAGCACGTGAGTACGCACGCAGCAATTCATCCCCGTCACGCCGCAGTGCTCCAAGTGCGACTGGCAACGTCGACAGGGCGTCGAGGCTGCCGAAAGGGAGGCCGAGGGGGAGGAGGCCTAGGGAGAGGCCGCAGCGGCGGTCCGCTGAGGGCCGGTCTGAGAGGAACCCTGTAACGCGAGAAGGACGAAAAGCGCCGCGAGTACACACAGGATAAACCCCGGTGCCGATTCAATCCCTCGCCACGTGCCGGCTATCTACCGAGGCATTGGATATCATTTCAGTACTTCAAGGGCGTATATTGCCCATTAGTAATACATTCATCATGCATGGTCTCGGTTTTTGTTCGTTTTGAACACTGACGCCGGCCACCAACTATCTTTGCAATATTTATATCTATTGTGCCAAACAGCATGACCGAAAGGGATAATGGAGCAAAAATACATTTGAACGAGCGCATTTATTTTGGCGTATCTATCTCCTTCGGGAATGCATCAGAGGATCGGTACCAAACACGGGAGATCCGTTGGCAGGCATCTGACACAAACTCCCTCAACCGCCGGGGGACCACGTAAACGAAAAGTGATCTTGTTAGCTCGCTCAAACGACAATCAGAAACTACCGACACAGGAGCCCAATCAATTCCGTACGAGGCTTCATCATGCACTGGAGTGTCTCGGTACGATGCCTAAGCCTCCACCGTGTACAATTAGCGGTGATATGCCAAACAGTTTCCCACATCCTGCGCAGCGCAGCACAGGTCCTTCTGAGCAGAGCCGGGTGGAGCCGGGCAGAGCCCTTAGCCTTCCACGCCCATACGCCCGACGCCTGGTCGCACTGTAGTCCTGCCTGTGGGGACACAGGGATGGCTCGCAGCGAGCTCGGACGAGCTGCCAGCGGACCACGCCCGTACAGGCGGAAACTGATCACAGACCAGGACAGAGGCTTGGCTATGCCGGGCGCAGCACCACCGCAAGAAGCTGGAGGCAGCGCGTACAACACCTGCCACGCCCTCCCACGCGCCCATGTAACGGCGTGGTCCAGCCAGTTCCAGCACCAGCGAGATGAAGGCGCCCGCTCTCACACATGAGTGACCGACGCGTGAGCACCCCGCGTGGTGGCAGGCGCCCCGGCTATGGCATTGCCAACGCGATATACTACGTGGCGGTGCTGGTGAGCATAATCGCCGGTGCACAGCGCTGGAGCCGCCCATTTCCTTGAACGAACGAAGCTCGCGGCACGGTGCGCAGGGTGCTTTAGTGCCACGCCAGGTGTTCAGCATGCATGCGGCATGCAGTGGTAAGTTCTGTGCCGATGCGAGCCAAGGTCTCGAGGGAACTTTCGCAAGCCGCACAGGCAAGCCCAACATCACAAAGAGCCCATACCGTAAGACGTATGAATGGCTTCAACCAATGGCATAAAGAACGTCCAAGGGGCTGGCACAGTAACAGCATTGCTACATGTACGACAGAGTGCAGAATGTGCACATTAACGCAAATGCATCCGAGCGCTAGCGACGCCCCGCCCAACAGGTAACAATTGACGACAACAATCGCGATTGTCAATCGGGACGCTCATGGAGTAGGCCAGCCCGCCCGACGAGGCGGCGCGCACGTCGTAACAATGGTATCACCTGTAGCATCGTATTCCGGTTGGATGCTCCCTCGCGGCCCAGCCCTCCTCACAGACATGTAGGGCCGTGCAGGGGGTCACCCGTGGCGCCCACCGGACCCCAATGTCACCCCATTCAGATGAGGAGCTCATGTGTAACCTTACCGTGTGCACCGTGTGCTCGTTCCACCGTTACAATCACAGGATACAGGTCGGGCCGCTAACAAACTAGACCTCCTCCCTGTCGAGCATCTCGTACAGCCGCACGGACTTGTCTCCGCTGCCGCTGGCCAGGCAGCGGCCGTCGGGGCTCCAGGAGACGCTGCTCACAAAGTCGGAGTGGCCCTGCGGGTCCAGGCAGGGCCTGCATCGCACCCTTGCGCACGAGCGGTCGGAGACACCGGGATGCATCCGCGGGTCACGGCCCGAGTGGCCAAGCTGGGGGGTCTATGTGCTGGCGGCACCATACACAGAGCTCGCGGCACCCGGTTGGCTAGGTCTTAGGTCCGGAATGCACGCGTGGGCCGGCGGCCATTAGCAGCCTGCAACCGCCATTCCTGCCTATTTCTTATGCTGTTTCCATGAGCATTTCTGCCCAGCCACATCGGCCCCCCCCAGGTTACACTCACCGCCGGTCCGCAATCCTGCCAAACTACCTCCTGCCAAAGGCCTCCTCCGTCGTGCTACAACCTTTCTCGAAGCCCCGTCGCTATCTGTGCCGTGTCCGTCGGCCCCAGCCGTCCGTCCGCGAGCCTCACTCACCTGCAGAACCGCAATGCACTCCCAAGAGCCTCTTTCGGCGGCTCCGTCGTTACCGTCCGCTGCCCCTTGTGCTGGGGCCCATACGCGAACGGCCATGTCGGTGCTGCCGCTCGCTATGTGCGCCCCGTCGGGGCTCCAAGCGACGCCCGTGACAAACTTGGTGTGGCCCTGCAGGAAGGCACGGCGCGGGACGCGCGCAGTGTGGCCGTGCAATGAGGCCAACGGCGCTCTAGGAACGCACGCGCGGACAGCACTTGAGCGGTGGCGGTCGGGTTTGGTGCGGTGGTGCTGTGAACGGTTAGCGCCGCTCTGATGGGCCACACGTCCCTTCCTGATGCCTTCGTGCACGCGCCTGCCGGGCGCACCCCATGCCTTGTGCCTCGCGAATGCCTTGCCCCGCGCTAAGCTTATAGCGGTATGGTCGCCCCTGCCACCCGACTACTCCTTTTCCCTCGCTCCGGATTTACGCACAACGGGAGGGACCGGAGTACGCCCCTGCCGCTCGACTACTTCCTCCTATAGGGGCCTCCTGTTACCTGACGAAAGTTCAGCTACCGCACAGGTAAGACAGATGTGCACGTGCAGTGCGCACCTTTAGCACTGCCGTACATGTGCGGCTGACCGTATCCCAGATCCGCAGGCTGGCGTCCTGGCTGGCGCTGACCAGTGAGGCGCCGTCGGGCGACCAGGCCAGGGCCGTGACGTCCCGGGAGTGGCCCTGCGGCGGTTTATATGGTCAGCAATCCCTCGCGGCATGCCGTCATGCTCTTCTGTCCTGCACCTCAAAGTCCGAGTCCGAAGCAAACCAAGCCCGGACTCCCCAGGGCAGCAGTGCAGGCCGTGCTAACACACCTCATCGGCGGGCTGCCCCCGCCTCCGCCCTTAGCCCAGCCAGCCCCTGACATGAAACAAGGACGTATGGCCCCAAGTCCAGTCCCCGGCCTCCTCACCTCCAGGACAGCGGTGCACGCGCCAGTCGCGGGGTCCCACAGCCGCACCGTCAGGTCGCGTCCGCAGCTAGCCAGCTCGCCGCCGTCCGGGCGCCAGGCCACAGACAACACGTCATCAGAATGGCCCTGATGAGTTCCATATAGGCAGGGGTTGAAACGGACGTAAATGCGTCGTGGAGTGCAAGTGCTGCTCGCACAGGTGCCCGCACTTGTCGGCATGAAAAGTCAAGCAAAGTCGCTTAACCGTACACGGGGCACGGCAGGGTGCACATGCGGCTGGGGCGCAGGTATGAGGCAGGCAGGATGCAGCGGGGCCGGGACAGCGGCTGAGACGGGCAGGCAAGCGCACCTTGAGGGGAGTTCCGCGGGCGCCTGCAGTGGCGGGGAGCGCCCATATCAGCAGGCAGCCGTCCTCGCCCCCGCTGGCCAGCTGGCGGCCGCAAGGGGCCCAGGCCACGCACCACACGCACGAGGAGTGGCCCTGCGGGCGCGAGGGGGGGGGACGGGGACGGGGACGGAGCGGGAAGACCCGGGGCCGTGGATCCATTGGACCACCAGTCAGCAGCTGGGGCGGGGCTGGCATCTTGCGGCCCAGGGGTCTTTGCAACACCCACGATCCAGGCATGCTGTACATCACGCATGCGTCCCGGACTACTCGGAGGCGAGAAGCTCGCGGTAGCCGCCTGGCCACGCTCCTCAGCGCTGTCCGCGCCCTCCTATGCCCCGCCACACCTCAGCCCCGCCGCAAGCCGCCCTCTCACGCCCGCACCATTAAGACCCCGGTGCACGTGCGAGCCGCCGCATCCCACAGCCGCACGCTGCGGTCGGCGCCCCCGCTGGCGAGCTGCTTTCCGTCGGGGCTCCAGGCTGCGGCACGGATGAGCTCATCATGGTCCTGGTGCGGCAAGGATGGCGTACGGCACATACAGCACCGGTACGGGGCGTGCAGATGCCTTGATATGTTGAGAAGGAGGGGGAGAACGAGATAAAGGAGTGCCAAGAGGGCTATGGGGTAAACAACACAGCGTCATTGCAGCGGTGGTCCGCGTCCGCATCCGCGAGGGCACCGCACTGCAGCAGTTTCCTGTGTCGCTCCGCCACCCCGCAGCACCGCACCGAATCGCACCTGCAGCGTGGCTGTGCACGCTCCGCTGACTGGGTTCCATAGCCTCAGCGCCTTGTCGTGACCCGAGCTGGCCAGGTGCTTGCCGTCGGGGCTCCAGGCCACGCAGCTGACGTAGCCGGTGTGACCCTGGCGGTTATCGGGTAACGGGCCGGGCAACTGATGGCATTGCGGCGTGTTGGGGATCGGGCCCTTCAGCAATGGCGTTTCCCGCCGATTACGATAGCGATAGACACTGTAGCTGCATGCCGGCCTCCCCTCGTGGCGTGCGCTGACGTGCTGAGCCAAATGCAGGGCCGCCGTCAACGAAGGCATCCCCACACGGCCCTTAGGACCGTCGGATGCACCTCCGGTTGAGCTCTGATCCTGTGCATATGAATCTCCGCACCTTAACAGCCACGTAAACCCTTCATACTCGGGGTTAGACAAGCACGCTTGTCGCGTGTGGCGCAAGCCACAAGCAACAAGCCACCGACCTGGGCCTCGCTCGCTTGCTGCTGCTGTGGCTTCGGGCTCGCCGCGAGCACGGCAACGGTATCCCACAGCCTCAGCGAGCCATCATAGCTCCCGCCGGTAGCGAGCGTCCCTTCAGAACTCCAAGCCAGCTGCGATATGTTGGCGGCTGGGTCCTGTAGGGTGTGGGCCAAGGGCCAGGGTGTCACAGGGGCCGCCGTACCCTGGGTGAACGCTTACACACGCCCCTCACTGCCTCGCAGCGTTGAGGCGGTGTCGCACTGCGCCCTTGCCAGCTCCCGGCCCGATGATGCATCCCGACGCACCGGAGTTAAGGGCAAGTTAAGGGCACACGCGGTCGGGCCTACGCCAAGGGAGAACAGCCAGGATCCCAACCGGACACCATGCCCACATGCCCAACCTGACTCCGCGATCGCAACCGCTCTCAGCCGCTTCGTGACCCTCATCGCCTGATCCTCACCTTGAGGGACGGCAGCTTGGCCACCCGCTTGCAGTGCCACAGGTGCACCTCACGATCCCGGCAGCACACCGCGAGCACAGCGCCGTCGGGGCTCCAGGCCAGCCTCTCCACGGCGCGCGGATAGTCCTGCGCTCGTTACGCGGGGCACGGCGCAACACGAGGCACTATTCTGGTCTGGAATAGCAGGTAGCACCAGGGGTACGGGGAGCGTTCAAACGCCCGGGCGGCAATGGCAGCCATGTGACCCCACGCATGATCCGCATTCTGCGGTGCCGCTTCAAGTCTGGCACATGCATGCCCGTGTGCAGTCGTCCAGCCGGCACTGCCACGACTCCGTGTGCATCCTAGCGGCAGGCCCACCACCGCCTCACCCGACTTTCTTCTTCATCACAAACCCATCTACCCGGACGGCGGCGCAACTGCACGGTTCCCCGGCCTACCCAACTACCAGCAGTAACCAGGCAGGCCCCAGCCGCAGCCGCGGTCCCAGCACCGGCCCCCGGGCAGTGCAGCCGCACCATGCTAGGTAACTCTTCACACTCGTCTCCCTGAAGGGCGCCAGTGACAGGGGCCGCCCTGCCCCGAGCCGACCCGCTCTGTCCTCCCCCTCTCCCTGCCCAGCCCCCTCCCCCGCACCACCCACCAGCGACTGCCAGCCCTGCAGGTAGGGCTCCTGCCCCGGCTTGCGGCCCGGGAGCCAGGCCCAGGTGCGGACCGCCTTGCCGCTCAGCCCCGCAGCCAGGCGCTGCCCATCGCGGCTCCACGCCAGCGCGACCACCTCACCGGGCAGGTCCTGGGGGGAGATCGGAGGTGAAGGGTAGCGCGGAACCCAGGCGGCGGGCGACATGAGGGAAGGGGATACGGACAAGGATACGCGAAGGACGGTAACTAGGCGAGAGGCACGTGAGGGCCGCGGTGAGGGCCGGAGTGGGGCGAACTTGGCACACGCCCGGGTGCGGGGCGCCAGCAGAGCCATACCGGGTATCCGCCACACATGCCGCACGCCGCTGCGCAAATACCCGCATACACCGCCCCCACGCGCGACCGCGTGAGCTGCCGTACCTCAAGCTTAATGGTGCACTTGCCGTCCTTGACGTCGTACAGCCGTACTTTACTGTCCGTACACCCGCACGCAATCAGGCGGCCATCGGAGCTCCAGGCGGCGCACTTGACGTTTTGGGCCTGCGTAGACGCGGGGATGGAATAAAACAACGTCGACTGCACGCTTCCCGCTGCAGGCAGCAACTAAAGCATCTACATACAGAACAGAACACGTCAACGGTCGATCGGCGCTGCGTGATCAGGCGGGCCCAGCGGTCGGTCTCACCGGGAGAGTCCGGGCGCTGGCACCGAGCTGGCCGGCGCTGACATCCCAGAGGCGCAGCCCCTCGGAGGCGGCACCCGTTACCAGCGTTGCTCCGTCGGGGCTCCAGTCCACCACCGACACCGCCCGCTTGTGTTCCTGGTCAAGGGGTGAAGGTGGACGGTAACTGAAGACGCAAGGGGTCGTAACCCGGGTGGTGAAACCGCTGGGCAGAAATGAGTGCAGCCCCACGCTTTGGCATGGCCCTGCCGAATATGCGTTAGGCTGAACGCTAGACAACCATTGAAACGCCATCAAATCGCGAGCAGGGCTGGAAAGGGCAAAGAGCTGGAGGGGCCAGAGTGCCGCGCGGGTGAGCGCCCCGCGCACAGTACGGCACTGTTCTAAGCCGTACCTTGAGAACGGCGATACAGCCGCCCGTGGCGGTGTCCCAGAGCCGCACGGTGCAGTCGGAGCCGCCGCTGGCCAGCGTGCGGCCATCGAGGCTCCAGGCCAGCACCCTCACCGCGTCCGTGTGGCCCTGCGGCATTCGGTGCCGTCAGCCAGCCAGGGAACACTATTTGAAGGGCTTGCTATGTCCTCTGTGTACACTCGGGGCGGCGGCATCGCTCGGTAGATAAGGCCGGCCTGTATGCCCTCCAGCGAAGCAGTGCCACGGCCTCAGCGCGTCTTGCCCCAGGTCGACGCTTGGCCCGTCGCCCCCTGGGGATGGCCCTGACTTCATGGACATGGCGCGCCTTCGACACTGCTGCTACCAGCAGGCCGCAAGCGGCGAGTGCCTCATCCGCTGCCGCAGACGCACCTTAAGCTCCGCAATGCACTCCCCGCTGCCGCCCTCCCACAGCCGCAGCCCGCCGCCCTCGTCGGCGCTGGCTAGGGTGGCGCCGTCGGGGCTCCAGGCCAGGCTCACGGCGGGGCGGGAGTGGCCCTGTGGTTGCGGCAGCGGTGAGGGGGCGGGGCACAATCCTCGCAAGGCCCAGTGGCCGGATGACCATTAGCAGGTGATGCAGCAGTCCGACCCATGGGTGCTGTTTTCGACGCCCCCAACTTTTGCCAACGAGTTCAGCCACCACCCCTTCCCTTCCCTTCTCGCTCGACCCACACTCAGCGTGGCACGCATCTGCGGCCAGCCCGCGGGCGCCCCCAGCGCGTGCCGCAGTCGCCAGCGCGGCCGCCCCGGGGCCGCCTTTGCCGCCGCCTGCAGCACTGCCTCCTGCGCCGCCCGAAAGGGCGCGGTCCCCACGGGGCACTGCAGCGCATTGGCCGTCACATCGGCCGCTCCTGCGGCGTCCACCAGAGAGTGCTGCTGCCCCAGTAGCCACCGCAGCGCGTCCGAGATCTCGCTGGCGGCGGCGGCGGCGGCAGTGGTAGTGGTGGTGGTGGCGACGGCGGTGGTAGCGGCTAGTGTGGCGGCGAGCGCCTTCGGCGCCGCCTGCAGGTCCCGCAGCAGCTCGTGGCCGTGCCGCTGGCCGAACACGGCCGCCAGGAATGCGTGGTTCCGGAGCACCAATCGGGCAAGCTCGATCCACTGGCCCGCTGCCACCAGGTGCCGTACGAGGTACCGCAGCGCGTATGGCGGCATGCTGGAGGCGGTGCGGCCGACGCCGCCTCCGGCGGCGTCTGCTGCAGTGGCGGCGGCGGCGGCGCGGTTCACCGCCACCAGTAGGCGCCGCGCAAGGCGGCGGTGGCCGCTGCGCAGGTCGACGGCGTGGGGCCCGCTGACCCGCGAGTCAGCCAGCCAGTCGGCGAGGGACTTGTGCAGCATGTAGGCCCGGTGCTCCTCCAGGTAAAAGGTGACGGGCCAGCCGGGAAGCGCTGCCAGCAACCGATGGCTGAAGCCCATGCTGGACAGCAGCGACTCGGGCAGGGGCTCCTGCGCCGCCAGCAGCACGCACAGCAGTCGGCGGACGGCAGCAGCCGCCGGAGGCGAAGAAGCTGCCGAGCCGTGAGGTACTACTACCGTCGCCACCGCCTGGAGGGCTGCCATGCCCGCATCAAAGACGGCGCCATACGCGCCGTACAGGTCGGGCAGCCGCGGCGTTCCCGTCAGGGGCGGGAGCGGCGGCGGCGGAGCGCCGCCACAACTCCGGAAGCACTCGGTTATCACCGTGTGGTAAACGAGCACGCCGCCGCCACCGGCAGCGCCCTCGCCTCCCTCCGCGACTCCTGCGACGCTCGCAGTGCCGCCTTCCCAACTGTCCGCCAGCATAGAAGTTATCGCCTGGGGTCCCAGTGCAAGCTGCGCCCCGCAACCTTCGGCAGCGTCGCCGCCCCCGTCACCACCACCGCCGTCGGCGCCAACGGCGCCGCGACTCTTGCGCAGCTGCAGCGGCGTGACGTATTCGACGCCGCCCGGTCCAAATAGCCGCTCCAGCGCGCCGCGCACTCCGCCGCCCAGCCCGTCGGGGCGCGTGGTCAGGATGAAGCGGACGCGCGGCGGCAAGGCCTTGAGCTGGTTGGCCAGCAGCTGGAACAGCTTGTTACCGCACACGGGTGCCGCAGATGGCGGCCTGGGCCTCGCAGATGGGTCGCCCACGCCGCTGACGACGGCAGCTGGGCCTTCGCTAGGCGCCGTCGCGGCGCCGCCGGTCGCACCGGCGTCGCCCGCGGGCAGTGCTGGCGCCGGGGCCGGGTCCGCCTCATCGAGAGCGTCGAGCAGCAGAATGATCTGGTCCGGCAGCGCCTCCGCGCGGTCGCTCCCGTCGCCCGCACCTGATTCCGAATCCGTCCCATCCTCGCGGAGGGACTTCTCAAGCGGCGCCCGCATCAGCGCAGCGAAGGCCGCCTCGGGGTCGGCCAGAGATACGAGGGAGGTCACGTCTGCGGACAGCACGTGGCGCCGGAAGCGCGGCAGCCTGGGCGTGACGGGTGGGACGGGGCCGGGCATGGAGCTTAACGATGCGAAATCCTTGTTCGCAAATGGGCTGCAATCAAACGTGCCAAGAGGGACGGCGTCGCGTGCCTGCTTGGACAAAAGGTAGTGAGCGCACAGCACGCCCGGAATGAGAAGGGCCGCCGCACCCTGATAGCCTCAACGGAAACATAGCGGCTGCACAAAGAACGAGAAACGCCCCGCTTGACGCCACTCCCCCACCGGCGCGGTGCGTGAACCGCGCAGCTCACCGGACGGCCATCTGGAACACCAGGCTGGCCAGCGCCCTCATCGGGTCCAGGCGCCGCTGGTCGCTGTACTTAATGAAGTGGTGGGCAATCACGCAGCCGGGAGCGGCCAAGCCACCGCCGCCGGTGCCAGTGCCCGAGCCGTTTTCCTCCGCCTCTTCCGCGCCTCTTGCCAACGGCAGCGCTGGCGGCTGCAGCTGCGGCTCGCACAGCGCTGCCGAGACGGTGCTCTTGCCCTCCCCAGGCCCCGCCAGCACGCACAGCGCCCGCGACCGTGGGGAGGGATTCCCCTCCTCGCCTCCCGCAGCCGTCGCGGCGCCCGCTTGCAACCACGCCTCCACCCTGCTCCAGTCCCATTCCCAGCTCGGCGCCTGCGTCCGTGCCGCGTCCTGCGCCCCCTCCTCCGAGCCGCCTGTCTCCATCCCTGCTGCTGCCCGCGCCATCGCGCGGGTTCCCAGGCGCCGCAGGTCCACTCTGTACGAGAGCGGCTGCAGGAGCAGCTGCAGGCGCAGCTTCTCGTTGAACTCGGACACGCTGCCGGCCGTCGCGACAACGTCGTTCAGGATCATTACCTTGTCCGCAGGGTTGAAGCACTCGGCCGCAGCCACGTCCAGGCTGGCGACCAGCTGGGCCCGCTCCGATGGTCCCAGCGGCATGTGCAGTCCGTCAGGGCCGTGGCTCGCCAGCGTGTGCGCCCACTCGTAGACGCACCTGGGGGGGCCGGGGGGGGGGGAGGTGGAGAGCAGGAAAGGGGCGGGATATAGGCAAGGAGGATGCTTGGAGAGTTACTCCAAATCGCAGCTGAGGGCGGTGGGCTTACCACATTCCTGAGCGCCCGGGACCTCCGTCTCTACTGACTGGGTACCACCGCTGCCCCCAGGCCCCTCCCCTCCCATGCCCCCTCCCCGCCCCCGCCCCCGCCCCGCCTCCTGCCCACCATGCCCGGGTGGCCGGGTTGCAGCTGCTCAGGTCCATCACCACCAGCGTGCCCCCGCTAGCAGCCGCCACCACGTCCTTGAAGGCGCCAACGTCGGCTGCTTGGTGCCCCGAGTCGGCGTGCTGCGGAGCAATGTAGACGATTGTGCGGCTGAGCGGGACAGGGAAGCTGAGATCAAGGGGACACTGCGCAAACGCGACCGCGCACGCTGAAGGCGGCTGCAGCCTCCCCACCACCACCAACCAGCAGACAAGCTGCAACAACTTGATGGACGCGTCCGGCGCCACCCACCTGGTTGACGGCGATTATATCCACCCACACGCGTGTCTCCGCATCGGCGCTCTCCAAAAAGCCCTCAATACCCGCCAGCAACAACGCAAAACTGTTCTTCCTGTTCTTCCGTTCCGCGGGACATCAGATATTGGGAGGTGAAGGGGATTGGTTTTGGTCCAACGCCCGCATCCAGGCGGAACAGGGCGCACCAGCTACCGCAAACAACCGGCAGCGACCCACTACCCCGCCCACACATGGATAACGGCGATCACGCTGTGCGACCAACTGAGGATTCCCGGTCAACGGGTCCGCAGCCAACCACGCCCCCAAGGCGCCTGGCAACCAGGCACACCCACCATGCGTGGCTGATGAAGTACCGGGGCACCCCAACGTCCCGTGGGTCCACCACGCTGGGCAGCTCAGCCAGCCGGCAGCGCGCGTGCGCCGTCACGGCCTGCACAAAGTCCGTGTTGACCTGGGAGGCGGCAGGGCGGAAACAGGGGGCCTCGGGGATGGGGAACACGGCGGCACGGCCCCCCGTTCGTATCTTCGTTCGCGTCCCCTCTCCACGCGCGCAGCCTTTGCTCTGCCGGCGATGCCCCGGGCGCAACACCCCAGAGCCTCACCTGGGCTGTGCTGACGGTGGACCAGGCCTCCCCGAAGAAGCGCCTCAGGGTGGAGGCCAGGCGCCGCAGGCCCCTCAAGCTGATGCCCTTGGACACGGCGGCCAGCGGGTCTTGATCTGCGGTCGTGGGACTGAAGAAGCATCGCCGAAAAGGCAAAGCGCCGAGAAGCGAGACGCAGAAATGGTGGAGAAGTGTGGTGGCTTGGCAGAGGGCGCCTTTGCAGCAGGAACGTAATACGGAGCTGCGTGAGGCCAGAGCATGCGCGGCACTGCATGCGTCTTGTTCTGCCGCGAGACGCAAGACCAAGGGGGACCCCAGAGCGCACGGCATTGAACGGCTGCACAGCGCTGTCTCAAGGTTGCCCACACCAGCGGGTACTGTGCGCCGGAGCATGCCGAGGCATCCCAACGCTCCATCCCCGGTGGCTGTTGCGGGCACGTTGCGTCTGCAGATGCCTGGCTGTTCTGGCTGCGCATCAACGGCGCGGTGAGCGGGTTTAAACCCGGGTCAGGCCATTCCCACCCAACTCGTAGCGGACGCTCGTTGTGAGGCTCCCACGGAGCAACCAAAAGCCCGCCAGACCCCACGCACCCCATTTTACACTATTCTATCCTCGTCACCAGGCTTTGCCCGTCTTTGCCCATCTTTGTCCAGCTGGTCGGTTTTATCGCTCCAGGCGGCTGTCGGGATCCGGCCAACTTACCCCGCACCACTCCGGGGGTCGGAGTGATTTCGGGGAGGACGCCCACAGGACCAGGGTCAACGAGCTCCACCGCTTCTCCGCCATCACCTCTGCCGCCGAGGCCCGCGTACTCAGCGCCGTCAACGTCTTCTTCGCTATCACTGCCTCCGGGTACACAGCATTCGGGCGACTGCGCTCCTGGAGCGGCGTTGCCGGCGGCTGTGCCGTCAGGGTCTGAGGCAGCAGCGTCCTTATGGCTGCTGCCGTGGGCGGCGGAAGGGATTGGGGCGCTGGTTGTTGAAGGGTTGGCACAAGCAATGGTTGCGTTGGTCACGTCGGCCGTGGCTGGATCACTGATGGCGGAAGGCGAGCTAGGATCGGGTTTTGGGTTGCCCGTCGAACGGGCCGAGCGACCCGCTGGGGCCTGCGGGCGACAGGATGGCAATACAGCGTCAGAGTGCGGCTCTCAACGCCAGGACTTGCGAGACGCGGGACGACAGCTACCTCGCCACTATGCTCCGTTCGGGCCGCGACTGACGCGCTGCATCCCATGTCTGCCAAATAATGCCGGTGAAACTGTATCAATCAGGAAGGCGCAAGCGGCCTGCAGTAAGGTATTCGGGTCTGGGTCCTGAACGGCCAAGAGGACGTTTTGCCGCGCTATACCATCTGCAAGGAGCCATTATGTGCTGTATGGCTAAGCAGGTGGTCCTCGTAGTTTGTACACTTAAGCGCTTGAGGAATCCGACAGACCTTTTATGTCTCGCATTGCCAAACCCCTGCAACGAAGGACTCCTACTCTTGTCTGCGTAAATGATTGACGGGCGTGAAGGGCACAGAAGCTGCCAGCAAGCGGGTTGGAGTGTTGCTCTATCTGCGGGCAGCAGGCCAGGAGGTCGCCGGAGCCGTATGGAGCCGTCAGATTGCTCTCGGCTCGATAGAGGCGTGGGTTACAGGCGTTATTACAGGAGTGCTACGCCCTGCGGGTATGGAGAAGGTGGGGGTAGGGGCACGGGGACGACAGGGTAGGGGGTAGGACGGACCCCGCATATCGGTAATGAATCTAATGATCGGTGGGGTAACGTGGCACCGGGAGGGTGTAATCATTCTCCAATCCGGGCCAGGACGTTGTAGACGGCATTGCACCCGCCTCTGCGCTTCGTTGTTATGGTTAGCGCACGCAGTGTAGCGTCCTCAATGGCGGTTCATGCGCCCAAGCAAGAATCGCTTACGGTGTGCGCCGTCCTCTGCTGCAACTGTCTACCACAACTCTACAACTCCTCCTGTACCTGACCCTCGCTCGTACGTCGATGTGCTCTGAAGTACCCAGACGGAATTCAGTAAACAAGAAAGGGCGAAGTAGAGCAGCGCGGGCGCCCCAGGTACGCACGTGCTGCCAGAGAGCCTTGCGGGGAGGATCGGTGAAACTCAGCTGCAGCGGATCTAATGCCACCAAACTGTGCTGTTGTACGTAAAAGGCGTGACTTTTGCCGATGGCAGCGCGTGGAGCCTGGTGGAGCAACTGTCGTGCCTGGCACGCGGAGCCACAAATCCGATCCAGCCAGCGTATGTTTAAGCAAGAGTAGGCCCGACATCACGAGCCGAACGAATCACACCGACGGTACTTGGGCGCACCGTCGGGGTGATTCGTTCGGCCGGATGAAAAAGCTTGAAACTTGACACGTTCTTTCGTCTGGGGACGGCCTTCAGGTGGGCATTCCGCTCCCTAGCTAGGCAGGGTAGCCCCTGTTAGGTGCTGCGGGGCCTGCTGCTCCAAAAGGGGTGTTTCCCAAAAATCGTTGAAGATAGCCGGTCTGCATTTGGTCTGATCAGCTGACATGTGCCAATCTGTGTGTGTGCACATCGCTCCGCAACCGAGGCTCCGCGCAGCAGCAGCTGTCGTTGCCCGGCGACGGCGTCCTCCAGTAGTGGTCAGCTGCTGCACCGGGCATCGCTCGGTGGCGGCGCGCGGCGGCAACTGCCTGCTGTACGCGTTCCCTCAACACCACTCCCTGCTCCATCATATCGCAGCAGCCTAGCGGTTCGGCCGCATCACCCTTACTGCTCGCCTGTTTGATCGTGTCTACTTAACAGCCTACCCATGACCGCACAGCAGGCTTTGACGGGTATGTGTAACCTAAGCTACTTGATCGTCGGGCCGGCGACTTACATTCGACTATACATTGTTACAAAGGCAGACACTCGCTACTTCGTAAGTCGGGAAGTTGAAGGTAAGGCAAGTTGAGGCAAATTCGGTCAGGCAGGCCGCCGGAACAACTGACATACTGTGGGCGCTTGCTTCTATCTAAAATGCACAATGTTTGCGCATGGCGAGCACTACTGCTTCTACGCGGCGGACTTTCTACTGCACGGGGGGGCTCAGCGCGAATTGCCAACGCACAAGTCTGACTGCAGTTACTTCGGCCGAAGCCAACGCAGGTCATCGGAAGTGAGGTCCATACAACCCACTTCTCCGCCTTATGAACACCGCCTAGGGAAGCGCAACACGTCATTCCGTCCTGCATGGAATGGCCGTAGCTTGCGGTCTGACAGGGTTCATTCGTTCAATTCGTTCAGGGTTCGACCGGGAGGCGCACGGCTCTCCCCTGCCTCCAGCAGGACACACCCTCACACCAAACCGCACGGCGGATAACCAGTTAATATAACACGCACGAAAATGCGTTCAGACAGGACGTAGCAGTAGGGCGTTGACGGTTGCGGTTGAGAGAGGACGGGTGCGAATGGGAACGCGTATCGAACATTGCGGTTGGGCCCTATCGAACATTGCAGTTGGCTTTATCGAACATCATATAAGCAGAAACTGTGGCCTCAAAACCGTGCTCGAAACGCACAGTCCTTTGCCCCGATCGCGCTCTGGGGTGCGCGTTCGCCGGTGCGCTAGTGGCTGACCACTACTGCCGCTACTTTGACTAAACCACTGCTTGTAATGGCCGACTCGAAAGCTGCGGTTGACATTATTGGGGAACACGAGGGCCCCTACAATAATGATGGTCGCACACCTGATAGTATCAGTAAGTTCCAGTCTGACCGGACGGATGCATACAGGCGCTCACGGTGCACACGCCGCATACATAGGAGCTACTCGAACGCCTCTCAAAAACAAACGTTAGGGCGGGACGCATCGATTTCACGCCGTCGAGGTGTCTTACTTGGACTTGCTTGAAGCCCGTTCTGCCTGCTGCTGCTGCTGCTGCTGCTGCTGCAGAGCTGTCGGGCATGGCGGGTACACGGTCATCCACCCTGCATCGCAAGCTCGCCAAGGTCGACCAGAACAAGGACGGCATCATTGAGGTTAGCGAGATTGCGGCAGGTGCGGCTGCTGGGGCGGCTGCTGGGGCGGCTGCTGGGGCGGCTGCTGGGGCGGCTGGGGATGTCTGCTGTATGAACTGCCGTTTAGTAACATGTACACCCGCTTCGCCGTCCGCACACGTCCGCACGGCGTCCCTTCATTCCACAACGCTCACGTGCGCAGTCGTTGACGAGATGCTGAAGGAGCAGCAGATTGGCAAGATCTACAAGTTCATGACGATCGGACTATTCATCGTGGTAGCGGTGCTCATTGGTGGGTGTCGGTTATTAGCGGATGGGTAGGTGGTTATTGGTTGATTTTCGGATGTTTGTAGGCTATCCGCGCTGCTGGCCAATCCTTTTCGCCCGCCCCATGGGCAAAACACCCCTCATCACCGGAGGGGTGTTTTGCCCATGGGGCGGGCGAAAAGGATTGGCCAGCAGCGCGGGCTGGAGCCGAGGTCCTGGGCGCTTGCGCGATTGGGAACAAGTACGCGGGTTGCCCGTACACGCTGTGCTGTGCGAAAGTTGCCCAAACCAACCATGGCCGCGCATCCCCGCTATCCGCAGGCGCCCTCACCGGCATTACCTGGGCCATTGTTCAGATCTCCAAGGACACCAAGGTGATGAGGGTGTGGCTCCTGGGGAACAAGGGGCCGGCTTGTAAAGGTTTGTGAGATACATGGGTTGGGCACGGTTAGGCATGGAGCGAAGGAGCCACACCACGCAACTACTACACCGGTGGTCCTGCGCTTGCTACGGGGAATGACGGGTTTGGGGACTTGGGAAAGACGTAACAATGAACAGGGAAGGCTACCTCTACGGGCATACACACCGATGCGAAGCGTGCGTGGCCAGTAGTTTGCCGGGTACAAGTCATGGCGGGCGACAGAGACGGCGGGCTCTCCCGGTTCGGGGCAACGGCTAGGTTACCGACCTGGTGAGATGTGGAGACGGCAGACCCGGCGGGCGTTGATTCTGGGACTTGCGGTGTGACACCGATGTGTCCTGGCGTGGGACATATTTGAAAGAGCCGTAGAACTGAAGGACTGAGCGACCAACCCTGCCTCCCCCGTCGTCTGTACGTCCATACGCCCGTTCCGCACCAACGTGTCACCCAACTCTCTCGCTCCCAGGTCTCCAACTCCAACAGCAACACCTACCAGTTCGTGACGACCAAGGACGACAAGGCGGCCGTCACGGGCAGCGTGCTGCTGGGTGTGAGCAGCTCCCTGCGGCCCGCATCGGAGGGCGTCGCAGCCAACTTCACCAACTCGTTCAACATGGGCTCCCGCCGCCGCCACCGTATGCTGGTGTCCATCGACGACTACCCTGCCGACATGCTGCTCCTGTACGGCACCCTGGAGTACCCCACCGTGCAGGAGGCCTGCGAGGCCCTCCACCAAGGCCTCAGGTGCGCAGATAGATGACGCGTTAGTTAGTGCTGCGTTGCATTGCCGTGCTGTCATACTGGCAGGTACATGTGTGTTTACATGATGGGTTTGTCGCTTGCGTGCCCGCCCGTAGATGGTTATCAGCGCCAGACAGATGCCGGCTGGCGCTTTGCTTGGCTCTTACTTCGAATGTTCATCGTCCATCTCCATCTTGTTAACCCTTCGTCCCCTGCCTCACCCAAATGATGAGCATGTGCTCTACCTACCCTACCCTGCCCCTGCCCTGTCCCCCCGCAGCTCCTTCCAGATCTCTCACGACAGCGCCATCGTGGGCGACGGAATGAAGTACTCCACCGTGACGGTGCTGGAGGAGACCGGCTGCGATGACCTGTCCTCCCGGGAGCTTACCGCCCTCGTGTCGGATGGCAGCTTCAAGTACGTCATCATCTGCCGCCCCGGCCTGGTCCCGGTCGACGCCAACAAGACCGGGATATGCGAGGTCTGGCAGGACCGCACCGGTGCCGATGACAGCGACACCAGCGACGAGGCGGACACCACAAGCCCCCAGGCGCGCCGTCGGATGCAGACCTGGAACAAGAAGTGGTGCCGCCGCTGGAGTCGCAATATCGGCGGCTGGTGTGACCAGTGCCATGACGGCTACGACACCTTCATCGGCATGTGCGTGCCGCGCCCCTGCTTCCCCGCTGACGCCACCGTCGAGGTGATCGGCCGCACGGGTGTCGTGTCTGCCGTACGCATGGACGAGCTGCAGTACGGCGACTTTGTGCGCTCCCGCGACCGTCGTACGGGCAAGGAGGTGTTCCGTGAGGTCTACCTGTTCGGCCACCGCGAGGCGGCCCGCACCGCCCCCTACGTGCACGTCACCGCCGGCGGCCGCACCCTGGTCGGCAGCGAGGGCCACTTCCTGCCCGTCTGCGCACACCGCTGCACCGAGGCCGACCTGCAGGCCGGCACCATCGGGCTGGAGAACAGGTTCGTGAGGGCGGGTGCGGCGATCACCAATCGAACAAGGCACGAGTGGAGCGGATTGCGCGGCAGGAAGAACATGGCTGAGGTTTGCCTTCTGTTCAGCGCATACATGGTATTGGTACCCGACCCGTTGCATTCGACTGCATCCCAACCTTCATCTGCCTACCACCCGACAAAGCTGCCATGCCTCTCTGTCTGTCCCCCGCCCATTTTACCCTGCTCCTTCCAGGCGCTTCCGTGACGTCCGCGCGGGCGACATGCTCCTGCTCAGCGTCGGCGCCTCGTCCTTCTCCCTGACGCCGGTCTTCTCCGTGGACGTGCTCGTGGCCCGTGGGGCATACAACCCCTACGTCCGGGTGAGCTGGGGCTGGGTCCCGCAGGGGGGTATGCTGATTGTGTGCGTGCGTGGCTGGTGTGCCGCACGGGGACGTTTTGACAGCTCTGGAGTTCGGGCTTCGTGGAGCAAAGCCTAATCAAGGGATGAAGGGCCTGGGGGCTCGGCAGTGGGTGTGCTGCCGCATAAGTAGATAGGTATCGTCCACCCTGCGTGCGGCGGGGCGGGGCGGGTACGTGCGTGTCGTTGCCTGGCAGAACCATGTCCTGTGCTAGCACACCCATCACGCCTTTCATGCCGCCATATGCTCTCCATCAATGCTGTCCCACCGAGCCCACCGTACCCGTCTCCCTCGCCCCCTCACTTCCGCCCGCCCTCGCCCGCCCGCAGGGCGCTGACCTGGTGGTTGACGGCGTGGTGGCGTCGCCGCACTCCAACTGGATCCTGGACTGGGCCACACCCGCGTCCATGGCACGGCACCTGCCGTACGTGTACGAGATCCTCCTGGCGCCCGTGTACGGCCTGTACCGCATGGTGGGCCCCGTCACCGCCGAGTGGCTGGCGCACGGGCTGGGCCTGGCAGAGAGCGGCGCGGACTCGGGCCTGGGCTATTACGTCGTCATGGCGGGCATGGCGGCCCCACTGGCGGCAGCGCTGGCGGCGGGGCGCGCAGCATCAAAGCAGCTGTTGACCGGCCGCTAGTTAGATGCACCAAATCGCTGGCACGCGCACCTTAAGGGTAGCGTCTGGGTATGCAGGCGACCATCTGGAGCTGCGCCGTCTTGCACCGCTCATGGCGATCAAAACCGTTCTCTTCTGCAGTGTCCATGTACTCCCACGTACTTCCAGTATGGGAGGGTAGGGGGCAAGATGTCCGGGGTGTACACGAACGAACACATCCAAAGACCCCGGTCTATCTTTACGCTGTGCCGTGTACATACACATATAAATTCCATGTATAGGTATGGCTTGCATGAATCGTTGTGTTGGGGAACTTGCATGGTTGGCTCGCAGTTGACTCCGGGGCTAATATCCGCCAGCATCTGTCATTTCATCCGTTGGCGCTTGACAGCACTGCCTTATTAGTCCTTGCGGGGTCAAGTTGTTCATTCAACGTACTGTCAGTGCTGTACTAGATCTTGGTCTCTGCAACTCATTTGATGGCTCGTTCAATGTGCCGTCTAGTGCACTGATATAGTGCGGAACCATGATGATTTGCAAGTCATGCGAGATGCCTACGCGCGCGTGGCGTAGCGCAGCTTTATTCCGCAGCTCCATCCCCCTGTACGTGGACGTACTGCCATTGTACGTGCAATCTCAGCGTGCCTAATCTCTGCTGTGCGTGCGAGACTGCGTCGAATCAATGTTTTCATGTGGGCTTGTCATGCGGCCAGATGTGAGCGCCATCGACCGTCAGTTTTGCTGTTTGTAGTACTTGATATAAGTAGTTATAAACCCGAAGGGCCCTTTCAGGCAGAACATTGGCAGGCTCAGAATGCAAGATCTGTAAGCTTGTCAGGTGCCCTGTGGCCCCCTCCATCAAAGTGCCCGCAAACCGGGAACGGCACGGGGGGACTACGATGAGCTCTGCAAGATAGAGCCGGTGGCGCCCGGCGCTCTTGCGCATTCTCTGCCCTTCGTTTGGGCCAGAGTCTTCCACCTCGGACTGGTGGTCGGTCTGGTGCTAGGGGCTAGCCGCCAGGGAGCCATCCCTGCTCCGGCGGGGACCTTCGTGCGTGGAGGCGCCATCTGCAAGCCTTACAAAACCTTTGTTTCTTCACACAGTGATGCTGAAGCACTCCCTCGCCCCGCAGTACCGTGCCGGCTCGCGCAACGCAGAGGCCTCTTGAGGGCCCGTCTGCTCGTCTCCCTCGCCTGCTTTACACTGTACTCGGCGTCCTGCTGGAAACATCGCACCCCGGGTGTGTATGACCGTAGAGATTGTCTTCCCTGTTTCTGTTTCATTTTTTGAATAGTACATTGGCAAGCAACCCTTTGCACGCTATGCACTCGTCCAGTAAGGTGTGTAAGTTTGGTCTACTTGGTCTGCCCAAGCAAGTCCCGCCCGCATACTTCTAAGCCTCACGGCATCCGTTCCATATCACCTGCTGCCTAGCCGAAGCCTTCGGGTGCTTGCATGCCGTGCGAGAGGTTGCACATCCGTCAGAGCCGGCAAGCCACGACGAAAAAGCAAAGAATGGGGTGGTGTAAGGGTCGGATGTCTGTCTCTTCTCCGTCGCTTGGGCGCCCGGCGTGGAAGCCCGCCAGCAGTAGGTTTTTTTTCTGTGTAGTAGGTGCAACTTCGTAGCTTCTACTCAGGCCATAAGCTGGCTCCTTGGTTAACAAGTTGTGGCACAAAACCGTGGGTCATAGGACCCGTGGGTCACAAGACCCATGGGTCGGTCGCCATGAGACGCCAGCAGGCTGCCGAGGACGCCAGGCTGTGACTTAACTAGACATCAGTAACACTATGTTGTGACAGAAGCATCCAGGGTGTAACGACGATATGTACGTGTGACAGCCGGTCAACAGCGATGCGGAACCCTCAGACACGGCAACCGCCAACTCTCACTTCTTAGTCAGGACGCAGCTCCGACGTTGCCTTTTCCATGTTTTCCCACTGCATTTCCATACCTCAGCCCGCGGGCATGCCTCTCGACGGCCGTAGAGACGGTCGACTTACCACTTTCCAGGTTTTTGTCTCTTGTTATGCAGCTTCTTTCAGGATGGAGAGCCGGGGTGGTTGGGTTATTCAAGAAATGTCCAGGAGGCATGCATGGGACCTTGCTCGTGCACCTTGTTGCGTGCCTCCTCCTGTGAGATTGAAATTTCGTATGCCCTGCTTACCCCATCATATAAAGAGGGTTCTAGTTCTCCAAGGTCGTATCGTCATCTGTTACCTTGAGTTGACTGGGATCGCTGCGGCGTCAGCCGGACTGTGTCGGACCTTTAGGCCTGCCACGACTGTTCGACGCTTTTATACACATGCTCGCCGCCTGCTGCCGCTGTCTCGGAAAAGCCACATCGTCCTCAACAGCCGATCCCTCAGAGGCTGTCCCTACTTCCGGCGAGCCCGCCTCTCCAAGCGCCCACGCCAGGATGCAGGAGTGTATCGACAACTGTCGCGATTGCGAGCGGATCTGCCAAGAGACCATCCCGCACTGCTTGTCAAAGGGTGAGTTTTGGGACGTCTGGTGGTTGCGTTGCGGTTTTCTGCGTCTCCTATCGCTGGGGCTCCCGGCGGTCGTGCCGGCGGGATGGATGCTGGACGGAGGGGGAATGTGAGGGCAGCGATGCTTTGGCAGGTAACCCGCGCAGTGGTCGAGCGGGATAGCGGGAGTGCTGCCGCTGCGGTGTGGTTACGACTGCCTGCCCCGGGGCCGCCTTGGCCGCCGCCACTCTATCGGCCTCACACTTCCCGGCCGACCCGTGGGTCGTCTGTCCCACGCTGCTGCCCAGTAACCCGAACCGACTGGCTGGGCGCGTTCCCGCGTTGTGCGTGGTGCCGCGGCCCGTCCTCCATATGCCTTTTGCGCCCGTCTGCAGGCGGGCCCCATGCGCGCCCCGACCATGTCCTGATGCTCATGGTGAGCGGTTGGGACGTGGGTGCGTGGGTGGCCATGCGGGCGCACATGCCGGCATCATGCGTCAAACATCTATGCCAACAGTCCCCCAGCTGAGGCGGCGGGATCGCGCCATTTCCTGACCTGCTGTGAGCTCCTCGTCCACATCCCTCACGCGCCTTTCCTACTGTCTGCGTAAGCTCGCGTACCGCCCTCCGGCCATGCACGGCTTGTACACCGCCCCCGCTCTGCTCCCTATACTCCCGTCGGCAGGACTGCGCGTCCATGTGCGCCACCTCCGCCCGCTTCATGACCCATGGGTCAAAGCTCCACCAACACACCTGCAAGGCCTGCGCGGCGGTACGTGCGTGGGTCTAGGGTTATGGGCGAAACTTAGTTGAGCCACCTGATAAGCCGCACCACTCGAAGCATTGTCCTATCAAGGGAACAGGAAGCTGCATGCTGGATTCTGCCGGGTGCATCGGGGCACGGGCCACGCCGACAGTTGAAAGCCGCGGCTGGTCAGAACCTGGCTGCGCTCGCCCAGCGCATCGCATCCGTTTCCTCGCATCCATCTGCGGCCCACGCGTGAATCGGTACATGCTTACCCTAGATCCGAGCGCCGCCACCAGGTGTGTGAGGCCTGCGCGGACGACTGCGAGGCCGTGATGGGCGCGGCGGAGGGCGGCGGCGAGGACGCCTGCATGCGCAAGTGCGCGGACATGTGCCGCTCCTGCGCCAAGACCTGCAGCCAGATGGCCAAGGGCAGTGCCTAGACGTGGGGACGTGAGGTGCCGGCGGGAAGGCGAGAGTGGGCTGCCGCCGCGCCGCACAAGCTCGCATACGCGCTGCTGTCCTTCCTGTGCTGGTTGGTTGGGTTGGGCCAGGACGCTCAGCGCACGTCAGCGACGTGCGTGTAGCATGACGTGTAGCAGCGGATGGTGGCCATACTCAGGGAGGCACCGTAACCAGGCTTGGCAGCTTGAGCAGGCGCGGGGCATGCTTGGAAAAGCCGGTTGATTCCCTTTCCCGGCATCTGTAGTATCCCGGCATGAGCTGGGTGCACCCAATTTGTGCGTTGGCCGGACTAGGGAGTTGGTTCTATTTTGGGGATTCGTCGCACGTTTCCCCCTCCTCCGGAGGCCACGAATTTCGTTTGGATGGTCGAAGACGTGTCGGACGGTGTCACAATCCTCCCGTTGGATGGCAGCAGTTGGAGCCAGAGTCCGCCATCATTGGCTGCGGAATCGTTGGACGGGTACCTTCAGTTGTCGCGGCTTGTGTCAGTTGGCATATGCCCGAGGCAAAATAGGAAGGCATCTGCCTGTGCGTGCAGGAGGGGCTATACTGTCCGTGCAGGGCCTGCGGTGTACACTGTTGTGCGATGGGACAACATCTGTTTCGCCTGCTGTATGTTCACTGTTAACCCCACGCGTCAGGCCCCCCTCTGCCATCGGCACAGCTGCTCACTTGATGCAGCCTCGAGTTTGCGCACAACCTCCCGCCGGAGGAGGGCAGCAGTCGTAGTGCTGGGTCCAAATCAGACGAAAACGCCGACGGTTCCAAAGCGCCGTTGCAAATCGGGTGCTCTTAAGGTCACGTGCAACATCCGCTCGACCCGCCTGCAAGCGGTTCAGTCTAGACACAAGCCGTTCACGCGACGGCCAGTCCAGTCAACACGCACCGTCGTTGCTGTATGGCCTTAACCACTGTGCCAGCCGCGCATTCGGCAAGGCCGTTGCCGCATAGCCTTTGGAAAGCAGTACCAAGATTCACAACCAGCACTCGAAAGCCACATGTCGTTGCATGGCTTGCGGTGCGGTGCGGCGCCTTCGCGCGTGCGCCCGTGCCCAAAATGGTGCGCGAGCCATGAGCGGCAAGCTCCGTGGGAGCATGCACCCCCTCGTCGCGCGCACCCTACACATTGGACCAGGCCAGCGCATTCGGCACCACGACACAGTCCTTCCGTACGCAGCAAGGGAGAGATGCCAGTCTGTCTCGCCTACAACCATCCAGCGGGGGTCATCAAGCGCCCGCCGCGAACCGCCCGGCCGGTATGACTGGATTCATGCAGCCGGTCCACCAGCAGCCTGCCAATGGCAGCGCCACCGGCACTGCCGCTTCGGTCCCACCGGGTGGGGCTGAGTGTGCGCGGCGCTGCCGAGCAGTGGGGACTACTGGCGCTACAGCAACTGCGGCCTCTGTACATAGGCCCGGAGCAGTCCGCCTTTATGCCATCCCTCTCCGCTGGCCCGTGTCTGTAGCCCCCTGTGCAGTGGCCCGCAGCCCGGCAGGCTACCGAGCGGGGCACCGCTGCCGGGATCCCCTGCAGCTCACAATCCTACTCGGCTTCCTCCCTCCTCAGCCTCAGCAAACGACTAGGAACCCGCTGGCAACCCGCCCCCAGGCCTTCCACCGCCTCTACCTGGGGCCTAATCCCTGTTCGCCCCGTTGAGCAGGCGCAGCAGGTGCATGAACAGGTTGATGATGTCCAGGTAGATGGCAATGGCGCCCATGACGTACTCGTCGGGCGACACCGCGTACTGATGCTCGCCGCCGAGCAGGCACTGCACGTCGTACGCAATGTACACGCTACGTGCGGTGCGACCGTACGGCAAGGACGCGGGGCAGGGAGGCGAGGGAGGGAGCGGGTTGCGCTTTGCTATTTATGCTCGAGGAAGCCGTATGAGGAAGTGGCCACGAGAGTTAAGGTCGGTTATGCAGCGGGTTGATAGATACGCTGAAGG
Source organism: Gonium pectorale (assembly GCA_001584585.1). Classification (NCBI taxonomy): domain Eukaryota; kingdom Viridiplantae; phylum Chlorophyta; class Chlorophyceae; order Chlamydomonadales; family Volvocaceae; genus Gonium; species Gonium pectorale. The sequence continues at coordinate 2,188,818 of LSYV01000007.1, read as the reverse complement.
GCCCAGCAATATACCATGCTTCGGCCCGTGGCGAATGGGAGTGCCTGGGCCGACCGGAACGCCGCCTCCAGGCTGCAATACGGTAGGTCACGCAGCGCACAAGTGTCGGTGTGGCCATGCGGTTGTGTTTCACCTTTCTGTACCATAACACAGCTTCAATCCCATCGCTTTCGGCGCACACCTTGCCTCCTGCTCTTCCACCCATCCATTGGTCCTCATCATCGTGTCATCTCCTTACCACTCCTTCCCTTCCCACCCAGCCAAGCCCATCCTCACCGTACCTGAAAAGCACCGCGCCCAGTCCGCTGACCATGGTGTCGAAGGCGGAGGCCCGCACAAACCAGCCCACCAGGCCCGCAAAGATGAGCCCCAGCAGGCACGAGTAAAGCGCGGAGCCAGCGGTAGTGATGTCCTGGAGGGCGGGCGGGGGATAGGGATCGTATGAAAGTGGGGCTTTCGCTTTGTATGCAGCAGTGACGTGTGCGCCGCGTTCTTGTGCTCCAGTAGAGGCGCCTCGCAGCCGGTCTACCAGCGTGCTTGCATCTGACCCTGACAGCGGTCCACCACCACTGTTGCTGCGCTGGGCAGGTAGACCGCGCGGGGCAACCTACGTATCCCTGAATGCCTTGTAGTGACACTACGCACTACCCTCCACCGTCGACCGGCCATGTGTGCCCGCTGCGACATCACCTGCCGGATCCAAGTCCCTCGCCAGTCCCAAACTCCGGGGTGCAGTCTATCACTGCCCCCACCAAGGCCCCCTGCCACTCCCAGCCTCACATGCTTGGTGGTCATAGCCCAGAACGCCATTGCTGCGGTGATGCCCGCCGTCAGACCAAACGCCAGGACCACCGCGTCGGTGCGCGCGTGGGCCGAGGCGGCCCCCACCAGCACGCCCTCGCATGCCGTGAATGCGAACAGCAGGACCAAGTTGGTGGGATGCTGCTGGCGTGCCGATTGGGAGAAGGTGAAGGTGAGGATGATGCCAAAGGAGGCAAGCAATGAGAGGAGGAGCACGCCCGGGTTGGCCGCGAGGAAGGCCTTTGCAGTAGTGGAGAAGGCCAGGGGGCCTGCAATAGCCGTGGTCAGGGCCAGCTGCACCGCGAGCAGGCCTGTAGGGGGACGGGGGTGGCGGGGTAGGATAGACGGGTGGTGTCGGTATGCGTGTCGAGGCAACGCAGACTGGAGTCACTGACAAATATCTCCCGGGGGTTTGCGCCCACAAGGCACCCCGTTGAAGGCAATTACTCGCACACTACTGAAATTGACAGAACGACTGTATCTGTCACGCAGTATGCAAGATTCCAGACACTTCACCCCACACGGAAGATGGAGGCATCCACACCCCACCCCTCTGCACCCACAACCTACAGCCGCGGTAGTATCTATGCATCTACAGCAAAACTCACCGAATACCTTGCGCACAAAGCCCTGGCGCACAGTGCGCTCCGCAAACGCATTCAGGCTCGCGGCCTTCTCCACGTCATAGACACCATACGGATTCGAACCACGATATGTAGTCGCCATTCTCGCCGCGTTCAGCCTAGGCAGTGGGCCTCTCGTCGGGAGCGTAAGAAAGCTAGAAAGACGCACAGCAGCGTCCAATGGTTTGAAAACAAACAGGAGTGTATCCGGGCCAATGTGTTGAAGGACAGTGAAGAACCGTGCAACGGTCCACGGCAAAGCAGTTCCAACCAGTTCCGCTCGTCCGAGCTCGCCCGTCAGCTCGGCTCGAAGCCATGCTGATTCATTAATCTTCCCATGCATTAATGAATCATACACGCAACTTTATGGCCACGGCCTGAGCTAATTGTAACTGGTATGAACCCCTAGCCCTGCCTCTATGGCGTCTACGTCAAGATGTCGCAACCGCCACAGCAGCTGCCCGCTCCTAATGCCGCCAGGCTGGCCATCACCAGCCTGTGCCGGGTGTTGCACCACCACGGCGTGACTTGCCTGGAACCGGAGACCCTGCGTCAGGCCAAGTTCGACGGCCCCGTGGTGAGGTGCACATGCAAAGGGCCAGGATTTGACCAATTCTTTGGCTGCTTCGGGCCACGTGCTCAGCATCCCCAGAGCCCCCCCCCCCGGCTTGACAGACATCCGGCACGGCGATGTGCAGGCCGTGAGCCCCCTTCAGCCCGTCCCGCGCAAACCAGGGTACTTTCGCGTCCCGCTGCTCCGTTGCCAGCCTCAACATCCGTCCCCGATCACCTTTCCCTCCCCACGCATGGCGTCGGCCCAGATATAACGCATCATACACACACATCCCTACGCCGCCGAACTAACATGCAGGCATATCACCCCTTCGACTGCCTCTGGAGCTGGGTCCTACAACGACTCCATTACTTTCGCGCTTACGCTCGTCTATGCGTCTTCCTTTTCAACACACACATCCCGTTTGTATCCTGAACACATTTTCAACCCAGGTGGCTCCCCTATGGCGCGCGCTCCACGACCTGGTGCTGCTGCTGCTGTGCGGCTGCCCCGCACAGCCACAGCCAGCGGCGGGATCCATGGCCGCCGCGGCCTCCGGCTCCGCCGCGGTCGTGGGCTTGGCACTCGAGCGGCAGTGGGAGCGCGTGGCGGGGGAGCTGGCGGCAGGGGCGGCAGGCGAGGACTTCCCGTCGGAAGGTGAGGCGGGTCTGGCGCGAAGGGATTCAAGAACGACTTTTGAGGGGGTGGTGGGCGGGGAAGGGCGAACGTGCGCTCGGCAGAGGAGCCCCGGACAAACCCCTGAACGCAGCCGTGGCCTTGTTGTCCGGTCGTTGCACACAGGGGGTCGCTACACGTGGCGTGCCGCTCACGTGGCGTGCAACGCGCGCAAGCGGCAACACACTTTTAAAGTGCATCTTCCCCCCTTCCCCTCCCCCCTGCCCCCCTTCCCCTGACATACCGGTGTGCAACCTGCGGCGGCCGCGCGTGGCAGCGGCCGCCCTGGTGCTGCACCAGCTGGCTGATTGGGGGGCGCCACCCGCGCTGCTCCAACAGATCACACCGCCCGGCAGCGGAGGCGGACCGGTGCCGGAGGGCCACGCTGCGCCGCCGGCGGGCGCTGCCTGCGAGTGGCGGCCGCTGCAGGTCCGCTCGCGCCTGCTGCTGCTGGCGCTGGGCTGGCTGGTGGCCGCTGGCGGGCTGTTCGAGCGGCGCATAGCCGAGCTGGAGCCGGGGCCAGAGGCGCGGGTGCTGTTGCCGCCGTACCCGCCGGTGAGGGCTCACGGTAGTTGGCGAGCCAGAATGCTGGGATCCGCGCAACGTCCGCCGTTGTGCAGGGTTCCTCGCGATGCATCCTGGGCCGACAGGAGACTGCTGGGATTGGGGCCGTGAGCGTGGAAAGGCCCGCCGTGGCTTGGTCCCCATCCCGACAATGACACATCTCACAAAGGTGCCCCGGCTGCTCCGCGCCCCACGGATGCGTGCATGACGCCCGCGGTCCAAGCTGCGTACGAGGTCGCCGTACAAGACGCCCGGGAGCACGTACGGCGCCTGCCCGCCGCCTCCGCCGCCGCCTCGGCCTCCTCTTCATCCGGCAGGATCCCGGCTGCTGGGATTTGGCCCAGGGCTACATCCGGTGACCCGTTCGGTCCGGCTGGCGGCTCGGCGGGCAGCGACGGGCTATGGGCTGACGTGGAGGCGGCGGCCCAGCGGGCGGTGATGCTGTGCGGACGGATCCGGGCCCACATGGTGGCGCTTCAGGTGGGTGGGAACGGGCCTTGCGGCCTGGCGCCTAGTTACCATCGCGCCCCCGCGAGGTGCTCTTGCAGTGACTATATAATCAGGGGGCGTTGACTGGGCCGTGCGGACTGCTAGAGCTGCCGCGGGAGCGGACCGAATGTCTACGTGGCGGGGCCGCGCTGGCTCGGCATCTCGCGGGGTCTCACCACCGTTGGGCCTGTTAAGCACGACTTATGATTTATCACTCCCCACTTACCATGTTAGAATGAGTTTAATCCTCAACTTCAGCCCAGAAAGGCCGGCCCGTCGCTCCTCTCTGCCCCATCCCAATGTCCAACCCGCCTGCCGCGCACCTTGATTGCTGCCCCGCTTAACCTCCGATCATCGCCGTCGCTGCCTCAACGCCCACGGCCACGGATGCTGCCGCCCGCCTGGGTCCGACCTCAGGCCGCCACCGACTGCCGCAACAGGTGCGACCAGGGGGGGGGGGCCTGACGATGCGACCAGGGGGGGGGGCCCTGACGATGCGACCAGGGGGGGCCCTGACGATGCGACCAGGGGGGCCCTGACGATGCGCACCCGTGATACGGGCACAGCAAGGTACTCCTCCGAGTGAGCAACGCGGTGGTGCGGAATGTTTCTTCCCCTTCCGGAACCACCTTCCTCTGCCTCTGGACTGCATCCCCGCAGGCTGTCCGCCTCCCTGGCCTCCCGCCAGCTGGCCGCCAGCCCCGTCCACAGGCCGCTGACCCCCTACGAGCTGCAGCTGTGCGCGCAGCCCTCAAGCATGCAGGTAAGTTACAGTCGCGGACTGGCGTCAGTGGCAGTGGCGTCTGTGGCAGCGAGCGAGTACGGGTTCGGGGTCAAGTGCGCGGATGGGGTCAGGTTCAAGGAGCTCGCGGGGCAGCGCGTAGGCGGGCGCGCAGTGACGGGCTGGACAGCAGCGGCGCAGCATCCGTGTGGGAGGCAGGTCAGATGGGGGTAGTGGGGATGTCATGACATGTTGAGCACGCGTCCGGCCGGTAGCCTGGAGGCAGCATGTGCTCGCGGCATATGGATGGTACCTGGCCCGGGCCTGCATTCAGACGTGCCAGCTTTGGCAGGCTGTTGAGAGCTAGATCCTGCGCGGTGCGTCGAGGGGTTGGGGACACCCCCGTGCGCAGCCCGTCCTTGCCGTGACATGACCAGACTCGGCACGTTGGGTCCTGCTGCGTGACTGCGGTGGATACGGTAATCCGGCTTGCCGGTCTGTACTCCACCTGCTCTCTGCCCTCAGCAACGACTGCTTGTGCGCATACAGTACCCCTGAGGCATCTCCTCTCCTTCCTCTCCCTCAGCGCCACCTGTCCGCGCTGGAGGGGGCGACCCTGGCACTACTGGAGCAGCAGGTTGGCGTATTCGAGGGGCGGGAGCGGGGCTGGCCGTGGGGCCCCAGAGCTTAGGGAGTATTGCCACTCAAGAACCCGTATTCCCACCTCATCCCGTTCCCAACTTAAGGGCCGGCTGGAGCAGAAGTGGGGCAAAAGTGTTTCCGGTCGTAGCCTTGACGGGCGAGGCCAAGCCCGCCAACCACAACAGCTTTATTTCCACTTACAATAGCGAGCTTTCTATCGACCTAGAGGAGACCGTAGGCCCCGGGTTACACGACGCCTGAGAGCTCGCACCCTCCACGGCCCTCACCCCGCGCTGCCTGCGCCCCGTGTTCCTCCAACCCCCTTTCGCCACCTGCGCGACTGCAGGAGCTGGCGGCTCATGGAGCCCTCTTCTTCGACTGGCTGGGCAGCGTGCTGGAGCAGGAAGAGGAGGAGTCCTTGGCAAAGGGACATGGAGCAGGCGGGGGAGGCCGGCGCCAGGGCACCCGGGCCGGCAAGGGCGCCGCCGCGCCGCTGTCCTCTCTGGAGGCTCTGCCCCCCGCCGACAGCCCCTCGGCGGTCCGGCTGGGGGAGCATCTGCAGGCGCAGCTGGCGGCGGCGATGCAGGTGGGCTGGGGATGGGACGGGAATGGCCGAAGCAAGACGAGGAGCAGGCGAGGGCAGGGCAGGGCTGTGACGCTGGCTCCCGGCCCTTAAAGGTGGAGAGCGAGTGTGCATGAAGCCCACGCGCTACGCGACCCCCGCGTCGCAGGCCGCCGAGCCGGAGCTGTCGGCCGCCCGGCGCCGCCTCGCCGCAGCCGGCGGAGGCGGGGGCGCCGCCGCTGGCGGGCGACACCAGGGTGGTTCCGGCGCCTCGCCGTCCCCCGGTGCCACCATACAGCACTTCCTGTCCCTCGCGGTGAGTGCGTGGGCGTAGCGTGAGAACGTAAAGGAAACCAATACCACCCGCGGTTGCTAGAGTTGGAAAAGCTTGTTTGACTCCGGCACGCCAATGTTGGCAGCGCTGCTGTGTGACCGTTGGCACTATATGTACGAGATACGGGACGCCGTGCACGGCGGGTCTGCACGGGAGCCAAAAGACGGATGGTGTCCGAACTCGTCGTGCTAATCCTGTCCCGCCCAGTTCGTTAGCACAACGCTGAACAATGCGTGATTTCGTATTGCTGAAGTCTGCGAGGACTCGGCGACCCATCCAACACAGGAGCGCGCGGTTTCGGAGCCACTGCCGTGTAACGAAGCCGACGACGGCGGCGCTGCGCACGGCAGAAGCGGCGGTGGCACAGGTGGAAGCGGGCGGCCGAAGTTGCCGCTGCTGGTGCAGGCAGCTGACGGCGCCGCCGGCCACGCGGGGACCTGGCGGCTGCCGGACGACATCGCGGCGGCGGTGGCTTCCGTACAGGACGCGGAGACGCGGAGACGAAGTGCCGCTGACGAGGAGTCGGCACGGTTCCGGCTGCTTCGCTACGCCGCCTTGGCGCGGTACGACTATTCGCACGCCGCCGCAGCTGCAGCGGGGCCTTTGGGCGGCGCCGCGGCGGTGGCGGGCGTGCTGGCGGCTGATGACACGCAGCGGCTGCTGGCGGCCGTGCTGGCGACGGCGCGGCCGCTGGCGCGCACACGGGCGGCCCACAAGGCCGCGCTGCTGGCGGCGCTTCAAAATCTGCCAGACGGTTATGTGGTGGCCGGTTTGTAGCCGCCACGGTGGCACGGTGGCGGGGTACTCCGTCCACCTGCCGACAGTGTCACCCTGCGTTGCGAACTTTTGTTAACTTCGATGGGTTCGACGGCGACACTGGAGGTTGAAGGGCACAACGCCCCCAAGTGAAGTGTACGCATAATTCTCGGCAGGTCCCTGGGAGAAATAGCCGATCTGTTTGCATGTAGCGGAGGGTAGCGGTGCGGCACATGATCCAGAAGCTGCAGATGTGAAAGGGTCACACGCTTCCTAACGCATACTCGGCCACTTGCAGTAATGTCGATGGCCATGATAAGGGAGCAGGTTGTGCGAGTACCGGTGGCCGGACTGGCTTACCGGAGCGTGCGGGAGTGTGGACTCACACACATACACTTGTGTACGCCGTCGGTGTATGGTCTTGGCTGCCGTGGTGTGCTGTAGTTAGGGCAGGATTTCGGTGCTCCTCATCACGGGAGGGCTGCCTGTCCCTCCAGTTGTCTGCGCCCTTTCTCGCCTCGCCGCCTTTCACAGAAATGCACATGCACATGGCGCCGTGCTGCCGGGGCCCCCGGCCCGAGGGGCTGCGTGTGTGGAGCATGTCATGCAGAGTGGCTAGCATCTTGATTGCCCCTGAGGGCGCAACTAATGCTACGGTGTCAGGCGTGCGGGGCTGTAAAATGTGGCCCACTCTCCTCATAGAAGTGATGGGTGCGAAGCTCGGTGGGACCCTGTGCCCGAATGCCAAGATCTCCGTGTATTGAGTGGAGCAAGGATCCCACCTTGGCCGTACTGGCCCGTCTCGGCAGGCAATTTACGCTGGTTGCCGCCCCCGCTGCAACTCGCGCTGCGGCATGCAGCGGAGGTGCGGCTGCGGCCCTTCGTTAGAACCTTCCGTCACTGCTTGGGTGAGCTTGAGGGACTACAGTTAGAGAGGCTTTGTCCTTGCGGAATTGGGCGTGAACATGTCCACTGCGTATGAGCCTCAGACTGACGGCCAGACGAACTTGAGCTCGTTTAACGTCACGCAAATCAACTCGTACGCGTTGGGACATACGCCGGATCTTTGTGGGCCTGAACCCCAACACGTGGGACATGCACATGACTGCTGCTGAGCTTGCCGTCAACAACGCAGTCCAACGCTCCACTGAGAAAAGCCCGCCCTTTCTGACTTACAGTTTCATCATGCTTTACCCGTGTGGAGGAATCTTGAGGTCACGGTACCCGCTGCTAAGGCCTTTGTGCGCTCATTTGCCTCCCGCATGGCCGAGGCGCAATCTTGTCTAGAGGCTGCTCAACAACGAGCTGCGGGTTAATGCAACAGGATAATCGCGACAAGGAGGATGCGACCTTGGCTCTGGAATGGATTAATTGTTGCTGCTCAACACCAAGAACCTGCCGCGTTGGTTTGGTCCGTACCCTGTCGTATGCATGGTCGTTAAGGCTGCGGTCAAACTCCGCTTGCCGTCGGACCTGCAAACCCACTCCACGTTCCATATGTCGCTTGTGCGGTAGAACAGAAGCGCGGATGACGCTGCTCCGGTTGTTCCGAAACCGGGCCTAGCGGAATGGGCACAGCCAAGCCCTATACACCATTGAGCGTGTACTGGAACTGCAACGTTGTCTCTGACATTGCTCAGAAATGTGGCATCTTGGGTACTGTTCCCTTGTACGGAACCGCTGTACGGTGATCTGGACCAGTAATTTCAAGTATGGCATGGGCATCGTTGGAAAGGGCGCTTAAGACCCGGCCCATGCGCGGCATCCTCGCCAGAATTTGGTACGGTGCGTCCCGGGACTCGCAAGAAGGTGCAGATTTGGATTCAGCTACTGCCTGGAGTGGTACCCGCATGAGCGGAGTTGAACGACGTCTTATCCCTACCATGGCTACCAGAGCAACTTATGGTTCGTTTCAGTTCGACTTCCTGACTTCAGCAGGTGCACTCGGGTGCCTGTGTTCCCCCCAGTTGTACCCGAGTGCACCTGGACAAATCAGATATTCGAACGGAAAGGATTCATAAGCTCACAACTTACATTGATAGTCATCATTACCAGCACTTCCAGGACTTGAGTTGGAAACGTGTAACCACGCAACAGTCATATCGAGCTTCGTAGCCTTTCTACGCCCATTGCGATCATGATGTATCACGCATTTCACGGCAAGAGAATCGGTTTGCGCAGCGGCCACAGTAACGGGAATGCTTCCATCGGCGTCCGCTCGGCTGCTCCGCACCCACCAAGATATCAGCGGCAGGGCCCAGCCTGCGTTTTCGAGAACACCAGCTGGCTGAAGTCTTTTGGACGTCGTGCCTTACGTGTGCGGGCAGCTGCAACGAGCGGCGAGTCGAACAATGGTTCGACGAAGCCCTACACCCCGAAGACCACTCCCACAAGCCGTGTGCTGTCAATCTGGCGCGAGGTTGACGCAGTCTGCTTCGATGTGGACTGTGAGTGGCGCAGTTGATGCAGCTGTCGTCGGTTTCGGTTGCCGCATGTGACGCAGCTCCCATAATACGGAGGGGGCAGACGATGTGCATACCACATCTAACATAGAGCGCATATCTCGCTTGCAATGCTCACTCCGGTGCGATACATTCATACATAGGTGAACGCCCACGTCCATCTCCCCGTCCCCATCCCAGTTTCCTCTACACCCTTTCCCCTCTTCACAGGCACCGTCACTGTCAACGATTCTTTGGATCTGCTTGCCCAGTTCATGGGTGTCCAGGAGCCGGTGGAGGCGCTCACCAATCTGGTGCGTGTTTGGGTTGGGGGATCGATGTGGAGAGCAGGTGGGATGCGGTGTGGGAGAGCAGGTGTTGAGCACCACTGGCGGAGGCGCATGAACGCATGCGTTATCTTGGGAGCATGATGAGTACGACAAGTGCCACATGGCAGCGTGTGGAACACGGCACTCTTGTCGTGGCTGTTCTACTATACCGCGCTGATGGGTCTCTCATGGCGATCTGGGACCTGCGGTGATGGCGGATGAGAGTTGGCAAGAGGCAGCTGTGTGCGGAGGGGAACGACGGCATGGTAAGGTAGCATCGGCTTCCGTTCGGGTTTGGTTCGAGGTCTTTCGACGCCGCGGCAGTGGAATGACCGGCGAAGGAAGGGCGAAGGGCACGCAAGAAAGAGTCCCTCGTGGTCAATCTGGGCAATGGTGGGGGGGAGCAATGTTCATGTCAAGGAGCGAGCGCTGACCACGCACCTGCAGCTTCCTTAACCATCAACTGCCAATTGCCGCAGGCCATGGACGGCTCGCTGTCGCTGCAGCGCGCCCTGGAGGAGCGGTTGGCCATCATCGACTGCACTCCCGCCGACATACAGCGCTTCATCGTGGAACACCCGCCAGCCTCGCGGCTAGTGCCGGTGGGTCAGCCGGGTCGGGGGTCGATGTGCACAGCGGCCGGCGTGGTGGCTGCGATGCCTGTCGCGCAACGGTGGTGTAAGACAGAGCTACCCGCGCCCTCCACCTCCCGAGTCCGTTCCCCAGCTCTGTTCGTATGCATCGCTCCTCCCCTTCCAAGCCCTCTCCTTTGACCAACAGTCCCTTCCCTGCCTCTTGCCCCCGCCAGGGCATCAAGGAGCTGATCACGGCGCTGCAGGCCCGCGGGGTGGCCGTCTACCTCATCAGCGGAGGGTTCAGGTGGGTGGGCCCGCGTCGGGTGGGGTGACGGGCGGTGCGGGTGTGAGGAGTGCGAGCATGGTTGGGCCTGGCCCGCCGGCGGCCCCAGCGGCGGCCCTATTGCCTCACGCCCCTCTCGCACCCTGCCCTAGCTACAACTTGCGGGCTCAGGGCACCGCGCTGCTGCACCCGGCGCTGAACTCGCCCGCCAAACCCCAGGCACATGCAGTTCATCCAGCCACGGCCCAACCCCCAAACGCCACACACACCCCGCCTCCCCCCCCCCCGCCAGGGAGCTGATTCTGCCCATTGCTGCCCACCTGGGCATTCCCAAGGGCAACGTCTTCGCCAACCGCATGAACTGGCAGTGGGACGACGAGACGGGTGCGCCCACCAAGCTGGTGAGGAGGCAGGAAGGGAGGGGCCGGGGGTAACGCAATCTGTGGACCTCGTCGGTGCTCGTAGGGGAGCTTGGGCAGCGGGGTTGTGGGTGCGAGGCATGGGAACCACGTACCCCTTGCGCCTTCCCCGGGAGCTCCGCGCGGTCGGCCGGAGCCCCCATGTTACAGAGCTTCTGCCTTCCAGGGGTCAGGATCGGACCTTCGCCAGCGCCTGAGCCCGGCACTGTTGAACGGGCCATGACAGGCTTCATCCCAATGGAACCCTTCAACTGATAACGCTCAATGGTCTGCTAATTGCTCAACCGTCGCAGGTTGGCTTTGACACGTCGGAGCCCACGGCGCACAACCAGGGCAAGCCGCAGGCCATCGCCCGCATCCGGCAGCGCAACCCGTACAACACAGTCGTCATGATCGGTACGACACAGTCGCGCGCATGTGCTTGTGTATGTGTGTATGTGTGTATGTGTGTATCCATGTGTGCATGTGTGCACGTGTGCATGGCGGTGCAGATGTGGGGTACGGAACGCCCTGTATGTGCTCTCCATGCGCCGATGGGCATCCGCACCCGGGAACAGCGGCGATCACCAGAGCCCTGCCCGTAGCGACCAAGGGTCATACGGGCACACCGGAGGCTCCCCCCGCCGCCATTCCGCCAAGCGCCCTAGGTCCGCACACGCCCAACGACACCAACAAAGAAGTGGCCCAACCACAACTCGTCCCCGCCGATCCCGTCCATTTCCACAGGCGACGGCATCACGGACCTGGAGGCCGTTCAGACGACGGGCGGTGCCGACCTGTTCATTGGGTATGGCGGCGTCGTGGAGCGGCCGGCCGTGGCGGCGGAGGCGGAGTGGTACGTGCGTGAATGGGGGGGGGGGCGGGGGCGGGGCGGAGGGCGGGTGCAAGGCCGCTGGTGGACGAGGGCTTTCAACCCGCTTGATACCCACGGACGCTTCAGGGATTAGGAGTGGGAATGGGGTGGTGGCCGATCAGCTGATGGAGTCGTAGGATACGTGGAGAGGGCGCGCACAGTATGATGTGCTGCACGCTGTCCAGTGTCCAATGTCCAGTAACCAAACAACCTCGGCCCATTTGAGATACGCGGGTAACGCAAGTCGGCAGCACCCTCGAGGCCCCGGGCCTCTGAAGACGCCACCCGGAGCCCTCGCTGGCGCCCAGTGCTTGTGGCAGCTCTTGGGGACTTGGGCTAACGCCCCGCCCCGCCATGCAGGCGATGCCGCCCCGGCCACAGCTCCCATCCATGCCTCTCGACTCCCATACTCGCCGCTGGCTCACTCGTGCATCATGCACCCCTCCGGCCTTTGACCCCTCGTGATACGCGTGATCGTCGCTGTGCCTAAGCAGCATGCCCCGCCCCGACTCCATACCATGCCGTTCTTTGTACAACGGTACGGCATGCAGGTACGTGTACGACTACAAGGCGCTGGTGGACTCCCTGGCCCGTTACCGGGTGGCCATGATCGGGTCGGGCGCCTGGGCCTGCGCGGTGGTGCGCATGATGGCGCAGAACACAAAGGTGCGGCGGTGGTGCGGCGGTGGTGCGGCGGTGGAACAGCACGCACACACGAGACCCCTCGGGAAATTCTTTGGGCGCACATGCTCTTTGCGGAGCGCTGGCCGAGTAGCGCCCGTTAACATTCCGTGAGCTGCGATGCGCGCGCCTACTCTCCTCTCCGAGGCCTGACCCGGGTCAGCACCATTGCGCGTTGCCCTTGGCCCATCTTCCCTCCACCATCCGCGCGCACCTCATGCTCACACACGCCCGACCCGCTACCGCGCAACGCTGGCATTTTGGGTGACATAATAAATGGCGGGCGGCTGGACCCGTTACTGTGTCCCATCCCGAACGTGTGTTCTAAGAGTCTTAAGCCGCTTGCTACAGGAGTTCAGAGCCGCTTGCATGAGCAAACCCTGGATGTGCTCCCTGTGCGGCCCTGCGTGGGAACCCTTTGCAAGCACCCCACCCCACCCCATCCCATCCCACGTGTGCGGTCGCGGTCGCAGGTGGACGACCCCGCTGACGAGTTCGTGGACGAAATCCGCATGTGGGTGTACGAGGAGGACTACCAGGTGCGTACGTACGGCAGACGTGCACAAACGCTGTACTGAACGGTGTATCCGTACCAGCTCGCGCTTGTTTCGCAGCCCCACACAGCTGAAATGTGCACAACGCCGCCGCATTGCTTGCAGCTCGCCGCCACCCCTCGAATCTCCCATCCTGTAACCGTACGCAGGGCCGCAAGCTGACGGAGGTCATCAACGAGACACACGAGGTACGGCTGTAGGGCTGGTACGGCATGAGGAGTCCTGGGAGCGCCTTGGCGGCACGCTGATCCTGCCTTAGCGGCTCGAGGTGCAGCTATTGCGGGATCCATCGCCGCAGAACCCGTCAGCCTCATCTCCCCTCCCCCACCTCGCCAACAAACCATTGTCGCTCCGTCACCCCATTCAGCACCGACTTACAAACAGCGCCCTGAACGCAAGCGCCCCCTTCTGTCGCCCGCTCGCCCCTCATCCTCGCCAGCCACGGACCTCCGCTCCGGTAACAAAACCATCCCCGATCCCCCAAATCCCCGCATCCACAAACCCACGGGCTTCCTGCCCTCTCCATCCCCCCCTTCGCGTACCCGCTCCAGAACCCCAAGTACTTCCCCGGCTTCCACCTGGGTGACAACGTGGTCGCGGTGCCGTCCATCGAGGAGGCCGCCGATGGGGCGGACCTCATCGTCCTCTGCGCGCCGCACCAGTTCGTTCACGGCATCTGCAAGCAGCTCATGGGCAAGGTACGGTGGGGGGCCAGCGGTGCCGGGACCCCAGCCGGGTATTCATGAGGGTTGAGGCGCGGAGGCAATGGAGCCCAGGAGGCGGAGGACCGCCGCCTCCGCCGGAGGTGCTGGTAGCAGGATTACACGCATTACAGCCCCCCGCGCCCCCAGCTGGAGCGTCCCCACGTCCACAGCGCCCCCATGTCCATGCGCCCCCACTGCCGGCCCACCTCCATCCCATGTCGCTTGGTCGCGCTCACATCGCAGTCGGGCAGTTCGCCGACAACTGCGCCATTACCGCCACAAAGTCATCGACCCGTATCGCGATTTAGCGTCACGCGTTCTGACCCGTGTCCCTCCTCCTCAAGGCTCCCCTCCTCTCCCGCCATCGCCCCGGCAGGTCAAGCCGGACGCCGCCGCCATCTCGCTGACCAAAGGCATGCGCGTACGGCCCGAGGGTCCGCAGCTCATCAGCCAGATGGTGCGAAGGTACGGCATGGCTGTATGTACGATCGCAGCACTGTGTACGCCATGCCGTACGGTGGTGGCACGTGTACATCACATGCGCTCGTACTTGTGTGCAGGTACCTGAACATTGACTGCGCCGTGCTGATGGGCGCAAACATAGCCACGGTGCGTGACCGGACCGCTTGGAGGAGAGGTGATTGCGGTCTGCGGAGTCCAGATTCATTTGCTTAGGCTGGATGTCAAGGGGTTGGGGGGGGACATCCCCTCTGCCTAGGGTGCAAGGGCAAAGAGCTGGGAACAGCATGAATGCATGATAGCAACCGAAGCAACTCAGCGGAGCGATGTGGGCGTCAGCTCCCATCGTCACGTGGTCTGGGCGTCAGCGACGGCGGCGGAGGCAGGTCGCCCCGTCCTGCCTCCGCCGCCACTGGTGCCTCCGCCGCGTCCTCAGGTGCCTCCGGCGCCAGTGAGACCCGGTCCAGGCAGCGGAGGCAACCGCGGATAACATCTCATTCATGTCATTTCGCTGGTTGATCCATTCTCTGTTCCCACTCAATCTCCTTATCAACCCTTCTCCTCCCCCTCCTGCCCCCTCTGCCAGGACATCGGCCGGGAGCAGCTGTCGGAGGCCGTCATCGGGTGCGGCCGGGAGGGGGGGGTGGATGGTCGACGGGGGGCGGGGGCGGGCGCTGGCGCGTTGGGTTTGGCGATCAGGGGATTGACAGTTGCATTGTCCATAGTGGGCTCGTGCCGTTAACGCATGAGTGGTGCGGCACGGGCGCCTGCAACCGACCAGCGCTGACATCAGAACAGGCGCATTAAGGATCCAAGGGTGAGGGGTGAGGGACGGCGCCTCAACGCGAGTATGGTGATGCATCTAATGCCCCAAACGGCGGAGGAGGCCACAAATTCACGAGTCGGCTGGTGGTAGATAGAGAAAGTGCGGATGTCGGCGTGGGCCCTTCTGAGAGCTGCCGCTGGGTGCCCCGCGCGTGTTGTCGCCAGCCCTGCTGCTCAAACCGTTGACCATGCTTGCGCATGATAGGTACGACAACTTGGATCAAGCCGAGCGCTTCAAGAAGCTCTTCGAACGCCCCTACTTCCGGATCGGCCTTCTGCCGGACCCGGTGGGTGGGCGGGCGGGTAATCTACCGGGGGAGAGCCAGGGCTGAGGCGGTGCGTGGTATGCGGCAAGCGGGTTGTTGCCAGTTTGGGTGGGGTTGGTGCTTGAGAGGTGTAACCGGTAGCCGGCAGCCGTTTTTACGCGTGGGATCTGTCCGGGCGCATGCCTGCGCGGGCGGAGAGCCGAGGAAGTTGGGGGCCGGGTTGGTGGGCTGCGTTGCGTCGCGCTGGCTGGGTTGCACTGCGGCCAGCGGTACTGGGAATAAGCCAACTGGAAAAGTGACTCGCCTTTGGCATCTGCATCCGCGTCCGTGTATAGAAGTCGCTCGATAGATACAGCACACCGCGTCCCTCCCGCCGTGCCCCTCTTCCGTGTGCCCACCTCATGCAGGTGGGCGCCGAGATGTGCGGCACGCTCAAGAACATCGTGGCGCTGGGGGCGGGCATGGTGGACGGGCTGGGCCTGGGGCCCAACAGCAAGGCCACCATCATCCGGCAGGTGCGTGCGTGCGTGCGTGTGGGGTGTGTATGTGTGTCTTGGTGTTTGTGGATGGGGACGTTAGGGGGTGCGTGTGGGGGTATCTTTTGCCTGGGGTGCTGCCGGTGCCAGCATCCTTGCACCACCACCCCTCCCCCGTCCCTCCCCCCACGCACAGGGCCTGGTGGAGATGCGTCGCTTCTCGCGGGCGCTCTACCCCAGCGTGCGCGAGGACACGTTCCTGGAGTGCTGCGGCGTGGGCGACCTGGTGGCCACCTGCTACGGGGGCAGGAACCGGCTGGTGGCGGAGGCGTGGACACGGGCGCACATGGTGAGGGCGGTCGCTGGGCAGGGAAGGGAGGAGCGGCAGGCGGGTCGTGCTAACTGTGTGGGGAACTTCAGCGGGCGGGTGAGGGGTCGCAGCGGTAAGACAAGCTTGGTGAAGATGATGGGGGCTGGGCGTGCGTGTGTTACGCATGTGTCACGGAGTGCAGTAAGGGCGTTTGGTTGTGTGTATTATTGTGCGTGTGTATGGTGGCGGGGGAGACTTATAGCAAGCGGCGTTGTCGTGTTGGGCACTACCGTCACGTAGCCGGCTGTCAATGTGGCGGCGCAGTGTGCCAACTGATTGAGGTGCTCAATCGCTCCCCCCGCGCTCGCTTGTGTGCGCAGGACGGCAGCCCGCGCACGTTTGAGGAGCTCGAGTCGGAGCTACTCAAGGGGCAGAAGCTGCAGGTGGCAGGCGGGGGGGGGGCGCGGGCGGCGGCCGGACGGGTTTTTGAGCCCGACCGGTGGGGGCTGTCGGCGGACGGATGCCGCCCAGTGCGGTAGCTCTAGGCGTCTGCACGTACCGTAGTGGCTCCAAAGCGTGTGCTAGGTGGCTGCAGGGCCACGTCGTCAAATTAGTCATGTGTCACCGGCCGAGACGAAACCAGCTTGAGTGCTGCGCCCACGTAGCCTTCACGCTCGCCTGCCCCCTCAGGGCGTGCTGACCAGCAACGAGGTGCAGGAGATCCTGCGGGTGCGTCGGGATGGGGGATGGAGTGGGAGAGGGGGCCACCCGTGCGGGTGGGAGACGCCGTTGGGCGCGGCGCTAAGGCTGGGCTTCGGCCGTTAGTCCACCGGCCCTCAGTGCGCTGGCAACGGCGAGCATGAATGCCGTGGGCGCTATGGGGCTGTATGCGGGGGTCCTGCACTGCGGCCGGGGTCAACTCCCGTCGGTCTGCCCCAGCCGCCTGTGCCCTGCACCAGGGTCCCCGTGTCCTGCCCTGCGGTCCCTCCCGATGCGCCCGCCCGCCCGCACCTCCTCCCGCCCCGCCGCGTGGTCCCCCGCCTGCGCGGTATCCCGCGCCCTGGTTCCTCCAGCCAGCCACCCACCCGCCCCCCTGCGTGTGCCGTCGTCGCCCATCCTGTAGAAGCGGCACTGGGAGCAGGACTACCCGCTCTTCACAACCATCAACCGAATCATCAACGGCTACCTGACGCCCAAGTTTGTTGTGGACTACGAGGTGAGCGACTGAACGACCCGCGGGTTGCTGGGGCCCACGTACTGAATGGGACCTGCGCCAGAAATGAAACCAAGTAACCCAAAGCTATGATAACATGGACTTCCGTGCTGCCAAAGCCTGTACGGCATCTTGCTATGCATCGCCCATGCCCCCGCGCACCCTGCGCGCTCCCGCGCGTGGGTGGAGAGATTCCCAACGGCGCTTGACCTAGCGGGTTCCATCAACCAATGCGCCGTGCTGCCTTGCATGGCAATCAGTCTCGCACCCGCGCGCGCACGCTCGCGGGGCCTGATGCAGGGCGGGGTGATGTGCAAGCGCACAGGTTGGTACGCCGCGGGACGCGACGCTCACCGGTGCCTACTGAGCCCGCCACGGCCGACTGACACGTTCGGGCCCCCAACCAATCCACAAGCACGACTACTTTGGGGAAGGGGGGGGGGGTGCTTCCCCGCTCTGCAAGCCCAATATGTGCACGCGAACCATTGCTCAGAAGCCCTTCCCTCGAACCAAACCCAATCGCACCCCAACCCCAGGCAGGCTGCACCTTCAGCGACCCGGCCACCGCCGAGGGAAGCGATGACGACGGGGACGCGCCGCCGGTGCAGCGCCGCAGCCGAAAAGAGTCCGTCGTGCCTGCCGTCAGCGTCAGTGCCTGAGGGATCTAAATCCAGAAGAGCAAGCAAGGTGGACCAGTGGTCGTATGCATTTGGGTGCGCGGCCGCAGCCGGAGGAGGCAGGGCCGGGGGGACTATGGATGGTTAGTGTTGCAAAAAA
>LSYV01000007.1:2130081-2169772 GCA_001584585.1 Gonium pectorale | reverse complement strand
CCCCCCCCCGGTGTTACCAGAATAGTTACCTGACGATAAGTAGAGGGTCCGGCAAGCGGTCGACGAAGGGGCCAGTCCATCGAGGTGCGAGAGCGGTGCGTGCCGAGACGGAGCGGGGGCGCAGGCTGCGGGGCGGGGTCGATGGAAGTGGCCGCTGCTGCGCTGGGGATTGCCAGTAGAGGCTGTCGGTTGGCCGCGGCGAGTTTCGCAGGCGTAGGTTAGCGTCTGAGCACGCCGCGCTGCGTAGGAAGGACACTGGAATCGCAGTTCTCATCGCCAGCGAGTGCACGGGTTCAAGGCTAGGATGGATGCTTGGGGGAGATTGGCGAGCGCCCTCTATGCAATTGTTTGCCATCTGGCCACAACTGCCGCTCCCGGGCAGGGAGAGGGTCGAACTTGGTTCCCTTGCCTGCGGGCTGGCGCCGCATCGGCCTTGCCGGTTCCATTGCGCGTTGGTTCCTGGTACGCATTGCATTGCAGTACCCCGCAGGGAGCGCTTGGATGCGGCATGTTGTTCTGTACGGCACCCTCATGTACAATAGTTGGCGCAGGACGTGACCTGTACGGCACGTGTAGCTTTGGGGATTACGCGTATCGTCAGTTGCTGGCAAGGCGTCTATGAGCGATAGCAGCAGGGCGTAGCGGTGGTAGCGTAGGGCGTGTTTCCCTATTGAGTATCGACCCATGGGTCGTCCGCCGCGTTTGAATACGACGACCGTCAGTATGTAACATTATAATAAATAAAGCCCCAATGCACCCCCCCCCACCTCTTACGTATGTCGGTGGCTTTGCGCGCACTTGTAGCTGTGCCTTGCTGCCACAGCCACACTGCGAGCATGTGGCGGAATAGGTTGGGATCCGCGAAATGCATAGCTGCCGGCATACGGGCCCATACGCGAGAGAGCACCCGTGTAGCCGCAGAACGATTCCAACATGAAACCGTCGCACGGCCGGATCGACCTTATGCCACCAACCTGCGAACAGCGCCGGCACTCTTCGACTGCTGGAATACGCACGGGACTCACGCGCGAATGCTCACTGCCGACGGTCGCCCATTCACAATCCCCACCGTGCAGCCCAGCCAAGGAGCTCGGTCCGCTCGGTAGCTGCCATGCGGGCATGTCTGATGGGTCGGGCGATACACGCAGAGGTGCCGTACATGATGGACTTATGACGCAAGATACGTGACCGTCCGACATGTAAAGGGGGCCAACCCTAGCCAAAAAGTCACAACCCACTCGGGCGCCGGACACCTCATCCCCGCAACGGCGCTCGGCCTCGGCGACCCGAGACACCGTGTCCGTGCGTACGACAAAGCGGCCCGAGGGAACTTCAGCCGACGCAAAAAGGGCACCCTCGATTGCCAGCGCCACCCGCGCTCGATGTCCTATCCCACTTTCACAGCCCCGATCCGACGCGGTCCGCATTTCGGACACATATCCGTAAACATGAGCCCTCTCGGTCTCGTCTCGGCGCGGGTCCAAGCCCCAGACAAGCTACGCTGGTCAAGGCAATGGCTCTTCCAACAAGCGCTGCCTGCGGCGCGTGCTCGTACCATACGCCGCTACCGGGTCAATCCGACGCCCAGCGCCTCGTCCACGCCAGATATCAACGTGTACCATATGGTGGTGGGGGTCCCGTACGTCCTCAGCCGAAGACTGGGTTTCTTCTGCCGTGGAGCCGGCCAAATCCCCGCCGGGCTCGCCCTATGGCGGAGGTGCTGCCGACGGTGTTCCCTTGCTTGTCGTCCCCGACGGCTTCCACGCCGCCTCTGGGCTTCCCTTCGTGGTGGTCCCGGCCCCGACATATCCTCAGGACGTGCCGGCCGCGTGCAGCGGCTCTCGGGACCCCGCCGTCGCCGCGCTGGTGGGTGCGCCTCACCAGGAGCGCGTATCCCACAGCTACACCGGGGGAGGTCACGCGCTGCACGGCCAGCGCCTCAGCCGCGGCCTGGTGGAGACGCTGATGAGCACCGTCGTCGGGTCTTCGAAGCCAAGGTGCTGGTAGGCACCTCCGCCACACAGCAGCACAGACCTAACCGAGCCTGCGCATCGTCATGCCGCTCGAGCGAGCTAGCAGTTGCATACGCGAGCTGGTAGCTGCCCGGTGCTGGCAACCGACGCCACCTGGAGGGCACCGGGGAGACGGAGGCAGAGGACCCCGAGGAGCGGGCGCGCTCGGCCGGCGAGGCCGCTGCCTCGCTCCGCCTGACCGACAGCGGCCACAGCAGCAGCCAGGACGACGGCCGGCTGCGCCGGCCAGACTCGTTGCCGACCGAGACTTCTACATCTCATTCTATGGCTGCTCCCGTCGTTGTGCGTGCTCGTTGCCGTCCCCGCTGTATATCGCCGTATCTCTCCCTGCGGCACATAGCGGAGGCGCGGCTGCGGAGAGTCGTCGTTGGAATCTTCCGTCATCTAAGTACCGGTAATTGACTCGTTTGGTCCAGTGACTCGTTTAAAAGGCGGGGGCGCCGCCTCGCCGTCCGCCGATGTCCCTCGCGGTGAGCACGTGGGCGTAGCGTAAGAACGTGAAGGAAACAATTCACGTTTTGGCCAAAGCCTGGCCCATATTTACTTGTCCAACACAGGAGCAGGCGGTTCCGGGCAGCCATCCTGTCACGAAGCCGACGACGGCGGCGATGCGTACGGTTGAAGCGCCGGCAGCCGGGCCTTTGGGCGGCGCCGCGGCGGTGGCGGGCGTGCCGGCGGCTGATGACACGCAGCGGCTGCTGGCGGCCGTGCTGGCGACGGCGCGGCCGCTGGCGCGCACCCGCGCGGCCCACAAGGCCGCGCTGCTGGCGGCACTTCAAAATCTGCCAGACGGTTATGTGGTGGCCGGTTTGTAGCCGCCACGGTGGCACGGTGGCGGGGTGGCGGGTTTCTCTACCTGCAGAGTGTGTCACCCTGCGTTGCGAGCCTCTGTTCACTCCAGTGAGTTCGACAGCGACCCTGCAACTGGAAGGTCATAATGCCGTCGCCCTGTTGCGCTCTAGCACGCGGTGGAAAAGTAGCAGTGCGGCACGTGACCCAGAAGCTGCATGTGTGGAACGGATAGACGCACCACAACCTTATTCGGCCGCTTGCAGCGATGTCGAAGTCCATATTACGGGAGCAGGTTGTGCGAGTTCAGATGGCCGGAGTGGCTTACCGGAGCGTGCAGAGGAGGGGAGTGTGGCTCACATATATACTTGCACATGGCGCCGTACTGGGGTTTGCTAAGTGGCAGCTGCCGGGGGGCCCTGCGCGAGGGGCTGCGTGTGGCGCAGAGCTGGCTAGCGTCTTGATGGTGTCAGGCGTGCGCGGGGGGGAGGTCGTGCCCCACTCTCCTCATAGGAATGATGGGAGGGCTGCAGGAGAAGCTCGATGGGGGCAGGTGGGGCTGGTGGGGCCCTGGGTATAGAAAGCGACGCGTCCGTGTGATCGTGCATCCATGGCCCCACTTCGGTCGTACTGGCAGGCAGTTTACGCTAGCTCGTTGCCGTTCCAGCTGTGTCTCGCCGTATCTCTCCCTGCGTCACACAGCGGAGGCGCGGCTGCGGAGAGTCGTCGTTGGAACCTTCCGTCACCAGCGTCACCTACGTAGTTGACTCGTTGCCTTTCTACGCCCGCTACAATTATGAGGCTGCACGCTTTACACGGCAGAAGTATCGGCTTGCGCAGCGGCCGCAGTGACGGGAATGCTTCCATCGGCGTCCGCTCGGCTGCTCCGCGCCAACCGAGATTTCAGCGGCAGTGCCCAGCCCACGGTTTCGGGAATACCAGCTGCTTTGAGTACACTGGATGCCATGGCTTATCTGTGCGGGCATCTGCAGCGAGCGGCGAAGGGAATAACGGTTTGACGAAGCCCTACACCCCGAGGACCATTCCCACGGACCGTGTGCTATCAATCTGGCGCAAGGTTGACGCAGTTTGCTTCGATGTGGACTGTGAGTGGCGCAGCTGTCGGCGATTTCGGTTTGCCGCATGTGACGCAACACCCAGGCTTTACGGACCTGGGCCGCCTAGCAGTTGCGCAGCGATGTGCATATATCACACTTGCACGACCTCTTTCAGCGATCGGTTCAACCCACCATGTCCCACCCAACCCCATCAACACCCTTCTACACCCTTTCCTCTTCACAGGCACCGTTACTGTCAATGACTCGTTGGATCTGCTTGCCCAGTTCATGGGCGTCAAGGAGCAGGTGGAGGCGCTCACCAACCAGGTGCGTGTTTCGTGTCTGCAGGGAAGGCCTGGGGGTGGGGTGTGGAGAACAGGTCGGGTGCGGGTGGGCGGTTTGGACTGGGAGCTCCACTGGCGGGCGCATCCAAATATAAGCTTGGGCTGAGTAGCATGATGAGTACGGCATGCGCCACGTGCAGTGCACGGAATACGGCACCCTACTGCGCTTGGTGAACCGGGACCTGCGGGAACCACGCGCTGCCGGGTGAGGGCGGATTGGGAGGGGGTAGGAGCGTGCTGTGTGGAGGGGAAGGACGGCATGGAAAGGCGGCTTCGGCCCTAGCTTGGGATGGGTCAAGGGCTTTCTTTGCTGCGGCAAAGAAACGCACCCGCATCGGTCACTAACCTATCATGGCTAAACGACAACTGCCGCAGGCCATGGACGGCTCGCTGTCTCTGGAGCGTGCTCTGGAGGAGCGGCTGGCCATCATCGACTGCTCGCCAGCTGACATTAAGCGCTTCATTGCAGCGCACCCGCCCGCCTCGCGGCTCGCGCCGGTGGGTGGGTCAGCCGGACTGGGCGACAGTCTGCGCAGCGGTCAACGCGGCGATCAGCAAGGCGGTCGGCATATATAATCGCCCGTCGCGCAACAGTGGTATACAACAGACGCACCCCGCGCTGCCTCCCAGTCCGTTCCCCAGCTCTATTCGTCACTTCGT
The DNA here is from genome assembly GCA_001584585.1 of Gonium pectorale. Classification (NCBI taxonomy): domain Eukaryota; kingdom Viridiplantae; phylum Chlorophyta; class Chlorophyceae; order Chlamydomonadales; family Volvocaceae; genus Gonium; species Gonium pectorale. Next base: position 2,164,888 of record LSYV01000007.1, on the reverse strand, counting down.
TCCCATCGGCCGCAAGCCCGTACGTACATTGCATCGCTCCTCCCACTCCTCTCTCCTTTGACCCCCAGTTCCTTCCCTGCCTCTTGCCCCCGCCAGGGCATCAAGGAGCTGATCACGGCGCTGCAGGCCCGCGGGGTGGCCGTCTACCTCATCAGCGGAGGGTTCAGGTGGGTGGGCCCGCGTCGGGTGGGGTGGCGGGCGGTGCGGGTGTGAGGAGTGCGAGCGTGGTTGGGCCTGGCCCGCCGGCGGACCCAGCGGCGGCCCTGTTGCCTCACGCCCCTCTCGCACCCTGCCTGCCTTCGCCTCAGCTTGCGCCCTGCGTATGGTGCTGGCACTTGCCCGCCAAACTTCAATCACATGCTATGTATCTATCGGTAACCATTGCCCAACCTCCAAACACACACACATGCACAAATGCCTGTGCGCTCGCTGCCTCCGTATAGGCCTGTGTCAAGCACTCCGTCACGCATACACCACACACACACACGTGTATGCACCCGCCCCCCCCGCCAGGGAGCTGACGCTGCCTATCGCGGCCTACCTGGGCATCCCCAAGAGCCACGTCTTCGCCAACCGCATGAACTGGCAGTGGGACGACGAGACGGGTGCGCCCACCAAGCTGGTGAGGAAGGGGTGCGATCCAGCTGGCGGAGGCAGTCTATGGCGGGCGATGGCGGAGCTCCGTTGAAGTAGGGGTGTGGGCGCGAGGGGCAGGGACCACGTACCCCTTGCGCCTTCCCCGGGAGCTCCGCGCGGTCGGCCGGAGCGCCCATGTTACAGAGCTTCTGCGTTCCAGGGGTCAGGATCGGACCTGCGCCAGCGCCTGAGCGCACAAGCGCCCTTGCGTCCGGACACAGCGCATGGACCATGACAGGCTTCATACCAACGGAACCTTCAACTGATAACGGTCAACGGTCTGTGAATTATTCAACCATCGCAGGTTGGCTTTGACATGTCGGAGCCCACAGCGCACAACCAGGGCAAGCCGCAGGCCATCGCCCGTATCCGGCAGCGCAACCCGTACAACACAGTCGTCATGATCGGTACGACACAATCGCGCGCATGTGCTTGTGTCTGTGTGCATGTGTGCACGTGTGCATGGCGGTGCAGATGTGGGGTACGGAACGCCCTGTATGTGCTCTCCGTGCGCCGATGGGCATCCGGACCTCGGAACAGCGGCGATCGCCAAGGGTCATACGGGCACACCGGAGGCTCCCCCCGCCGCCATTCCGCCAAGCGCCCTAGGTCCTCCAAAGCCCAACGACGCCAACAAAGAACTGGCCCAACCACGACTCACCTCCGCCGACCCCATCCATCCCCACAGGCGACGGCATCACGGACCTGGAGGCTGTTCAGATGACGGGCGGTGCCGACCTGTTCATTGGGTACGGCGGCGTCGTGGAGCGGCCGGCCGTGGCGGCGGAGGCGGAGTGGTACGTGCGGTTATGGGGGGGCCGGGGGCGGGGCGGAGGGCGGGTGCAAGGCCGCGGGTGGACGAGGGCTTTCAACCCGCTTGATACCCACGGACGCGTTGGGGGGCCGAAGTGGGGATGGGCCGGTGGTCGGTCAGCCCGTTGGGAGTCGTGTGAACTGTGGAGTGGGCACGCACAGGTCGGGGCGTTTAAAGCTATCCAGTAAGCAATTTCGCTGTACTTTGTACAACGGTATGGCATGCAGGTATGTGTACGACTATCAGGCGCTGGTGGACTCGCTGGCCCGCTACCGGGTGGCCATGATCGGGTCGGGCGCCTGGGCCTGCGCGGCGGTGCGCATGATGGCGCAAAACACAAAGGTACGGCGCCGGTGCGGCGGTGGTACGCCGCTGCTGGTACGGCGGTGGTACAGGGCGGGGGGCAATGGGCGGGAGCTGACGCCCACGCACATGTTGCCCCGGGACGTTATGCACACGCACGTTGTGGTCGCAGGTGGACGACCCCGCCGACGAGTTCGTGGACGAAATCCGCATGTGGGTGTACGAGGAGGACTACCAGGTGCGTACGTACGGCAGCCGTACACACGCGCCGTACGGAACGGCGTGTCCGAACCAGCGCTTGCTTGCTTCGCAGCGCACCACAGCTGAAGTGTGCGCAACGCCGTCGCGTCGACCAGCCTTGCTTGCTGCTCACCTTCAGCCCTCGAACCTCCCATCCTGAAACCGTACGCAGGGCCGCAAGCTGACGGAGGTCATCAACGAGACACACGAGGTACGGATGTACGGCTGGTACGGCACGAGGAGCCCCGTGAGCGCCTTGACGGCACGCTGGGCACTGGAGGTGCAGCTATTGCCCATCGCGTCGCCCCAACAGTCGTCCCGATCCCCGCATCCACAAACCCACGGGCTTCCATCCCCACCTTCGCCACCTTCGCGTACCCGCTCCAGAACCCCAAGTACTTCCCCGGCTTCCACCTGGGTGACAACGTGGTCGCGGTGCCGTCCATCGAGGAGGCCGCCGATGGGGCGGACCTCATCGTCCTCTGCGCGCCGCACCAGTTCATACACGGCATATGCAAGCAGCTCATGGGCAAGGTGCGGTATTGCTGGGTAGCGCTGACATCGCGGGCATCCCACAGGTCGTCTACGACTACGCCGAGGCCGCCACCCAGTTATGGGCCCGTATTGTGGTTCAGCGTCACGCGCCCCGACCCGTTTCCCTTCTCCACAACATCTCCCCGCCATCGCCCCGGCAGGTCAAGCCAGGTGCCGCAGCCATCTCGCTGACCAAGGGCATGCGCGTACGGCCCGAGGGCCCGCAGCTCATCAGCCAGATGGTGCGAAGGTACGGCATGGCTGTATGTACGATAACAGCACTGTGTACGCCATGCCGTACGGTGGTGGCACGTGTACATCACATGCGCTCGTACTTGTGTGCAGGTACCTGAACATTGACTGCGCCGTGCTGATGGGCGCAAACATAGCCACGGTGCGTGACCGCTGCGGGGATCCGATCGCAGAGATTCAGGGCGGGAAGCCCGGGTGTGTAAGGCTGGATCAAGGGGTAGGGCGGGGCATCCCCTCTGTCCGACGCTGACGGGGTTGACGGGTAATGGGGGCGGCGGCGATGCAACCTAATGGAGCGATGGGAGCGAGGCGGTGGCCCGATGCGCCCAGATGCCGCGGCCGCGACGGCGATCACCCCATCCGGCCTCTGCAGCCGCTGGTGCTTCTGCCGCCGCTTGCGCGGCTGGGCCGCGAGCTAGGCAAAGGCCCAGACCGCGGAGCTAACTGCGTAGAGGATCCCAGTCCTTCCATCCTCCGCTGATTGATCCCTTCCCTGTTCCCACTCAATCTGCTTATCAACCCTTCTCCTCCCCCTCCTGCCACCTCTGCCAGGACATCGGCCGGGAGCAGCTGTCAGAAGCCGTCATCGGGTGCGGCCGGGAGGGGGGAGTCCGCCGGTGGCAGGGTAAGGGGCGCGAGTGCAGCTGCCGGTGCGAGTGCGGCCCCGTCCTGGAGAGCTACCGCTGGGTGCCCCGCGCATGCTGTCGCCCGCCCTGTCACTGAAACCGTGCTTGCGTACGACAGGTACGACAACTTGGACCACGCCGAGCGCTTCAAGAAGCTCTTCCAGCGGCCCTACTTCCGGATCAGCCTGCTGCCGGACCCGGTGGGTGGGCGGGCGGGTAATGTCGGCCCGGGCTACCGGGGGAGAGCCAGGGCTGAGGCGGTGCGTGGTATGCTGCAAGCGGGTTGTTGCCAGTTTGGGTGGGGTTGGTGCTTGAGAGGTGAAGCCGGTAGCCGGCAGCCGTTTTGCCGCGTGGGAGCTGTCCGGGCGCATGCTTGCGCGGGCGGAGAGCCGAAGAAGGTGGGGGTCGGGTTGGTGGGCTGCGTTGCGTCGCGCTGGCTGGGTTGCACTGCGGCCAGCGGTACTGGGAATGAGCCAACTGGGAAAGGGACTCGCCTTTTGGCATCTGCATCCGCGTCCGTGTATAGAAGTCGCTCGATAGATACAGCACACCGCGTCCCTCCCGCCGTGCCCCTCTTCCGTGTGCCCATCTCATGCAGGTGGGCGCCGAGATGTGCGGCACGCTCAAGAACATCGTGGCGCTGGGGGCGGGCATGGTGGATGGGCTGGGGCTGGGGCCCAACAGCAAGGCCACCATTATCCGGCAGGTGCGTGCGTGAGTGCGTGTGGGGTGTGTGCGTGTGTGTGTGTGTGTGTGGTGTTACATCTCCGGGCCGACGCTGGCTAGGGGCGCTACCCGCCCCAACGCAAGACCACCTCAACGCCGCGAGGCGAGGGGTGTGGGGGACCGCTGTTCCCCCGTGTGGTATTACATCTCCGGGCCGACGCTGGCCAGGGGCGCTACCCGCCCCAACGCAAGACCACCTCAACGCCGCAAGGCGAGGGGTGTGTGGGACCGCTGTTCCCCCTTGCTAAACCCAAAGGGACAGCCTGCAGCCCTAAGCAACTGTAGCTGCTCTGCAAAACCCGCCGCAGTGCTGCTCCTCTGTTCGTCCGAGCAGCTGCTGCACACCTCAGTCCCTGCCGCACGGGACCAGCCCCTAAGTGTGGTGCTGGTCACGCATTTCATAGCCGTCCAAACAGAGATATGGGTCCAGATGGCCCGTTCGCCCGAGATCCTAGCGGCAAGGCATGTGTGTCTTGGTGTGTGTGCGGTGGGGGTGTCATGGGGTGCGTGTGGGGGTATCTTTTGCCTGGGGCGCTGCCGGTGCCAGCATCCTTGCACCACCCCCGCCCCGTCCGTCTCCCCACGCACAGGGCCTGGTGGAGATGCGTCGCTTCTCGCGGGCGCTCTACCCCAGCGTGCGCGAGGACACGTTCCTGGAGTGCTGCGGCGTGGGCGACCTGGTGGCCACCTGCTACGGGGGCAGGAACCGGCTGGTGGCGGAGGCGTGGACACGGGCGCAGATGGTGAGGGCGGTCGCTGGGCAGGGAAGGAAGGAGCGGCAAGCGGGTCGTGCTAACTGTGTGGGGAACGTCAGCGGGCGGGTGAGGGGTCGCTGCGGTAAGACAAGCTTGATGAACACGGCGGGGACCGTGCGTGTATATATGTGTGTTTGTGCGCGTGGGGGTTGGGCGGGGTGAAGAGGGAAGCGGCGCTGTCGTATACGACGCCGTCCCCTGGCCGGCTGCCCGCGTGTGCAGGGCGGCATCTGAAAGACAGTACGTCTCAGGGTCTGCTGCGCAGTGTGGCGGCGCAGTGTGCCAACTGATTGAGGTGCTCAATCGCTCCCCCCGCGCTCGCTTGTGTGCGCAGGACGGCAGCCCGCGCACGTTTGAGGAGCTCGAGTCGGAGCTACTCAAGGGGCAGAAGCTGCAGGTGGCCGAGGGAGGGAGGACGCGGGCGGCGGCCAGACGGGTTTTTGAGCCTGACCGGTGGGGGCTGGCGGCGGACGGATGCCGCTCAGTGCGGTAGCTCTAGGCGTCTGCACGTACCGTAGTGGCTCCAAAGCGTGTGCTAGGTGGCTGCAGGGCCGCGTCGTCGAATCAGTCGTGTGTCACCGGCCAAGACGAAACCAGCTTGAGTGCTGCGCCTACGTAGCCTTCACGCTCGCCTGCCCCCTCAGGGCGTGCTGACCAGCAACGAGGTGCAGGAGATCCTGCGGGTGCGTCGGGATGGGGCACGGACGGGAGGGGGAGGGGGCCACCCGTGCGGGTGGGAGAGGCCGTTTGGCGCAGCGCTAAGGCTGGGCTTCGGCCGTTAGTCCACCGGCCCTCAGTGCGCTGGCAACGGTGAGCATGAATGCCGTGGGCGCTATGGGGCTGTGTGCGGGGGGCCTGCACTGCGGCCGGGGTCAACTCCCGTCGGTTTGCCCCAGCTGCCTGTGCCCTGCACCAGGGTCAGTATATCCTGCCCTGCGGTCCCTCCCGATGCGCACGCCCGCCCGTACCTCCTCCCGCCCCGCCGCGTGATCCCCCGCCTGTGCGGTATCCCGCGCCCTGGTTCCTACAGCCAGCCATCCACCCTGCCCCCTGCCCCCTGCGTGTGCCGTCGTCGCCCATCCTGCAGAAGCGGCACTGGGAGCAGGACTACCCGCTCTTCACAACCATCAACCGAATCATCAACGGCTACCTGCCGCCCAAGTTCGTTGTGGACTACGAGGTGAGCGATCAACGGACCCAAGCAAGACTTCCACGTGAAGCAAATCTTACAGCCCCCTCCTCGACGGAACCGTGCCCCAACCCCAGGTGGGCTGCACCTTCAGCGACCTGGCCCCCACCGAGGGAAGCGATGACGACGTGGGCGCGCCGGCGCAGAGCCGCAGCCGGGGAGGGCCCGCCGTGCCGGCCGTCAGCGGCCGTGGCTGAGGGGCGTCGCGCCAGGTTGTCAAGCTGGACCCCTGAGCAGTCCTTTGCAGGTTGCAGCAGTCGTATCATTCCGGGCGCGCGACCTGTAGGAGTCAGAGTCGAGAGAGAAATGCATGGGGAGCAATGGAAGGGGCGAGAGCGCTGCGTGCGGGGACGGAGCGGGGACGCAGGCTGTGGGGCGGGGTCAATTCATCGCTGTGGCATCACCGCACACCTTGCATGTCCGGTCACACCTAGATAGTCCGCCCGTTGGGGCGGTTGACTTTCGTCTCCCAGCACCCCAAACGGAAGCGCGAGAGCGTCTGGTGCAGCCTAGGCGCCACCACAGATGTGCCGTGCACCGGATCACCCATCCAATGCACGTACTGGCAAAGCTACGTACACGCCGGCCACTCCGCAGTAGAACTCGCGGGGTGCACCGTGCGCGTTGTAGTACTGCGAGTGTCAGTACCCCGCAATGAGCGTTTAGATGCGGTATGCTGTTTTGCGTTCGGCACTCTCATCGTACAGAAGCTTGCGTTGGACGTTACCTGTGCGACACGTGTGTAGCTCGTTGCACAGCAACCAAGTGGGTTGCGCACGTTGTGGATTGCTGGCAAGGCGGCAATGAGCGATGGCAGGGCTGCAAACCACTGCCAAAGAAGCTTTGGGGTCTCGGGGTCGCGGAGACCCGAAGGCCCGGCCGCGGGGGCTGAGACATTCAATGAAGGGGCCAAGGCGGTGAAACGCAGGCCCGTTGCTCGGGCCGTGCTCGGGTCGGCTGCGCCCCGCGAGGTGGCGATGACCGGCCCTCCGCGGCACTGCCCCGCGGTTGACACCTTGACGCGCTTGGGGGGATGGGTCACATCTTCCTCACCTATCCACGCACTGGGGGCGGGGGCGAGGGGCCCGGCACGGCCGCCATCACCGGCGCTCCGGCGGGTACGTGTCCTCACGGGTGCCAGGAGTGTCTCTGGCGCCCGCCGTTGCGCAAAGGCGGAAGGGCGCCCGGCTTGGGCAGCTGTACCATTTACTTGTAGAAACGCATGATTTTGTCACAAGTGTTTCGGGGTGCGCGGATTGGCACCATGCACACCGCACTGCCTTGCCTTGGTGCGATTAAGGCCCGCTCGCTTCCGTGGTCGCACCACGGAAATCTGCGACCCATGGGTCGTTACGAGCCCACCAGCGGAAATCTACGATGCCAGGTGCTCAACCAGAGTTGTCGGGCGCCGCGGTGTGCGTTCGATGACATTGCGCGCATCTGCAGCCGTTGTCTTCCTGCCGCTGTCGAGTCTTGTAGCCGATGTGCTTGGCCGGCAACTTGGGCGTCTTGCCATGCATGTGGAATGAACAAATGCATAGGTGTGCAGTGCGCCAGCTGGGTCTGCGCTTACTTACACGTGCCGCACGACATCTGGCCAGTGTGCATTGCATGCCCCACAGAAGTAACATCTGCGAACGAAGAAACACTCTTCACATGGCAACATAGCAGCCTCGCTCTCTATCCTCTTACCAAAGTGTATGAAAATACCTCACGCAGCTGCAAGTTAAAAACCACCTTGCACTCTTGCACGGTTCGTTGCCCGCATACTTATTCCCTTGCGTCAGAAGAGGATGGGGGGGGGGCAAGGGTACCGGACAAGGATATCTACTTATGTACAGGAAATGCAGGACGGTCCAAAAGAGTTTATTAGGAAGATATGGATGCACATACATACATGCACGAGCAGAAACGTTCCATGTCCGGGCTTCCAGCACGCTCTGCAATGTGCCATTTGGCAATGTAGGCTGAGGTCAGCCTGGGTGAGTCTGCATGCAATGACGTTAGGTGTACGCACGAAGGCGTACCCGGCATGGCAGCGTGTGACTGGGACTTATATCTTCACAGGTGAGTGTGCCCCCCCCCCCTCGATGCCAAGCAACCTCAGCCATACAGCTTCTTATGTGTATGCTAGTCCACTCCCAAGTATCGCTATGTGCGTGACCGAATTTATGAGACTCCCGGCAACACGGTATGTACTCGCCCGCCTCTTAGGACGGCCAAAATTTTCGAGCGCAATGAGTGCGACTGTATTTCTGAAAGAAAATCCCTGTACACGCGAGCCACAGACCGCGCTACAAGCAGGCAATCGGCGGTTTCTCCGCCCGCGATACGGCAACATCGTCACGCCCCGTAATGATCAGGAGCATTCTTAGCGGCCGGTCAACAGCTGCTTGGACGCTGCGCGCCCCGCTGCCAGGGCTGCCGCCAGTGGGGCCGCCATGCCCGCCATGACGACGTAGTAGCCCAGGCCCGACTCCGCGCCGCTCTCCGCCAGGCCCAGCCCGTGCGCCAGCCACTCGGCGGTGACGGGGCCCACCATGCGGTACAGGCCGTACACGGGCGCCAGGAGGATCTCGTACACGTACGGCAGGTGCCGTGCCATGGACGCGGGTGTGGCCCAGTCCAGGATCCAGTTGGAGTGCGGCGACGCCACCACGCCGTCAACCACCAGGTCAGCACCCTGCGGGCGGGCGAGAGCGGGGGGAAGCGAGGAGGCGAGGGAGACCGGTACGGTGGGCTAGATGGTATGAGGAAAGTGGGTCATCATAATGGAGGGCACATGGCGGGTTGGCGACATGAAAGGCATGATGGGTGTGTCGCACAATACAATCCACCCCAACCTCATAGCCCGTCCCCTTCACCAAGAGTCATCTTCCAGTGTGGCTTTTGGACGGCTCTCAACTTATGCGGCAGCACACCCACTGCCGAACCCCCAGGCCCTTCATCCCTTGATTAGGCTTTGCTCCACGAAGCCCGAACCCCAGCTCTGTCAAACGCCCCCGTGCGGCACACCAGCCACGCACGCACACAATCAACATACCTCCCTGCGGGACCCAGCCCCAGCTAGCGCTCACCCGGACGTAGGGGTTGTATGCCCCACGGGCCACGAGCACGTCCACGGAGGAGACCGGCGTCAGGGAAAAGGACGAGGCGCCGGCGCTAAGCAGGAGCATGTCACCCGCGCGGACGTCACGGAAGCGCCTGGAAGGAGCAGGGTAAAATGGGCGGGGGACGGGCAGCGGGGCATGGCAGCTTTGTCGGGTGGTAGGCAGATGAAGGTTGGGATGCAGTCGAATGCAACGGGTCGGGTACCAATACCATGTATGCGCTGAACAGAAGGCAAACCTCAGCCATGTTCTTCCTGCCGCGCAATCCGCTCCACTCGTGCCTTGTTCAATTGGTGATCGCCGCACCCGCCCTCACGAACCTGTTCTCCAGCCCGATGGTGCCGGCCTGCAGGTCGGCCTCGGTGCAGCGGTGTGCGCAGACGGGCAGGAAGTGGCCCTCGCTGCCGACCAGGGTGCGGCCGCCGGCGGTGACGTGCACGTAGGGGGCGGTGCGGGCCGCCTCGCGGTGGCCGAACAGGTACACCTCACGGAACACCTCCTTGCCCGTACGGCGGTCGCGGGAGCGCACAAAGTCGCCGTACTGCAGCTCGTCCATGCGTACGGCAGACACGACACCCGTGCGGCCGAGCACCTCGACGGTGGCGTCGGCGGGGAAGCAGGGGCGCGGCACGCACATGCCGATGAAGGTGTCGTAGCCGTCATGGCACTGGTCACACCAGCCGCCGATATTGCGACTCCAGCGGCGGCACCACCTCGGGTTCCAGGATGTCATCCGACGGCGCGCCTGGGGGCTTGTGGTGTCCGCCTCGTCGCTGTTGTCGCTGTCATCGGCACCGGTGCGGTCCTGCCAGACCTCGCATATCCCGGTCTTGTTGGCGTCGACCGGGACCAGGCCGGGGCGGCAGATGATGACGTACTTGAAGCTGCCATCCGACACGAGGGCGGTAAGCTCCCGGGAGGACAGGTCATCGCAGCCGGTCTCCTCCAGCACCGTCACGGTGGAGTACTTCATTCCGTCGCCCACGATGGCGCTGTCGTGAGAGATCTGGAAGGAGCTGCGGGGGGACAGGGCAGGGGCAGGGTAGGGTAGAGCACATGCTCATCATTTGGGTGAGGTAGGGAACGAAGGATCAGCAAGATGGAGATGGACGATGGACATTCGAAGTAAGAGCGAAGCAAAGCGCCAGCCGGCATCTGTCTTGCGCTGATAACCATCTACGGGCGGGCACGCAAGCGACAAACCCAGCATGTAAACACACATGTACCTGCCAGTATGATAGCACGGCATCGCAACGCAGCACAACTAACGCGTCATCTATCTGCGCACCTGAGGCCTTGGTGGAGGGCCTCGCAGGCCTCCTGCACGGTGGGGTACTCCAGGGTGCCGTACAGGAGCAGCATGTCGGCGGGGTAGTCGTCGATGGACACCAGCATACGATGGCGGCGGCGGGAGCCCATGTTGAACGAGTTGGTGAAGTTGGCTGCGACGCCCTCCGAGGCGGGCCGCAGGGAGCTGCTCACACCCAGCAGCACGCTGCCCGTGACGGCCGCCTTGTCGTCCTTGGTCGTCACGAACTGGTAGGTGTTGCTGTTGGAGTTGGAGACCTGGGAGCGAGAGAGTTGGGTGACACGTTGGTGCGGAACGGGCGTATGGACGTACAGACGACGGGGGAGGCAGGGTTGGTCGCTCAGTCCTTCAGTTCTACGGCTCTTTCAATTATGTATGTCCCACGCCAGGACACATCGGTGTCACACCGCAAGTCCCAGAATCAACGCCCGCCGGGTCTGCCGTCTCCACATCTCACCAGGTCGGTAACCTAGCCGTTGCCCCGAACCGGGAGAGCCCGCCGTCTCTGTCGCCCGCCATGACTTGTACCCGGCAAACTACTGGCCACGCACGCTTCGCCATCGGTGTGTATGCCCGTAGAGGTAGCCTTCCCTGTTCATTGTTACGTCTTTCCCGAAACCCGTCATTCCCCGTAGCAAGCGCAGGACCACCGGTGTAGTAGTTGCGTGGTGTGGCTCCTTCGCTCCATGCCTAACCGTGCCCAATCAATGTATCTCACAAACCTTTACAAGCCGAACCCTTGTCCCCCAGGAGGCACACCCTCATCACCTTGGTGTCCTTGGAGATCTGGACAATGGCCCAGGTAATGCCGGTGAGGGCGCCTGCGGATAACAGGGATGTGCGTCCATGGTTGGTTTGGGTAAATTTCACTGAGCACGCACAGCGTGCGCGCTTGTTCGTTCCCAAAGCAAGCGCGCAAGCGCCCAGGAACTCGGCTCCAGCCCGCGCTGCCGGCCAACCCTTTTCGCCCGCCCAATGGGCAAAACACCTCTCCGGTGATGAGGGGCAAGCCCACAAACAGCCGAAAACCAACCAATAACCACCTACCCAATTCATTAATAACCGACACCCACCAATGAGCACTGCTACCACAATAAACAAGCCGATCGTCATGAACTTGTAGATCTTGCCAATCTGCTGCTCCTTCAGCATCTCGTCAACGACTGCATGCATCACAGCATCACACATCATTGGATAGGGGCAGGTATGTTGGGGTTATGGGTTTTGTTTGTAATGTGCGTCAAGCAATCAAGCGACGGGCGTGTGGCGGCGAGGCCATGCATGCGGGGAGGTCTTGGAAGCAAGCACACACGCTGAAGGATAGATGCCACGAGGCGGCATACTGCCAACCTGCTGGTGGTGGCTGGAGTGGGAGCAAGCGCGCAGATGCCTAGCGAGGCATGGCTATCTAAGAACGCTCAATGAGCACGGTTTTGGTCGCACCACTGGACCACATATACATACCGGACGAGCCATGCAAACACCTATCTACCTATCTGGGCGCACCTGCCGCAATCTCGCTGACCTCGATGACACCTGGAAAGCGGGAGCAAGGGCGGGGGTGGAGGGGGGAACGAAGCGAGTGGTTCTCCCCACATGCCTTTGCGCGCAGTGGATGCAACTGAGTTCAAACTGCACGCCCCTGGACACTTTCAATTTCCAGCAGTCAGGAGCTGCGCATACGTCGAGCCGTCTAAACGAACGAGCTGGCAGATAGCAGGTGCTGCTGCTGGTCCCTGCCTCACACGGCCTCACTCGCGCAGCGGCGGCAGCCAATCAATTAGCACACCGGTACGTGCACCCGAGTCGGCCATGCGTCCAGCTTGATCTCACCATCTTTGTTCTGGTCGACCTTCGCGAGCTTGCGGTGCAGGGTGGATGACCGTTGACCCGCCATGCTCGACAGCTCTGCAGCAGCGGCAAAAGCACGGCAGGCCAAGCCGTCAAGCGGGACCCGCCAGGCATGGATACTCTCAAACAATTAGAAAGCTGCATGTCGCGAGCGAAGTGCTTCCAGGTCGCGGTGCATACGTAGATAGCGGACGGATGGACAGCAGAGTGAGACGAGGCACGCAAGGCTGAGCGAGCTCAGCAGCAGACTTACTGATGCTGTTAGAGGTGCGGTCATCGCCATCGACGGCGTCGGCCGCAGCAGCTGCAGCAGCTTTGGTTGTTTCGGCCATGAGATAGGCTGACCTTGCGAGACTACTGTCAATTTTAATTTACAAAGTTCAGCGCCACAACACAGGCTTATAAAGGGAGGGTCCGAGCCCATCAACCGCAACAATCGATTTCTGCGTACGATCGATTATCTCACTCCCCCTCACTCCCACGCACGCACGCCCACCTCAGATATATACAGTAATATAATTGGCGCTACACTGCGCCTTGTGGTGCCAGCGAACGTGACACATGCACCTGCCGGTCTGCTGCTCGTGACCCGCCGTGAGCCGTCAGGCTACCACAAGCGTACGTGGTAGGAAAGACCGCAGAATAAAGTATCACACCGTGAACTTTGATGGATATGTAGGGGCGCTGCATTATTGCGGTTTGAACAGCAGTTCAGGCAGGGGAGTAGTTCTCACCTGCTGCCTGGTAGTTTTGCGGCCGCCGATGTTAGTTGCCAGAGCGCAACACGTCACAGGCAAGGTGGACGACTGTTGCGCCATGCCCGACAGCTTTGCAAGCTATTCTAATTATTGGAGAATTGGCCAGACGAGACAGAGGAATGTTCTAGCACCTTTCCGCTCTGGCTGGTGCCGTCCTTCCAATCGAGCTTTATAACGGACTGCGTAGTTTGAGGAAATTTTCCATGGGTAATTGTCGGAGCGCAGGCAGGAAGTAGTCTTGAAGTGCTCATGAACTTCCGCGAAACGCGCGCACGATTCGAGCGACCACGACGGAGCACAGTATAGTCCTAGTGACTGCACAGCATTAATCGGCAGGGATTAGGTAGGGAAGTTCATGAGGGAGATAATCAGGGCGAGGCGAGCGGAAGCAGCGGAGAAGGGCGGAAGTAAGCGTGGGCGGAAGCTGCGGAAGCGAGGTCCACGTCCGGGTTGTATACTTGTAATCGTAATCGGATGAATGAAAGATGTCAACGGACCTGCCGCCCTGCTGGCTGGCGGCGGTCTCCTCCTTCAGACAATCAACGGCAGAAAGAACGTACTTCGCGACGCGATACCGCCCGGGGGCGGACCTCACATCACACCCGGATATCTTGAAGGGACGGACCTGGTCCTGGTGGGAAACCAGGCAGGCCTCCACTACGCCGACGCGATACGAAAGACCCTGGACCTCCCCATCCCACCAGCCCGCCCACCCGCACACACACGCACACGCATCCCACAAACCGAATGGGTGCGGCGGCGCATACACAGCTTCCAACAACAACAACCCAACCCTCCCCGCCAGTCCAGGGTTTGCACTGACCTCCCCGAACACGAGCGCCGCCCTGCTGGCTGGCGGTCTCCCCCTTCAGCCAATCAACATGCATGGACGCATGACAACCCCTCTCCCGATGAGCCATGATGGTGGGGAACATGAGTGCGGGCCCCGGGAAGGGGGAAAGGACACCCTACCCCCTTCAACCCCTCTCCTGATGAGCCATGATGGTGGGGAACATGAGCGCGGGCCCCGGGAAGGGGGAAGGGACACCCTCCCCCCTTCAACCCCTCTCCCAAATAGCGGTGATGGCAGCAGGGCGACAGGCTGGCCCTGCGGCAGTGCCATGCAATACACCGCACACAGCAGTGCACGCCGCCTGCAGTTGATTGGCGCAGGGGCTAAGTTGCCCTATACCGGTAGTATGCATGCAAGAGCCCCTCCGTGCCCCTCTCAAATGGCTAGACCTTTCATCCGCGCCAATCAAAGAACGCGGGGTCCCGGCGTTCGCCACAAGCCGCCGCATGCATCAGGCAGTCTGTGCATAGCTGGACGGACAAAGATGGTAGTTTCCTTCAGCAGGCAGTTCCGAACCAGCACGAACACGTCGAATGGCGATGCATGGCAGGGTCATCATCCGGGAGTCCGGGCGAAGGAACGGGTGACCCGCCCGTCTAAACTACCGCCAGTCGTCCCTGCCGCCTGCCTGCCACCGCCGCCGCAGTTGCGTCCCGTAGCCGATAGCCACTCAAGCAAGTCGAACCTGAACGAAGCAAGCCAGCGCGCGACAATCAACAGCAAAAAAACAGCAGCTAGCAATGATGCGCGCCCGTGGCCCCGGAAAGGGTTCACCCGCCGCCGGCATCACAGGCGGCGGCGTAATGCGCAAAGCAACTCGCGGACGAGGCCAGTAGTGGGTTAGCCCGGTACATACCGTGGAAAGGGCCGGGGAGGCGGCGGCCACCAGCCCATCTCCATCTCCGCCCGGCAGTGCAGGATCATTGCCTCACGCAACGCAGGGGCACGGGGGGGATGGGGGGGCCCAGCGGCAGGGGGTGCACGGAGCAGCAGGGGGCAGAAGGGTTGTGCGAGGGGGCCACCCTGCTGCGTACGTACGCGGGCGGTCGCTACCGCCGCCGTCCGTGCGTCCGTGCGTGCGTGCGTGGCGGCTGGAGTGGCACGCAGCCGAATCCGGGTAGGTCTCGCGCCGAAACATGAGCAGGGCGTGGGCGACGGCCGTTTAGTTTGGAAGGGCAGCGGTACCAGCGGGCAGCCCCGGTGCACACTCGCGGGGATGGGCACCCGGGCTGGAAACGCGCGCGGCCGCTGATTTGGCGATGAGGCTGATGAGGCGAGGAGGCAACATGCAAACATGGTGGGCGAGCGAATCACGACGAGTCCCGCTGCGCAGCAGTCGCACCCTCGCCCCAGCTCAGAAGCAGGAACCCGTCGCCGACGACGCAGTGCTTCCAGCAGGCATGCACACTAGAGATTGCAAAAAAAGAGAACCAGAAACGGGGAAGGCAGCCTCTACGGACATACACACACGAGGGTGTGATGTTTCCAGCAGGGCGCCGAGTACAGGGCATGGCGGGCGAGGACGCCCCCCCCCTCGTGCGTACGTCGTGCGTTCCGTCGTGCGTACGGTAGCATGTGGCATGCGTAAATGATCACGTAAACACGTACGGCGAGCCTCGCAAACCCGTGGATGGTCGCGCAGCAGCTCCGGCAGCAGCAGCAGCAGCAGCAGCAGCAGTGCTAGCTGCAGTACGCAATGTGGCGAGCGGTTAGGAAGACGGTCGACTGGGGCTCGATGGGCGGCAGGCTTGCTTGCCGTAGGATAGGTGCTGCAGATGAGCACCCGCCGCGACGGGAATGGTGTATCCGCCCGTTGCACCTTATGGGCAGGGCATCTGTTATCATACGCAATACATGGCATGGGCCCGCGGAGTCAACACCAGTAAATACTTTGCAAGGTCGTTAGGGCGGCGATGTGTCTGCTGTGTCCAACCCGCCGCAGAGAGACTGACTACCTGCGGTGGATTGCTGCATGCGTTACGGCCGCAACGCTCGCTCGCTCCCTCCCTTCCTCCCATGCCTCGTTCCAGCGGCGGCTCGCGGTAAGGCAATAACGGCATCCAGCAGTTCGGTTACAGCGAATGATCGTCGCCTGTTGAACTCAACACAAACCCCCATGACCACCA
This sequence comes from Gonium pectorale, assembly GCA_001584585.1. Lineage (NCBI taxonomy): Eukaryota > Viridiplantae > Chlorophyta > Chlorophyceae > Chlamydomonadales > Volvocaceae > Gonium > Gonium pectorale. The sequence continues at coordinate 2,148,806 of LSYV01000007.1, read as the reverse complement.
CTTTAGGAAGTCCATGAAGCTGACACCCGTCTAGCTACCCGCGCGAGCGAGACGACACACCGTCGCCGCTCCAAGCCGCAGCGCCCATTGCTTCGCAACCCGGGCTCCGCCGCCGCGGCCAGGTACGGCAGCACCGTCAGCACGTCCTTGGGTGCTTTCACCGCCCGCCTCAGTGACCCTTGCTAAGACCGAATCGCCGACGCAACAATTAACCGCCCAACACAAGGAATGCGCCTGCGAAAGAAAAAGAGCTCAAGGCGGCAACTTTTACGCAACAGCTACAGTCTGTCCGTGCAACTCACAACCGGCCGTACACGTGATACCGGTAATGCTTGCTCGTGCTTTCTCTCATGAAACGATGGATGGGTACCGCCCGACGCATTGCACGGCACCGCACGGCACGGCACGGAACGGAACAGCGCCGCGGGGGGCAACCGCAATTGCCGCTCAGGGCCTTTCCCCAGGGGCCTTTGATACGGGGCACTGGTCGCCCAGACGCCCCGTATCAAAGGTCCCTTGCGGCGACAGGAAGACGTGGGTGGCGCCCCCTCGCCGCCAACCCATGGTGTCTGCCAGCATCTACCCCAGGCTGGGGGAGCCACTAATACCCACCCGGTCGTCAGAAGTGCCCGCACGAACAAGACGCACTCACTCCGGCCACCTGCTCGCCTCCTTGACAGCCTCCCTTGAAGGCGGACAGCCGCCCTGTCCCCGCCCTGCACAATGACGTCGTCCCGCGCCCATGGGTCAGTGCGAGCCCGAACGGCAAGACCCTGAGGCTTCGCGATGAGGCGCGGCAGAGCTCAAAAGAGCGCCTTGCGGTTGGGCGCGCCGGCGCCTCCACGGCTGCGGCGCCCGACGGTCGTGGAGGTGGCCGCAGGTGCGGGCGCCGAGGTCTTGGCGGGCGGCAGCAGCACCTTGTCCACCACGTAGAGGATGGCCTGAGGGCGGGGAAAGAAGAAGGGGGCGGGGATTGAAGCCGGCAAGGGCGGGTCACGCGGTGCCATGCAACAAAGGCCCGTAGAACGAGAGGTGGGTCGCGGCTATGGCCACGGTGGACGATGGGTGGATGCACCATCCCGGGTGGAGCGCGGCCGCTGGCACCTCCGCAGACAATGACCTCCAGAGGGCGGTGTTTTGACTATTGACTGGGCCAAGTGTTAGTAGGGAGCCGCCGAAGTTGAGAGGAAGAAAGGCAGCCCCTGACCTCTCTGCCTCCCGCCGCTACGGTACTTAGTGTGTTGCCCCAGCCACACAGGCGCCACCCCTGGCCACCCCTTCACCGCCTCAACCCAGCGACCGGCCCCGGGGCCCCATGTCTGCACCTTGCCGCCGCGGATCTCCTGGTACTGCAGCACGGTGGCGAAGTTGAGCGGGTCGTCCTCGGGACGGGGCACCGGGTACACGTGCACGATGCCGGGAACGCTGCCGCACACAGAAAGGGAGCGGTTGGCGGCTGATGAGGGGCGGCCGACCTTTTAAGGTTATCAGAAGTTATGTCGTACGAGCAGGGACGCAGCCTGTCTGCGGTCTGCGCAGAGAGCGCCGCCGCCAAAGCAAATTGCCGCTCGCTGCCCCCGACCCTGCGGCCATCCGCCGGACGGGGCTGCCGCCTCTGCGGCTGCCCGCCAACCCAAACTTCCGCCCACGTATCCATGCCGGGTGTCAACGCCCCATATTAACAACACACTCGGTGCGACCCTCACCCAGAAGCGCGCACATAGTCCCTTACCAACCCAGAATCCTCTCACTTCACTCCCCGCGGGCCAACCCAGCAACGCAGCCAACCGCATGCGCCCACTCCACCTGGGACAGCCGCGCCGCTGACCGCTTCCCGCCCCGCCCGCTCCGGGCGCCTCCAGCCCTCACGCCCCACCCGGCGACCCGACCAGGCTCTCCCGCACCCTCTTCTCACCCGAGCCCTCCACCCGCCCGTTCCCTTCAGCGACCATACCGGGGCACACACTCGCACGGAGAGGCACGGCACGATGGCCAGTCCCCTCCAACCCCACTGCCGCCCCACTCCCATCACCCATTCCCCAACCCACGCACTCACTCGCGGCGGATGTAGAGCTTGCCGCCGCTGGCCGCGTCCAGGGCCAGTCCGTCCTTAAGGGCGGTCAGCGGGAAGAGGCGCACGCCGGGGACCACGTGCAGGCCCACGATGCCCGACAGCGTGGCGTTCAGCTCGGCGGAGGTGAGCTCCTCCCACGTTGCGTTCAGCTTGGTCAGCAGCGCGTCAAAGCCCTGAGAGGTGGCAAAGAGGCCGGGGCGATACCTCAACGCATCTCCCGCCGGCCCCCGGCGTATGTCATGCGTTCCAGCCGCTCCAACCAACCTCCACCCATCAACCGCCCTAACTCCAACCACCCAACCACCAGCCCCCTTCGTCCCAGTCATCACCCACCAGGTCCACCGGCGCGAATACAGTGCCGCTGAAGTCCTCCTCCAGGAAGCGGTCATAGTAGCCCGTCACGTCGGCGGCGTCCTGCGGGGAGAGGGGGAGGGGGACAGGGATGCAGACGGGAGTGATCAATGTGTATGGGTAAGTCGAGTGGGGGGAGGGTAAGGGGTTTGGAGACGGAGGAGGAACATGTCGAAGGCTGTGGTGGGAGGCAGCTGCGCAGGAAGCTGGTTCGATGGCCAGACAGCGCTGCGCACGTTGGGTGGTTTGTGGCACTAGCAGCACTAGGAGGTGACGTCGGGCGCGATGTGAGGGTCGGGTGGGTGCAGGGGTAAGACGCGGCGGGGAGCGCGCAGCGGACGACAGCTGAACGAAGCGGGCGGCGATGGCTAGGGCCGCACGGTGGGATGTAACGGCATGCATGCCATGATGGTACTTTTGTCCCCACGTTAAGCAGTCTTGCCGCCCACGCGCCCACGCACCATGTACTTGGTCAGGAACATGGCCGACTCCATCGCATCGATCATGGTGGGGGGCAGGTAGGCCTGGCCCAGAGCGCCTGAAGGGGCGGGGCGGGGTGCAGAGGGGCCCGGGGGAGGGCGGGGAAAGGACGGTCAGGGGGCAGCGAGCGACGATCAGGCGGAGGCGGAGATTCAGCCGCAGGAGCCGGTCCAGATCGCGATTAGGCCCGGTGGCTTACGCGGCGCACATAAACGCCCGCCCAGACAGCAGCGAATCACAAAGAGAAGGGGGCCGCTACGGCTGGTTCAACGATACGCCGCGTGGAGTCAGCCCCGTACGGTGGGCGCCGCCGCAACTCCGGGCGCCCGCCATGGCCAGGTAAAGCGTGCCATTGCACGTGCGGGTCCTCGCGCGAAAACGGCCCACTGAGGTGTAAGCCAGGGAGCAGGTTCGGCAGAGGACGGAGGTGGAGGCGGGGGCCGCTCGCAGAATGCGGCACACCCGCGGCGTTCTGATGGTGGTGCGGCTCGGCGCAGGGGCCGGCCACCGCAGCGGCAGCGGCAGTGGCAATGGTGGCGGATGCGGAGGACGCGGCTCACGCGACGCCCAAGCTTGTGGTGCTCCCAGCTCTGCATGCTCAGCTGCAGCCCCCCCACGACACATCCCCCCGCCTCGGCCCAATAAACTGCCCCGAGAACTGTCCCTTACAAAACGAAGCCCGCCCCGTCAAAGCCACATTATCCTTACGGCTGCCAGCTGCGGAGCCCCGCGTCTCGTCCGCGGGGCCTCGCTATCATAGCCCCCTCATGGCCCGGCCTTGCGGCGCAGCGCACCTGGCGCGTAGGAGGCGGCGATGAGCGCCAGCAGCGACCCCACGGCCGCGACCGCGGGGAGAGCCAGCAGCGCTGCGGCGCGGGTGCTGCGCCGCCGGCGGGCGCTGGACGCCGCGGAGGCGGAAGCCGCGTTAGCGTGCACCATCGTTACGGAATGGGGTGAAGGATGCAGGCTGCTGGAGCTGCTGCGGCCTACTGACGACCGCGCCGCGGGTAGTAGGGCGCTGTGTGGAAGCGGGGCCTGCTAGAAGGTGCGGTGCTGTACAAAAGTGCCGTCCGAGGAAGGTGGGGGGTGCAGGTGGATGGCGAGGGCGATGAGGGCGAGGGGCGGACGGGCGGTTTAGTACCCGGAGGAGGAGGGTTAAGTACGCTGGGGGATGGCTACCGCCGTGGGGTGAAGGATGTGGCGTGTGGTGCAGAACTTCAAACGCGTATTGCGCTTTATCCATCATCTCGGAGGCTGACGCTCCAAAAAGACAGCTGTCTGAGGATGACCTGTCGGCCGGGTTTGACAGTTGAAAGGTCTGGGGTTTGATAACCTCGCCGCTAGGTTACGTGTCAACTCGTAGGAGTCGCCCGAGTAACTGGCAGCGCCACATGGGGACATTCGGTTGGGTAATTGGGTTTGGGCTGGGTCGGGTTGGGAGGTAGGTTGAGCGATCATGCGTTGTGCAGCTTGCGCCCCAACAAAAGCTGCAATCAGGGTACTTCATCCAGTGCGCGCTGGTAAGGCACTCGCGCCTCACGGCAGCCGGACGAGAGCGCGAGGGTGACACATACCGCTCTACAAACACTCAACAGCGACACTCCGCACCCAGTCCCCACTACGGATTCCGACACTTCACAAACCGTAGTGCGATAGCAAACATGGCCGCAACGATGACCGCTCGATCAACGCTGCGTCCATGCTCGCGACCTCGCGGCGCGCTGGTGACCGCACTCCCACGCGTCGTCCGAACACAACGAAACTTTGCATTCATCAATGGCTTCAAGGCATCGCGAGCGCCGGTGGCCTGTCGCGCCGTGAGTCGGGGTTTGGGATGTTGCTTCTCTCTCCGCGCGCTGCCTGTATGAGATCGAGCCTCTCAATCGCAGGCAGCGCAACCTAGTGGTGCTGCTCCTCAGCGGCACGCGGTGCTCCATGACTTCTGCATGGTCATCCCTTACGGCGCGGCGTCCGTCGCGGCGGGCATCGCGCTCTTCTTCCTCAACCTCACCAACCTCGCGGGCACGGCGCTCGTCGCTGGGGCGACGGCGCTTGCAGCGTCGGTGCTGAGCCTGCAGGAGTGGAAGTCGGGCAGCGACACCAAGCTGTACACCCTCACGTCTGCAGGTGCGCGCGTAAAGCGTGGACACCTGCCCCGGTCGCTGCCACTGGGCCAAATGAGAGTCCATACTCTCAGACCGCAGCGCTGTGGGAGGTGCTGCCCCCTGGCACCTCACGCGGTCAGTTTGCCCCCCAAGGGACGCGTCCATGTGATCAGTACCCGTCGCCTTCAACGACCGGAGAAACAGGACGTGTCCATCAACCGCCCCGGCATGTATGGTAGTACCGCAATGCTAAGCTCAATGGGGCCTGTCGCGCCACTCCTTTTCCTTGACCACCTGACGTTCCGGCTCCGCATCCCGCGCCCATGGCACCCAGCGCATAGACATCCGCCCGCCCCTGCCCCGGCCCCCGCCCCTGCCCCCGCCTACACCCGACCCCTCCCCCTCTTCGGCAGCCTGCGCCGGCTTCGTGGGCTACACGGCCGCGACGTCGCTGTCGGCCCTCAAGGGCGCCCCCTACTGGCTGGCCGCGGTGCTGGTCGCCCTCAGCGCCGCCGCCGCCGCCTTCTGCCTGTACAACGTGGCGGCGGGGGGCAACCCGCCGCCCAAGAAGGGCAAGGCGGCGCCGGCGGCTCAGCAATGAGGCTCGCCCCAGCCTGGGCCTCGCGGGCCTGGGCCAGGTGGGACAAGGCGCCCCTATCTGCGGCTCAGCAGTGGCGGGAGGGTCGAGGCCAGCTGCGCAGCCGCGTCGGCAGCGTCGAGCGGTGTAAAGGGCCGGAGCGAGGGGCCTGAAGTGAAGGCAGGGCGGCGCCGCTTGCTGCTGCAGCCGCGGCTGGCGGCATCACTTCGCAGTCCTCTGGGCTGCGGGGACCTCGGGCCTCGCCCCGCCAGCGAATGCGCCACTGGCTGCGAGGCGCTGGGCGCCGGACTAGCGGCGCCGCGACGCAACGCCGGGTGGGAGGTCGTGTCCGGGAGACCGATTGCGGCGGCTGCGGGCGGCTGCAGTGCCCCCCGCAGGACAGCGGTAGCGCGGCGCCGGCCGCAGGAGTGCAGCTTCTGCCGGGCGGCGTGGAGGCGCACGGTGACGCGGGCCGTTGGAAGCGCACGCGTGGCTGGGTGCCAGTTGCGGGCGCAGGCGCCCGGAGGTTAGGTCGATGCGCCACGCTGCACCACCGCGTGACTGCGCTGCTTGCCGTGTCGTGACGTGCCACTGGGCCGGGCCGGGCCGGGCCGGGCGCGCAGCACGTCGCAGCCCTGGGACGTCGGCAGCGCACGCGGGGTTTTTGGCGCGGTCCACCGTATGGCTCACCGGGGGGCTCACAGGGGGCGCGCAGGGGGCCTCAGGGGGCACGAGGGGGCCCGCAGGGGGCCTCAGATGCTGCGCCGCGCTGCCCTACGGCCCGTTACGCTCTGCAGCGGCGGCAGCGCAGCAGCAGCAGCGGCGGCCCCTGCGCCGGGATTTGCGGACGTTCGCTGCCCGCCTGCGTGCCTTATCCTCAGGGTAATTGGCGTATGCTATGTCGAGTTTTGGGAACACGTTGTGTTGTAGTGATCTCTGCGGGTTTGTTGTGCCCCAAGGCCTCCGCCCGCTCGTGTTGGTGGTTTGCGCGCTGGCGGGGCGCACCGCCGGCATGGTCCGCGGGGCGGTGGGCGTTGTACGGAGCGGCCCGGTACGGCACGGGAGGAATGTGCTTTTGCTTGTCCTTCGACGCGACGCTCTTTGCGTGTATCAGAGGGTTTAACTGGGGACTTGGGCTGCATTGGCTTTCCTCGCTGCGCGCCCGTTGCCGGTGTGTTGACGGCGGGTGCTGAGCACCTGACGGGTACGGGGACTGCGTGTCCCGGTCAGCCGCGCGTGCCGTGCCCCTTGCCCCTTGCTCCTTGCTCCTTGCTAGCGCGGGCGATGTGCGTTGCTCTGCTAACCGGCAGTTGTTGGCGGGTGGTATGTTACACGCAGTCGCGGGTCCCACTGCAGTGCCGTGTGCCCAGCCCGTTGCGCGCGACCCCAAACCCCTCCATTGTTGTGGGAACTGTAGGTGGTGTGAGCGTATTGCCTGACGGCGTGGCGGCGGCCTGGAAATTGAACCCTCACAACAGAGGTGATTGGCTTGGACGATGCGGCGAAGGGCGTGGCGTGTTACTATTACGTGGTGCGCTCAACCAGGCGTGTTGTTGACTTGTAGTGCCGCCCCGCTGTCTACTGCTGCCCCCATGTCTCTGCACATCACGGGCGGGGCGCTCCACAGCTGTGTGCGTGCTGGCTCGGATCCCCAGCGGGAGACGGAAGGCCGTGGCGTGCGTACGGCACAAGGCGCCGCAAGGCCGCCACTCGGCGACTCGTGGCTCCTGGGCGAGGGCCTCGCTGCGTTCAACCAGTCCCCAGTCCCGGTTGTGAACGCAGCCATCCAGCCTATCATGCCGCCTCAGGCAGGCACGCGGCATTATACGGCATGGCAACTCGGCCGGGCGGCCTGTTGCAAGTGTTGGCAGCCATGCGGTGCCGGCTGCCGGGTAGGCACGCCCGACCGCCCGTCCGCGCAGCCCTCACAGGGAAAAGTGCAGGCCAACAGCAGCAACCCTGCTTTGGTGTGGCGTGTTGCGACCTCCGCCACGCATCGCATCGCGCTGCCACCCAGCAGCTGCCGGCTTGTCCGTGCAGTTCACTCAAGGGCCACGTCCTGCCCTCCCTTGAGCGCGGTGGTGCCACTACCGCAGCCACAGCCCCATCAGTCCGACGAGTCCGGTCCGGCTGCTGGCTGTCGTGCGGGGCCGGCCGCCGCTCACCGGACGGCCCACCGTTGCGTGCCGCTGCCCCGCCCGCCGCATGCATCCCGCGACACACACATCCCGCCCGCGTCTTCCGCTCCCTTCCCGTTCCGCCTCCATCCCTAACTCAACACGCACACACTGTGTTGCGCACGCACCACCGCACGTGGGCGTGTAACACCGACTATGTGCCGTACATCGTACTTGCCCGCTCCGTGCCTTGTCTACCGCACGTGGGCGCGCGGCGCTCGCCCACCCAGCCTGACCGCCCCCACAGCCCCCCCCCCCCCGTCGCGCGCACCGGCGACCGGGCCGTGGGAAGCAACAAGCAAGGCAAGCCGTGTGGTCACAGTTACCCACACTGCTGATGCACGATAGTTACGTAACACGGCACACCTGTGTGTGCCGTACATGTTTGGGCATGCCCCGCATCGATTAATGCAAGAATGCAGCGCCGTGCTGCTCCCGACGCTTGGGAACCCGGTCTACCCACCAGGTAGGGGGTGTCATTGTGTTCAGCCTCCATGAGACCAGCCACCTTGAAAGCACCGAAACAACACTCCCCCATAGCCCTTCTTGCGGTCCCGCGACACATGGGGGTGCGCATTGCGCTCCGAAGCGCGCGCGCCCACCGGTACGCACCTGGTCCCCGGGCCATAACGGTTCACCAGAGAGAGAGGAGAGAGAGAGGGAGAGCCAAAGCGCAGCCGTCACTCCACCCGGCGTGCCTGGTGCACGGCTCCGCCAGTGGCTCCGCTCAAACGCGAGAGGGGACGCACGCAGCTCCGCCTCTTCCCCACCCCAGAAACAGGGCACAGCGCTGTGCTTAATCCTTACGCCCCAAAGTCCCCAGACACCGCTGCCGCCCTGACCGCCTAGCCCTGGCCGCCGCCCGCCGCCGCCCGCTCCACGTCTCCCCCAGCTGCCCCGCCGCCTGGCCCCGCGCTGCCGCCCCCGGCCCCCGGGTTGTGGCTGTGCACGTGGAAGGGGTGCAGCAGCTGCATGATGGAGGTCCGCCTGCGGGGAGGGGCGGCGGGCGGGGACGATGGGCCCCGACAGCGGCCAGCTCTGCCGGGCCCTCCCCTGCCCAGGGCGGTATGGCTGCCCCCAGCTGGCGAGTGGCCACCCCTCGTAGCACCACTCCGCCCGGTGTATGGAGCGGAGAGGAGCGCATAACCGGAGCACCACGCCGGTGCCGCCGACTCGACCCGCATCCAAGTCCCTTAGTAGCTCCAGACATTGGCGCTGCGTCGGGGAGGAGGTGCACACACTGGTGCAGCACAGGCGCCCGGCAGTGATCGCAGCCATCACTCGGGCGACAGCGGCCACACCCCAATGCAAATGTGATTGCATGGGGGGCCTTTCTCGCCACGACTGCTCGCTCTACCGCTGACCAGCAGCGCACCCCTCCCATTGAGATACAACACAGACCACTCTGGGGCGTGCGACATGGACTGCCCAGGCAAACGCCCCACCCCTGTCCCGACTGGCGCCACACCGCACCGCACCGCACCGCACCGCACCTGCCCTCCTTGGCGCCCTTGTGCTTGGCGGATGGGTGGTCCTCGGGGGCCTCCGCCGCCGCCGCCGCTGCCGCCGCCGCCGACACGGCGCCCGACCCGACGCTGAGGCTCACGACCCCGCTGCCGCCGCGCCCCAGGCCCCCTGACGGCCCACCAGCCGGACCCGCCAGCGCGCCGCTGGCCTGGCGGCTCTTCAAGTTGTAGCCGCTGGGGGTGCTTATTGGGAGGGCGGCGGAGGTGGTGTCGGAGGAGAAGGGAGACGCTCCGGTGCCGGTACCGGCGCCAACGGCGGAGGCGGCCGGCCCTGCTCCAAATATGGCCCGGAGCAGCAGCTGCACCAGGCCTATGACGGCGCCAAAGAGATTGGGCAGCCAGAGATTGACGTCCTGGCGGTTGGCAGTCGGCGCAGTTGGCACGGTCAGCACAGTCGACAAGGATGGTGGCTAAAGCGCAGTTCGTGAGAGAGGCGGCTCACCCCACAGCACACAGGGGATGAGAACGCGAGCGACGCGGGTGTGTGTATACGTGGGGGTTATACGTGTGTGTGCGCGTGTATTGGGGCGGGTTTGCAGCGCGCACACAAGCAGGGGCTGCGAGCACGAGTGAGGGCTCCCCCTGCCGCACGAGTGAGGGCTCCCCCTGCCGCACGAGTGAGGGCTCCCCCTGCCGCACGAGTGAGGGCTCCCCATGCCGTAGATGCGCCTGCCTTGAGCGCCATGCCGTAGATGGTCCACAGGCCGCCGTTGGCGATGGCCGCCGCTGCCAGCGGGGGGTAGATGGAGGCGGCGCTGCGGCTGCGCAGTATGTCCGCCATGGTGGCCAGGGGCACAAGGTAGTAGACCATGAGGATGACAATGGCGTTGATGCCCCTTGGGGGAGGGAGGGCGGGAGGGCATGAGGGCGGCGCATGGGAGGGCAGGGGGTGGGAGGGCGGGAGACGGAGAGAGGGAAACAGGATTGGGGGTGAGAGGAGGGGTACGAATGGACGGGCCGGCGAAGTGAGGCGCAGGCAACTCGTTGGGGCACCAACGGGCACAATAGGGGAAATTGACCCAAGGTGTGCAGCCGCCGGAGCAGTTGCCGAGGGGGGCAGCCGCCGGCCCGGGGCCCTCGGGCCCTGGCGCCCCAGCCCCGCCGCTCCTCCCCAGGTGCTGCAGCAACAACTCCAAACATGGGTGCGTGCCTCCCCACCCCGTGAACGCGCCTACGGTCCGACACCCGATCCCGCCATCGCTCTTCCTCCCTCCCTCCCTCTAGCATAGCTATCAGCTGCGTAGCCCCTCCCCCCACTCCCGCCCCCCAACTCCCCACCCCCTCACCACATCGTGTCGGCCGCTGCGTCGTCCAGCCCGAACACGTCCACCAGGCCCAGCGTGATGAAGTGGAGGGCGGCGGTCAGGAAGATGGCGGCGATGCGGTCCTGCGCCTGCGCGCGGCCGGCGGGGTGCGGCCGGCCGGGGCGTGCGGAGCGTGCGCCGTTGGTGGGGGACAGGTGTGGGTGCGGGGGGGGGGGCGGGGCAAGGGGCCAAGGGCGGAGTCGCCAGCAAGAGGGGTGGCGGGAAGTGCCGCACCTGCGGTGGAATGGGTGGACGGCAGCGACGACGGCACATGGCGGCCACAGGTGCATGCGGGGCGTGTGGATGGGGGTGGGGGAGGGGGAGGGGGGGGGGCAGCGAAGGGAGGGGCAGGGGCAGTAGCGCGACGGCGACCTCCACGCGTGCGAGCACGTCCCACAGCGAGGGGACGAGCGCGGTGCCCCAAGCGCAGCCCAGTGGCGACGTGGCCGCCCCTCCTCCACACCCCTCCTTCACACCCCTCCTCCACACCCCTCGCCGCACATCGCGGCGTGCTACGGTACAGAAAGCCTGCTGCCAGGCTCCCCAAGGGAACGCATGCGTGCCCCGGGCGGGTGGGTGGGCGGGTGGACGGATGGGTGGATGCGAGCGGGCGGGCGCTGACGGACCTTCCTGCCGGCCGCTGAGTGGGCGGTCAGGGTGAAGAAGATCCCCGCCGTGAAGCCTGCGGGTCGGGGCGTACCAGAAGGCGGGGAATGGGGGAGGGTCGGGGAGGGTGTTGATAGGGGGGCTGAGGTCGCGCGGGGGGCTCACGCCCAGGGCCGGCGAGTGTGGAAGAGGTCGGGCATCTGGGTGCCCAGGCGGGCCTCCCCTGGACGCGACGCAGGTGACCGGTGTGGAGCAGAGGAGAGCTGTCGTCCTGGCCCCCAGCTCCCAACCTACGAACGGCACTCGACTGCAGGACTCCAACCCGGCAGGCATGGGGAGACTCAATGGGCTTGCGCTGCGGTGCCACAGTGTGAACCGCGGGGTGGGCCAGGAAGGGACTCCGGTGCTCACCAATGACGTTGGATGGGAAGAGGTAAGGGTTGGCGGTTGAGAAGCCGTACGCCAACCAACCGCACGAGTTGTAGATGGTCAACGGCAGCGGCCAGGGGTTTAGGTCCTATAGGGTTTGGGAGGCGGGGGAATGCGGGGCGAAGTAGGCTGAGGTTGAATGGCTGCAAGGGGTTGCGGAATTCGGGGCGCAGAGGGGCGCAGATGCGGGCGGAGTGCCGCGCACCTCGGGGCAACAGGGGCAAGGGTGACGGCCAGGGGAGATGACAGCGGAGGGGTGCCGGCCCTCAGAGCGCTCCACCCAGCAAAAGGAATAGCATCGGCGCAACGTTTAAACCAGTGGGGGCGCGAACCCAAATCCGAACGCCCTCCCCCCTCGGCCTCTTCGCCGCGACGCGTGTGCGCCATCCGCATGGCGCCGTGGCGCCACTCACGCCGAGCTTTCCGGTGGCGCGTAACTTTAGCACCGCTGGAATTGGAGACACCAGCATTAGCGCTGCCAGCAGGTTGCCGAGGGAGGGAACGACGTGCACGAGCCAGACGTTCGCCATGGCGCCGTGTTGAATCAAGAGGCCTGGATGGCCAGCAGCCGCTGATCCTGCGATATAACGAAACTACAGCAACGAAACCAAATACATGAGTAAGTGCTTTGCTGACGTGGCTGCTGGACCGTGTCAAACAGTCCTAACACTCCTCGTGCGGGATATGTCAGAGCTTTTCTTGTTTTGGAATATACGGTTGAGGGTCTGCAGATGCATACGCGCTTGGGAGTCGGCGGGGAAACGAACAGGGAGGCGTACGGCCATGTACAGCCGTGAGAGCCAGTTGTGAGAGCCGTGTACGCGGTGAATTATGCGGCAGCGCTGTTGAGGGAGCAGTAAAATTTAAGTTGTGCGTAGAACAACTGAAGGCATAACGATGCCTGATACGGCGAGGACTGTGCGTATTGGGGGGGGGGTGTTGCACAGTACTTAGTGGGCGTGTCGCATCAGTTCCGACCCTGCTGCGGCCTCCTGTGGTCCTACCCGCGTGTGCACCGAACAAGCGTGGGAGTGGCAGAGCAGCCGTGTGGGACCGGCTGGGCCAGGTCCGGTGGTGGGTGCTCAGGTGGTGGTGCCTGACCCGTGTACGGGTGCAATACCCCCGGGCATCGGCGCTTGGCGGTCTGCAGGTGTGGCGCCACGTTACTAGCCTAACCTCACAGAAACCATGGACCCGAACTCAGAGCTTGGAAAGGACTGTCTTGGTGAGGTAGCGGTGCGCTTTGGTTCGATGGCAGCACTTGGGCGCGCTTGATATCCCATATAAACGCGCAGCCTCTATTATCATTTTCAGGAGAGGCGATGCTCGCTGGCGTCAAGGCAGCGCTCCAGGCCAGCGTCGTAAGCGGCGCGCTCTACTTTGCGACGATGAAGTATTCGCCTTCCTTTAGGAACAACTTCAGCGCGTCAGCTCGTACAGCATTGACGGTGAGCGCGTGAGGGTTTTGTCGCCTAATGGCCCCAATCACCGTCACACGCTGTGACCATCACGCCGAGCATGCGCTGGAAAACCGGACAAGTGGGGGCCTTGTCTCACCGTCCTGGGGTGCGCACGCGCCGCTATCTCGGCGGTGTGGGGGAGGACTATCGATCACCCCCTGCTGGCGGTGTGTCCAATGAGCCATGGGAGCCGCTGCGGGGCCCGCAGTCCCGTACCCTTCGGCCTTTCCGGTGCAAACAACCGCACACGGCTCCAATACCCCCATCCCAGCACTTACAGGGAACGTACACATGTGTCGGCAGGACCGGCCGTGTCGGGTGTTAGAAACGCGTGACGGAGTTCAGAGCACAGGTCTTAAACGTAGCTAGCAAAGGCATGCCATCCCGGCGGCCCGGGCGTGTCGTGCGTGCGCTCCTCCATGCCTCTGCTGCTGCTCCTCCTCCCCGCCTCCACACCTCTTCATGTCGACCCCTGCCCACCGCCCGTCGGCTTCGGCCGCCTCCTTACCCTTTCCCCTCCCTCCCTACCTCAGCTCCGCTTGCCCACGGACTGAGTAGCCCCATACTCCCGTTTCCTTGTCCCGGCCCCCCGGTCCCAGATCATGCCCATCTTCTACACGGGCTACCTCCGGATGGAGCTGTCGATGCACAAGTGCATGCAGGCAGGGCGGCGGCAGGGGGCGGTGGGCGGGCGGGCGGGGTGGTTGGCGGGCGACACACTCAGAGTGGCGCTACATGGCGCCCGTGTGATTAGGATTGGGCGACCAGCTCCCTAATGCCGGCCCCAATGCGGTTCATGGCCGCGGGAAGGGGCTAGGACGCGGGAACTCCTGCGTGTAGCGGCGGGGGGGCTGCCCGTGGTTGGTTGGAAACGGCTGTACGCGCGTGTACCGTCTCCCCAGCGCCCGACCAGCGACAACCCTGGTCCCAGCCCACGCAGCCCACGTCAGCAGCCATACGCCCGCAAGCGCTGTTCACGCACAGCTTTTGGGCCGTGCTGGAAGTCGGCTGTGAAACCCTTAGGGAGCACCCTCCACTCCCCGGGGACTTGCTCCGAGGCGCTGAAGAATCTCCCTGGCACACCTTGCCGTGGGGGACGTGGCCCGCTGTGCCCGCAGGCCGCCAAGCCCGAGTACGTGTCCATCGAGGAGGACGATGACACCCCGCCGGCCAAGGGCTCCCGGTTAGGCAGCCGGTAATGCGCAGGCCGGACGGCGGCTTCGGAGGCGCCCGCAGCCGGCTGCACGCTGCACGGTGGTGACGCCGCAACACGCGCAGCGGTGCTGAGGGCGTGAGCGGCCCCATTGGCCTGCGGCGGCCCGTGCGGGTGGGTGCCCGGACCGGCTCAGGGAGCTCCGCAGCCGTCGGCAGGCGCAAGGCACAAGTCGTAGCGTGCGGCGGATGCGTATGCGGTTGCGAGGCAGGCGGCACTTGGTGGCTGGCTGCACGGCCGGCAGCTGCCATGGCAACGAACGGAGGCTAATGGTGGCGGGGGCGCGCTGGTTGGCGGCTGAGGACACGTCAACCGTCGGCCGGGCTCAACCGACCTCAACCTCCTCCGGCGGCTTGGTGCAGCCTGACAGCCCGGCGAAGTGAGCGGGCGCCGGCTTTGCTGCGTGGGGTTTGGCAGGGCCCAGCGACCGTGACGAAGGCGGGAGGGGGATGCCCTCCGGACAATGCCCTTGTTGCGCTGAACCGACAATATACTTGTACGACGTATGCAGTTATTCTTGTGTTGTGTTTTTACCAATGGTTTTGACGTTTGACGTTATGTTTTGTATCATGCACATTCTTTATGCGCCCTGAGGGTCGTTGCTGTTTTTGCTTTTGGAGCTGAGCGGGGGGCGAATCTACAGGGCAGCTGCGTGGTGGATTATGATGTTCCTGGCATTATCCCTGCGCGGGGCGCTACGGTGTGGGCCGCGGCGCGTGAGGCAGGTGAAGCACCGCATCGGCCCAGCTGGAGCTCGAGCGCGGAGGTCGGGGCGGTCCGGCAAGGGCGCGGGGGGTGGGGGGCAGGGGTTAGATCGAGCCTTGCGGGTGCTGCAGTTTCGGTACCGCGAGCATCGGCGTGAACCTGCTGCAAGGTGAGGTGTGGAGTTTGAGAGCGTGACTTTGAGAGCGTGGCCAACAGTGATTCTGCGGCGTAGGGGAGGGGACGGGAAGGCACTCGGCCTGGCGCATGGGCACGGGCCGGCGGCCTGCGGCTACGGGGCCCTGCGCACTGTGCTCGTGTGCGTATGGCACAGTAACGCAACAAGAGAGCAGCACTACAGTTGGCCAAGTTCGTTTCTTGTGGTTGGCAGTTGTCGGAGGGTGTTTGGAGGTTTTTGGGGCTGCAAAAGTACCGGTAGCCGTAGATGTGGACGCGCCGGAACGGAACTCAAGCCCGATGGAACCCCAACGCAACAAGCAGTGTGCAGTGCCGCCGTCGGCCCAGCGTGTGCGGCGGGGCCTAGCGGCGGAGGGCTTAGGGCAGCGTGCCGGCCGATCCGGCGGTGGCATTAGTTGTCTGAGGGCGTCATTGTTGTGCCCTCGGTGATAGCGTTTACGGGTGCAGCGAAGTCCACGGCGAGTGGCTGGACTGGTGGCTCGAGCCACATGAGCAAGAGAGCAACTAATGCCGACCAATGAGCCGATCAACGGAACCCTCAGCGTTTACGATGGGTGCAATTGCGCAGGTGTGCAAGCACCTGCATCTGCGCTGGGCAGCTGCTTAATACGGTATGTAACGACATCTGCGTCGACTGCAAGGACGTGAACGGGGGTCTTGCATTGCATTGTCTGCTTGATGTTTACGCCGGGATTTCATTTGACCCGGGTAGGTCGCTGCAAGCTAGCCTATGCTCACTGAACCATGGGACGGCACCCTCACAAAGCAAGCGCAATGCTTACATTTTAGATGGTATGCATAACATGTTACAAGTAAAGCAATTTCATAGGAAGAGCATTCAGCACAGCGACCTAGTGACAGCTGCAAGGTAATGTGCAGAGTAATTTCGCACACAACGGCGGGCATGCATACGGTACTTGCAGTGTTTCAGCTGTCAACGGACAAGAGGCAAACTGAGCTGGGCTGGAACTTCTGGTGGACCGTCTCCGTGCCGTGGCATCCTACCCTACCCTCTACTTGCTCTTCCACATCACTCCCCACTACTTTTTGAGAGTGGACAATTGAGCGGTTGCTTACCCTGTCCTGCGCTAGAGCATTCGCTTTTGGATAAGAGACGGCTGTGTTGCCACAAGCTGCTAGCAAAGTATAATATAGCGTGACCAGTATCCTATCTGAGTATTCAGCCTTTGGTAAATACCCAACGAGGACAGTCGTCACCGCAATTCTGAAGAATGCTTTCTCGAACGCTCACCCAGCATGGCTTCGGCACCCAGCACGCATTGTCGGCTACATCAGCCCATGTGGGAGGCGTGCAGCCGGTTCTTGTCGGGGTGCAACACCCTAGGGTCCGAACCCGCCAGTTGCCGGCCCCAGCGGCCGCCGGCCCCTCCTTCCGCGGATCTCTGCGTCGCGGTAGGCCGCACGTTGCCGCATCCGCATCGCCGTCCGACCGCGGGGGCAGCGGCGGCGGGGGCGCCGACGAGGAGCCGGACTGGGAGGCGGAGATGAGCATCTTCAAGCAGCGCATCTCCCGCCCCAATCAGCTCGCGACGCTGCGGGAACTGGAGGCGAAGGTCTCGGTTGGAAAGGTGGGTGTGAGGGGTCGTGCAGCTGGCCGTGTAGCACGGGACGGAGGGGGAGAGCCTCCCGTCCCGGGGACTGAGTGTTGCCTGGAGGGTTCCAGCCACGCATGTGCAGATTGTGTACGTGTGTTTCGCTGGCCGTTTGACTGGCTCGATTGGGGTACGGCGGACAGGCCTGCCACATGCCAAGCAAGCGATTGACCGACGGAAGGCTCGTGCGGGGAAGGGCGGCAACGCCGCCGGCTGGTGCACGCCTCAGCGACAGCTCGCGGCTTGGAGGGGCCGACCAGGTCCCAACCGTGGGAGTGAACGGCACGAAAGCCACCGGGAATGTACAGACCTGGCAACGTGATGTGGCTGCATAACCATGTCGAGCACTGTGCAGGTCCCCCGGCGAGCGCACCCTCAACCGGCGGCCGCCGTGGCTTCCTAGGGGCCGTGCCTCGGCCTGCGGAGGCGAGCCCACTCCCCTAGCACCCATCCCCTGTTTGGCCCCGGCTGTCTGCACACAAAGGGCTGCCCAACCCGCTGGCCCGCCGTTCTCTCTGCTCCACCTCGCCCCCTACCCACACACCAGCACGCCGTTACGCACAAGGATTACACCACCTTCGCAAGCGCACCCCTCCTCCTTTCCCCCCGGCCCCCAGGTGCTGTACGCCCGCGACGGGCTGGCCATCGTGTGTGGGCTCAACACGGATGCGCCGCTGGGCACCAAGGTGTCGTTCGTGACGGGCACCGCGGGGTGAGCGGGCGGGCCCGGGGGGCGGGGGCGGGGGCGGGAGGGGCGGGGTGGGATGGGGCGGGATGGGGCGGGATGGGGTGTGGGATGTGGGTTTGGGGGTACAGGGGTGGGGCGCACAAAGCCGCCGGGTTGGCGAGCAGGCGGGGGGCCGGGGGCGGGAGCGGGGCGGAGCTGTCAGGGCGGGGTGGTGGCGGGGGTGGGGGTGAGGCGCACAAAGCAGGGACTGGCGGTAAGCACGCAGCCGGAGGTTGGGCAGTGGGGCGCGGGAGCAAGGCCTCACGTGCTGGATGGGGGGGGGGTGTCGAGGGGTGAGGAAGCCTTCGGGCGGTTGTCGGGTCCGAGGTCTCCAGCCTGATGGGCCCTGCTCCTGCTCCTGCTCCTGCTCCTGCTCCTGCTCCTGCTCCTGCTCCTGCTCCTGCACTCAGCCCCGCCCGCCCTCTCGACGGCTCCCTCTCCCTCCCTCGTCCCCCCCTCCTGCCCCAGTGTGCTGCTGTGGCATCGCTCCGACAACCTGTCGTTCTGCCTAGTGCTGGGAGACCCGGTGAGCGCAGGGGGCGGAGTGGACCTGAGCGTGGGAGCGGAGGGGGAGGGGAGACCGTGTTGGGGGAAGGCTCCATGGGCGAGCAGAGGAAGGGGGGGCGGCTCGGAATGGAAAGGCGCCGGGCGTGAGGCGGAGGCGCTTGAAGGGACAAAACCCACCCAACCACCCACCCACGGCGCTCGACCCATGATGCGATTCGGTGTCCACGACGCGACCCGTTTCCCTTTCTTTATTACAACCCACCCACGGCGCTCGACCCACCCCTTTCCGCCCGGGCCTGCAATCCGTCCCCAGCCAGTCCGCCTGGGCCTGGGTCGGCGTGCGCGTCCAGGCTGCTCACAGCGGTGCCCCCCTCCCCCCGCCTCACCCGGTCAGCAGTCAGCTTTTGCCCACGGACGTGATGACACGCCCCTCCTCCCGCCCCTACTGCCTCCCCTCCTTCCGCCCAGACCTCGGTGACGGATGGCACCCCAGTGGAGTGCAAGATAAAGGGGGTGCTGCAGGTGTGGGTGGGTGTGTGGTTGGGTGGGTGTGGCGTTGCCAGGTATTAGGGGAAAAGGGGTAGGGGCTGTCGGGGGGGCGGAGGGCGGCGTGGCGGTGCGTGTCGTGGGAGGGAGGCGACGGCGGGAGGTGGTGGTACGGTTTCGACGCCCGTCG
>LSYV01000007.1:2041030-2065478 GCA_001584585.1 Gonium pectorale | reverse complement strand
GGAGTTGCAGACGGGCGTTTGGCAGCTCGATGGACGGTTGCTGACATCGGCTTTCACGGAGGGTCGCCGAATCTGCGCGTCTTTACGCATTTCCACACCACCTCCCACCCTGCGGCCCCCGCGCCCAGCGCTGCCTGTCCTGAGCGCCGCCCGCCGCGCTGCCGCCCCCAACCCACACTCGCCGGGCCTATGCCCCATCCCCACCTGCGGCGACGCCACGCTGGCCTGCCACTCGGGCGATCCCCACTGCGTGGCGATGGGCGACAGGATGAGCTGCAGCAGCTGCGACTGCACGTGGGGCGGCGCGGCCGTGGAGGCGGCCAGCACCCCTGGGGGGGCGCGGGGGTATTGAAGGGAAAGGAGAATGAACAACGACGAGCTGGGCGCCAGAAGCGTAAGTCCACCGGGGGAGCGGGGGGGGAGGGGGCCAGCAGGGGTGGCACGGGGGCAACAGCAGATGCGGGAGTCTGAGGGGCAGACCTCTCATGTCAGGGCAGCAGCTACCCGCGGCAGCTAGTGGCTTCGTGCGGATGTTCACGTGGCGAACAAGCACATGTGGCTCACAAGACAAATGAACAGGTAGGGGAACAGCAAACACGCTATAGAAGCCCATACAGTGAAAGGGCGAACGGGGTCGGGCCGGCAAACTGTTCAGTCGTGGCAGGTGCGCGTGACCGCCCCCGCCCGCCTCCCCTCTCGCATGTCGGTGCCGTGCATAACCTCCGGTCCCCGGGCGCGGACCCAAACGAGCTGCCCCGCGCCGCCTACCACGCGGCGACGGCTGCGCGGCGCGCGGGACTCACCCTCCCACAGCAGCACCTTCTCCCCCTCCCGCAGCAGTCCGCGGTCCCACAGCCCCGTGATCTCCGACACCAGCGCCGACAGGTGCGGAACCAGCGCACTAGGGGCGGCCTGGGGGAGGTGGGGGATGGGGCAGAAGGTGAGCTGCATGAGGCGCTAGGCCCCCAAGCTTGCATGCCGAGCGCGCTTGCAGACCGCCCCTGCCCCCGCGCTTGGCCCCGGCCGACCAATGAATGGATCCGAGAAGCAATTTCGACGAGGTCGGTTGTGCGGCAGCCATCTCCAAAGGCCTCCTGTCCGCCACGCACCCTCCCCTCCATTCCCCTGACCCCTAGACACGTCCACCAGCTGGGCCAAGTGCGGAATCGTGCGCCCGCCTGCGCTGGCGCGTGCGCTCCACTCGGTATTGTCGCGAGCCAAGTCAGGCCTTGGCACCGGCAACTCCTGATCTGGGCAATGCCCGATGGCCCACGCCGGCCGCCCACCCCATACGGCAGCCCCCATCCCCGCCACCCACCCACCCGCGCCAGCGCCAGCAGCACGGTGGCCATGGCCAGGCGGGCCTCGAACTGCGCCCGCCACTCGGGCGTCTGGCGGGGTGGAGGAGGCATCTGGCCGGGAGCCTGGGCATGGGGCGCGGGAGAGGGGGAGGGGGGAGGGAAGGATAATAATCGGGTGCAGACGTCCCTGCAACACACATATGGGGGCACGCCTTTGCGATTCTCAACAGAGACACAAAGGGGGAGTTGCTTCCCCTGAATCAAAGCTAAGCCTCAGTGCGCGGCGCTCACTTACGCCCATTGGGTTTCAAAAGGAAGCGGCCTGCCACAGACCAAATCCCAGCGGGATGCCCACCATCGGGCACCACAAATGATTAGGTTGCCGGGGAGCCAGGCAGGTACCCCAGTGCCAGGGCCCCCCCTCCACCGTTCCCCCTCCAACTCCCCGCCCGCCCGCACCTCCAGCGGTAGGAGCCTCATGACCTCGAGGCAGCAGCTCACGGTGGCCACCGCCAGGTCGGGGCGCACCACCAGGAAGCGGCCAAACGCCTCGAGCGCCTCCGCGTGCTGGGGGGGCGGAGGGGAGCGGACGGCCGGGAAGGGGAGGGGATGGAAGCGGTGGAGGGGGGGACGGAATGGAGCGAGCAAGCAAGTGAGAGACGGAGCAAACACAATCAAGGCAAGGGGCACGACATTCGAGGGGGGGAAGAGAGAGACGGGAGCGGCAATGCTCAGATGGCTCAGCAGTCCGTTACCCGGGCCCGAAGGGTCCCGTAGGGCCCCGCAGGGCCCCAACATCCCAGCAATGGCAGTCGCGGGCCACAGCACACGCCGCGGACTATCAACGCATCGAAAGGCCTTCCACGCACAGCTCGACACCCGTCCACCGCCGCGGCACACCAACCCGGACCCCGACCCGGACACGCCCACGCCCGCCCGCCCGCCCGCCCGCACCAGCGTCATGTGCCGGGGGTCCGACAGCCGCACAGCCAGCACCGAGCGCAGCAGGTCCGCGATGCCGCCAGACAGCGCCGCCGCCGCCGCAGACCCCGAGCCCGCCGCCGCCGCCAGCTCGCACAGCGGCTGAAGAACTGCCGTCAGCACCAGCACCGCCGCCTCCAGCTGAGACGTCGGCGACGGCGCGCCCGCCGCCGCCTTGCTGGGCGTGGCCGCCGCCGTCGCCGTTGTCCCCGCGGCTGACGCAGCGGGTGGCGTGGCAGCGGCGCAGGCCGCCAGTGCGCTGCTGAGTGTCGCGGCGGCGGCCTGCAGCCCCTGCTCGGGCGCCAGGGCGGCGGCGGAACGGAGGATGGCCTTGGCGTGTGAGCGGTAGTCCACCACGGTGGTCTTGTACTCCTGGTGCGTGTCGGCCCTGCGGAGGCGGAGCGGGGCGAGGCGTCTCAGCACACATGCTGACGGGAGGAGCCATGGGCGCAGACCTTGTCCTTCCCAAGATACCAACTGGTAGCCAAGGGTTGGAGTGGATGGTGGCGGGCGGATGGAGCTACAGCATGAGGGGAGGGAGAGGGATGATCCCGGTTGGCCGCTTGCGCGCCCGCGCGCCTGCACACTTCACCGGACCCGCCCCAGGAGGGGCGGAGGAAGGGGAGGAGCGGGGCCAGCCGGCGGGGCGCCGACACGGGACCAGCACGGTGCGGCAGTCCTTGGTAGAGGACCGAGCCGCGTCACGCCGCAATAGTCACTACGCCGGGGGCGCTACAGTGCGGGCTCATTCCAGCTCGCTCAGCGCCAAAAGGGCACGGGGGCGGCGCCAGGTGACTCACCACTCGGGCACGTTGTTGACCCCCGGGTCGGCGGAGGGCACCACCCTCGGCATGGCGGCGCACAGCACCCGCATCAGCTCAGCGCACACGCCAGGGGGCAGGCTGTACGACTGGGCGCCGGACTTGCCACCGCCGGTGGTGGGCGAGTTCTGCAAGGGGGGGAGGCACGGTGGAGGGCCCATGAATACGTGTGCGGGTGCGGGTGCACATACATGGTGACGCTGCGTGACGTATCCACTTCCGGACACCATATCCCAGCCGCCGTCGCAAGCGGATTGAGGAGTGTCCGTTTTAACTAGTGCACGCGTCGTAGCAGGCGCTAGGACATCGTGAGGAGCACAACGTCTCCCCCCTGATTTCACTGGCTGGCCCTTTGCCCGCACCTGGCCGCCACCGCCGCTGCCGCTGCCTCCCCCACTGCCGCCGCCGCTGCCGCCGCCGCCCGCGCCGCTCGCCCCGGCTCCGCCCGCAAGCGCGTGCTGTGGCGTGGCCTCCCGCAGCAGCTGCGCCCAGGTGGGCAGCCCCCCCGCGCTGAGGCGCAGGTAGGGGTGGCGTGTGAGCGTGAGCAGCTGCGCGAGATACGCCTCGCGGCGGCCGGCCGCCTCCGACAGCGCGCGGAAGTGGCCCTCGCCCAGCGCGCATAGCACCTCCAGCAGCCGGGAGCCGAACTCCGCCTGACCGCCGCCGTAGCCCAGCTCCCGGACCATGGCTGAGAGAGCACGAAATGAGAGGCGGAGGGGGAGGGTGCGGAGGAGCGCAGGATAACTCGGCGCGGAGCGCTCAAGATGATACGCGTTAACTGATGATGAGGGGCACAGGGGGCAAGGCACAGGGGGCGGGTTGGGATCGCGAGCGACGCTCATCGCCGCGCCGGCCTGCCGGTTGGCCCCATCCCCCGCCGTCGTCTTCATCGCCCGGCCTTGACCTTTGCGTTCAACCCCGCCGCCGCGGTCCCTCCTCACCCGGCGGCAGCGGGTCCTGCGGCCCCAGCATGAGGCCCATGGCGGCGGTGGCCCCCAGCAGCGCAGCGGCTAGCCCGTCCATGAGCGCCGTGTAGTCGGCCACCGTCTCGTTGGCGCGCTTGCGCCACGTGATCTGCGGGGGCGGAGTGGGGCGCGACGTGGCGGGAGCGTAAGGCGAGAAGGAAGAGAAGCGCTTCAGTCCGAGAGAGAAGGTGGGGCAAGGGTGGTCAAGCAAGACGCGCATGAAGGCTCCCGTGCTCGGGAGTGGCATTTGTCGTAAGCGGCTGCCTCCGCCCCCGCCCCATCCCGCCGGCACAGGTCCACACGACTCCCGCAACCACACGGCCGTGTAAAGACCCTTCCACGTGGCCCCGCAATCCCGCCCGCCAGAACTGCCTGACACCCTCCGCCCCCCAGCCCAACCCCTGCCTTAACCAACCCCCGCCCCAACCGGAACCCCCGCCCCGGTCCCCGCGCCGGGCACGCACCCTCAGCATGATGTCCAGCGCCTGCATTCGCAGCGCGGGGGAGCCCTCCCGCAGGAAGAACGCGCAGGCGCCCAGCACAGGGCTGCCCGCCAGACGCCGCATCGGCACCCACTCCACCCACGTCGACAGCGCGGCCAGCGCAGACGACAGCGCGGCGATGTGCGCAGCCATCGCCGCCGCGCGCTGCGCTGCCGGTGAGGCGGCGGCGGCGCCGGCCGCGGCGGTGGCGGCGTCGGGCGGCGCGGCGGGTGGCAGCGGGGCCGACTGAAGCTGCTGCGCGGCCTGGAAGTGGCGCTCCAACAGCTGGTCGGGAAGGGGTGGGGAGAGGTGACGGGGTGGGTGTTCGCTCCCAAGTAGATGAGTCCTCTCCCGTGCCTCAAGCAGCAAGTGAATGAAGGTACCACGCAATGGGACGGGGAAAAGCGGTGCACGAGGGGCGCGACAGGGTCGCGAATGTGTGCCCCCGACAGGCACCGCAGCCCCACAAGCCCAGGGACGCGGCCCCACCCCATCCCCTGCAATGGGATGCACTGCCTTGATCCCCGTGCACCCCGCGTTCTGGCCCCCGCAACCCCTCACCTCACTCCAACTGAATACGAATTCGGTGTCCGCGACGCGACCCGTTTCCCTTCTTCACTACCCTCACCTCGCACAGGAAGGGGAAGACGGTGGGCGCCGAGGCGGTGAGGGCGGACAGGAAGGCGCGCTTGCTCGTCACGTCGGGCGCGTCGGAGCCGCCCGCGCCGCCCGCACCGGCGCTCGCCTCTGCGGCTGCGCCGTCGCCGGAGGCGCCCACCGCGCCTGTTCGTGGGGGAGAGACGTGTGGGCAAGTGGTGGGGGAACCGAAGATGGAACGGTTGACACCGAGAGGGCAGGGGGTATAACTGCTGTGTCCGCACGTAAGCTGCGTGGGATTCAATGCTGCTGCTGTCCTCGATCTGTTTATCTCACTGGGTGCAGATCTTCACGAGGGGCATACTGTTGCGTCAAGTACTCTTAGTCGAGGACGTCAGAAGCATGCCGGGCAGCGTGCCGTGTAGGTGCATGGCGTCAGGGCTAAGCTGGTTCACGGTTTTCAGATGCCGAGCACGCTCCGAGGATAGGATGCCTTAGTGTGTTGTTGCTCTTAATGTCACAAGTGATGCATGCCCGCCCGTTGCGATGCAGTCGCCCTTCTCCTTGGCGCTGCTGCAGAGCTGGGTTAGCGCGGGGATTCCGCCCCTGCAGCTGGGCTGCTTGGAATCGAATTGCCCCCTACACGCCAAGCTTATCCTAAGAATTGCAAGAAAAGCCGCCATGACAGTTCCCCGCTACGCCAATTCCCTGCCAACCCGCCCATAGCTACTGCAGACGCACTCCAGGGGCTTGGTTTGTTGTGGGAACTCGCAGGTCAGGCGCTTGGGGGTCCCGGCAGAACTGCTGCCCCGCCATGCAGCGGGACACCCCGCAGCACAAGACCTAAGCGCCGGACGACGGAAGCACAAAGCCTGGTGGTGCCAGCGTCGAGAGAGGGTCTGGGAGCAGCGCCCTCCCCCCACAGACACAACAACGGCCGTTAGCGTCACACGCCTTTTGAGGGTAATACTAATGTGCCCCGTCTAGCTGCCTAATTCCCCCCGCCCCAAATTGTAGTCCCGGCCTCGTGCTGGTGGCTGCGTGCAACTCCCTTGGTCCTCATCCGATGCACGGACATGACCCTCCTGTGTGACCCGCTGCTTTGAGTGCTTGCGGAGTAGTGTCCCGTGGGGGGGGGGTAGGCAGTGGAGAGGAGGGTGAGGGAGCCCGCCCTCGCCATTTTTGGTCCCATCCGACACCTTGTGCGACGCACACCAGCGGATGCTACGCACCCGTCCACTGTTAGTGCAACCCTACTTTATCCTGTATTGGTTTGGGGACTGGCTGTTGCGCCGAAACGGCGCCGGACCCAAATGTCGTCGCGACGATTCGGGGGGCAGGCTTGCATGCGGGCTGCTGTTGGGCCGCGCAGTCCCGCGACCTGCCCAGCGAAGCATGATTGTGCACTGACATGCTTGGCGCGCATTTCAGTGCGAGTGTAAAACCGACAACGGCGCAAGGCCCTCCGAGATCCCGCGCCGGACGGCACTTAAGTGCGAAGCGCGCCCACAGCACATCCCACCGCGACACCGTGACGTTTGGACCTTCCTCTAGCTCAAATCTAAGCGAAGATGCAGGCCCTGTCGTCCCGCGTGAACATTGCGGGTGCGTGATCGGAACTCGTCTCCCAAACCACCTACGCAGCGAGCTCACAGCACTCGTTCCTGAACGCAGCCAAGCCCCAGCGCGCTCAGCGCCTGGTGGTGCGCGCCGAGGAGGCCGCTGCCGCCCCTAAGGCCGCCCCCAAGAAGGAGGTCGGCCCTAAGCGCGGCTCGCTGGTAGGAGCGCTTGCACGCCCCCCGACCCAGCCAAGCCGAGGAGCTCACGCTTGAATGTTTCACGCTCATAGGTGAAGGTCCTGCGCCCCGAGTCGTACTGGTTCAACCAGGTCGGCAAGGTGGTCTCTGTCGACCAGGTGCGCATCGCATCGGGCTCGACCCCGCCCAACCCCATCTGCACCGCTCCTTTCTTACGGCCCGCCAATTGTGCGTGCAGAGCGGCATCCGGTACCCCGTGGTCGTCCGCTTCGACAACCAGAACTACGCTGGTGTCACGACGAACAACTACGCCCTCGACGAGGTCGTGGCCGCCTAAATGGGGCGCAGCTGACAAGCGGTTCGCCGCATAGAATAGAGAGAAGAGAAGAGCGCTTGGTTCCGGTTTGTGCCGGAGATGACTGCCTAGATTTTCGGGTGCGCACGCACTCTGGCTTTTGCCCCATGGGCAAAGCTCTATAGAATGACCGACGTGTGTCATCTGACTATGTATTAATCATGAGCACACAGTGTGTTGTGCCCATCTGTAACAAGTTCCCGGCAAGCATACTGTTCCCCGTGTCACCCGATGGAGGAATCATGCACCCGCAGCACAGCGACAGCGTAAGGAGGAGCAGGGAAGCGTGTGCGTGTGGGCGGGAGAGAACCCGGGTACCCAGCCCACTGACCTGGGCCAGAGACTTCAAACTGGGTGAGGTCCTCACTGATGTAGTGCAGCACACGGCAGCTGAGCTCAGCCTGTGCAAAGATGAAAAGTGGAGACGGTATTTTGGTAAGCAAATCGACGGTCAGCTGGGGAGGAACGTCAGCACGCAGTCTTCATGCGAGCGTGAACATAAATTTCATGCGTTGGCGGGGCAGAGTACTGTGCTCGCACGTAAAACGATGAACGAGTGTTTTGACGGTTGCTATGTGATTTGTGCACATGCCGTACATCGTGTCTGCAGCGAGGATGGTTGATTGTACAAGCTCTTTGTGTTGCGCTAAATGATTCTGTGCCTCCTGCGCCTACCTGCGACGGCCCGGCAACGGCTCCGTTGATAAGTTGAGGCAGCAAGTCAGCATACGCAGCCGATCCCTGCTGCCGCACCACCACGGCAAGCAGCTCCGCCGCCTTGCCGCGCAGAGGAGATGCGCCGCCAATTGCAGCGGGGTCGGTTGCGGCGGCTGCACAGGGCATAGGCAAAATGCGCATTCGGCGCGTCGTGCGGAGCGAAGTAACAAGGGTGCAGCGATGGGTGTATGGAGCTTGGGACTGAAGCTAAAAGTTTCAAGCCCGTAGCGCAAACGCGGAGGAACAACACGGGAAGCTCACATGCACACCTCCGTAGTAAAGCTATAGATTCGGCAGCAACCCGTCAGCAATAGCCGGTATACAGTTTGCCGGCCTCGGGCACCATGAAGGGCGGCCCCTTCATCCCCTGTGTCGTTCCGACTCCCCATCATGCGGGTAACGCGAGCCGCCCGCAGATCACAATGCGTGATAATGGAAAGGGTCGCCTGAATCGCAAGTGTTACGAGAGCCTGTATCCCGGTATCGATGTTCAGGCGTTCAGTAATCATCCAACCGTCATTAACCGCCATCGTGAGCAGGTGCCGTGCACGCAACCCACATTTCCTCCTCCCCGCAGCCCTCACCGTCTGTGAACTCGGACAGCGCCAGCTGGGTGGCTGCCAGCCGTTGCTCGGCGCTAAGCTCCCGCCACCGGTTGCGCACCTGTGGGAAAGGCAAGGGCAGGGATGCGAGAGAGGTGGAAGCGTTGACGGGGATGAGAGGGCAGTACGTGGAGGGAATGCAAGCGACGGTAACGAAAAGAGGGTATGGTGCTTGCCTCGTTGCGTGCGCTCTGCCCTCCGGAGCGCGATTGCCCACTGGCAACGGCAACGTGAGACTGCACCATACCCCTCCTTGGAAATTCAAGAAAACACAAGACGGGTCCGCACTACGCCCGGGTGCGCACAACATCCATGACCCTGGCGGTTCACGAATGCTCAGATAACAGCTGACACAGAGGCCACCGGTATCAATCATGGAGGCAACATCACCGCAGCATGCACCCGCGAGTTGGCGCATGCCAGCAGCCAAGCATGCACCCTCTCCTAGGCCAGAGCATCGCTGCGCCAACTGCCGCTATCCCGCCATCAACCCCCTCGCCCAGTCTCCCCGGTCACCCCATTCACTTTGCGGGCTTGCGCAGCCTCGGATTAGCATGGCAACGTTCTCAGCAACGCGGAGCATCCCGTTGGGGCAGCCCCGCCTATGCCAATACACGCAATGAGAAGTTGGGGTTATCGTCATAGGCTGCTGCCCGCCGCACTGCCGCGCCGCGCCGTGTCTTCCCGTCAGGCCCGGCAGCCCGCATCGCAAGCTCACAGCGCTCGCGCCGGGGGCTCCGCAGTCCACTGCTTGCGGGTGCCACATGCCAAGCCACCCGACAACACCTGCATGCCACCCCTAGGCGCTGCCTGCACCTCTATCACCCCTCCAGTGCGTCGCCTCCGCCCTCTGCTCACTCCGTGGAGCGGCATGACCCCTCCGGCCGCCGAGAGTGCCAATCTTGCGATATCCCACTTTGCCTCTGGCAACGGGAACGCGAGACCGCATAAAAATCCGCCTGGTACCTTCAGTGACAGATGATAAGAGAGCCCCCCCCCATCCGAAAGCCCGGCCACAGCAGGACCTTGACGCAAAGCGCAAGGCCAATCCGTGCGTCCACGACCCGTGCGATACACGAGTGCTCACGCGCAGCAGAACGAGGAGTCACCAGTGCGAACATGGAAACACTTACTATCGCGGCATAACCGGCACTGGCACATGCCGGCCCCCCGGCACGGCCTGAAGCAACGATGCCCGACTCCGTCCATTTGCCGCCCATCCTTCCAAGTCTGTTTATTCTGTGTCAGTGTCGTTGCAGTGTCGTTGCCGCCGGGAGCTCCGGGTGGGCGGGTTGGCCGCACGCGGGGCGGGGCGCCGACCATAAGACCGTAGGTGGAGACCCCACAACCCCCGTCATACCTCAACAGTCCCCCCCCGGGACCAATCCACACCACCACCCGCCCCGACCGGCCGACAAACCCGCTACTCAATGTCCCCACTCCCCAGCCCGCGGCTCACTGGCCACCCCGTCGTCCCCTGTAAAGATCGTCGCCACCCCCGGATTCGCTGCCGTCGAAGACCCTGCACTCCATGCACAAGCCCCCCCCTGCGACGTGATAGGCAGCTGACCTGGAGAGCCAGCCTGCTCACTCTGGCCCGCCATGCCATGCCTGGCACTAACCCGCCCCACAGGCAACGTTGCGCCTTTCGGCGTGCATGCCCGAAATCTTTGCAGCTGTCGGTAGCCCAGGCCACACCGCCAGCTGCGCTGAACCGTTAACCCTGCCGTAAACCCCTAGCCCAGTCTCCCCGGTCACCCCATTCACTTTGCGGGCGGGCGCAGCCTCAGATTAGCATGGCAACGTTCTCAGCAACGCGGAGCGTCCCGTTGGGGCCGCGCCGCCTATGCCAAGACACGCAATGAGAAGTTGGGGTTATCGTCATAGGCTGCTGCCCGCCGCACTGCCGCGCCCCGCCGTGCTCGCCTGGAGCTCAAACAACCCTCCAGCGCACCCCGTCCCTCCTCGGCTTGCTCCCGGGCTGCCGCCCGCCCGACGAGTTGCCGGCGCTGCAGCAGCCGCCACTGCATCGAGCGAGCCCACGCCGCATCCGGGAGTGGGGATGCTGCCGTCCGACACCTCGGTGGTGCGGTGCAGCCCCGGAGCAGGAGCAGGAGCAAGCGGCAGCGGTCGCACGGGCGCGCACCGCAGCACAGGTGAACCGCCGGTGGACGACCCACGGTTCGAGGCCCGGCGGTCCCATTCCGTTCCAATGGGCCCGCTCCAGCGCCATGCCATATCGTCGACGCCAACACTGTGACCATCGTCGTCATCAGCACCACCGCCACCCGACCGTGGGCTGGAGCTGGGTCGAGGGAGCTGCGAGAGCGCTCCTGCCCTCCCAGCTCCCACATCCCAACATACCTCACATGTCCCTGCCCGAGCCCCTACTTGAACGCCCGAATGCGCACGTGCCCCAAGTTGTCAGCATGTTGCGAAAGCGCAGGGAAAAGCCATGCGGTTTCGCACTGAGCGCGGAGGGCGCTGGTGCTGAGACGGCTAACGGTTGAAGCTGCCGAGTGCCGGCGGGGCCAGGGCCAGGGCAAGGGCGCGCGCCCCTCCAGCTGAGTCAGGTGCCGGCTCCCCACGTGTCGGCAGGCCCGTGCAACGCTGCTCGGGGGAACTGCCAGGCGTCTACGCCACTGACTATGGTGTTGTGCGCCCTCCTGGCGCGGAACCGAGCTGTAAACGTCGCTTTAGAAATGACACGAGCAGGCGGGCCTTTGCCGCCGCGCCAGCACGTGCCGTCCCTCCCACGGACGGCGCCCTCTGCGGGTCACCAGCGCGCAGGACACACCGCACGGACATGCAGACGCGCGCACCAAAGAGACCACAATGGGCCTCGTCTTTGGCCGATCCGTATCCCAGATCACAACCCACACGCGCACACGGAGTCACAACCCCCAGACCTCCTTCCGCATGGCCAGGGCCCCTGTACAGGAACGCGATGTCCTCTTGCCAGCTGGGCTGCTGCGGAGCCCTGCTGCGGAGGGGCCCCGCAGTCCATATCCTGATCATCCCAGTCACTTTGCGGGCGGGCGCAGCCTCAGATTAGCATGGCAACGTTCTCAGCAACGCGGAGCGTCCCGTTGGGGCCGCCCTGCCTATGCCAATACACGCAATAAGAAGTTGGGGTTATCGTCATAGGCTGCTGCCCGCCGCACTGCCGCGCCGCGCCATGTCTTCCCGTCAGGCCCGGCAGCCCGCATCGCAAGCTCACAGCGCTCGCGCCGGGGGCTCCGCAGCCCACTGCTTCAGCGGGTGCCACATGCCAAGGCACCCGATGCTGTTGTCATGCTGCCTAGACCCCTAACGGCTTCCAGCGACCCCCACCAGGAGCGGCAGGACCCCTCCGGCCTGCCGCCCGCATGACGAGGTGCCAGTGCTGCAGCGAGCAAGCGAGCGAGCGCACGCCGTATCCGGGAGTGGGGATGCCGCCGTCCGACACCTCGGTGGTGCGGTGCAGGCCCGGAGCAGGAGCAGGAGCAGGCGGCAGCCCGGGTCGCAACGGCGCGCACCGCAGCACAGACCAACGCGGCGCCGGGCCGCGGGGAGCATAACGAGGGCTGCACTGGCGGCACATCCGCGAGCACTAGCCTCCAATCTTGCAGCCCTTCGGACCCAGGACACGCAATCACCGCGGACACCGGGGCGCTTGCCCACATCCCCATCCCACACCGCTCCTGCTTGCTCGCCGCTCTGGAGGCTCGTCCGTCCAGTAGCGGTGCCAGGAGCTCCGCAATTTCCAGCTCCCTTGTACCAAAACAACTCACGTGTCCCCGCCCTATACCAACGTACAAACCCAAGTGCACATACGTTTGCGTTGCGTTGCACCGGCCAGGCCCCGCAGTCCACATCCCGGTCACCCCATTCACTTTGCGGGCAGGCGCAGCCTCGGATTAGCATGGCAACGTTCTCAGCAACGCGGAGCATCCCGTTGGGGCAGCCCCGCCTATGCCAATACACGCAATGAGAAGTTGGGGTTATCGTCATTGGCTGCTGCCCGCCGCACTGCCGGGCGGTGTCGCCGGTACGCACCCTAGGCCCCGTACAACCCGCGCGCCAGACCCCATGCAACCAGCAACCCAGCACGTTGCCGTACGTGTCGCTGGAGCCTGGATGGACCCCCTTGCAAGCCGATGGTGGCTCAGCGGCCTCCCAAGGCGACCTCCCCGTACCCGTCCCACAGGCACCTGCTGCGGCCTCCACAGTCCCGCAACGGTTTGTCAGGTACCCAACTTCCCCTTTCACGCGCCACCACCGCCTCCCCAAGGGAGTATTCCGTCCCCTAAGGCTTCGACTGACGCCTCCTGCTCATTACATGATCCTGAGCGGCCACCGTGGCCCGGACAAAGCCCACCCTCCAGCCAGCAACCCCGGAGACAACTCAAAACTGCTCGTTTGTTGGATATTGTACCGTCCACCAGCCGCCACCTCCCATAGTCTCCTCATCCTCCTCGTGCAGGGACTTGGCCATTTCCCTCGGAGTTTGTAAGGCCTGCCACCCCCTCCATGCTCATGGTGCACAGTCTGGCCCGAACGCGGGCACGACACCCCGATGTGCCCCCCACCCGCCTATTCCCGCCCGCCCGCCCACGCCAGCGCCCCAGGGACACTCACCACGTCCGTGAACAGCTGATACGCTGCCAGACGCACGCCCACCACGTCAGTCGGCTGCAGCATGCTGCCGAACTGTGCCGCCAGCTGCTGTACGGACATGAGTACGGCGCACACCGACAGCACGGAGGACACGTCCGCTACCTTGAACTGCAGGGTCATGCCGCGGACAGGGGAGGGGTTGGGGTTGCGGCAGGGGCCCGCTTGACGCACAATCACGATGCACATTCCCCGTGTTCTGCGAACGACAATACAGGAATGGCATGTACTAGGCCGGCCAAGCGGAAGGGCCGCCCAAGGCCACCCACAGAGGACGGGTGCGCTGAGCCTCAAGGCAGAGCACAGGCCGACACGGAGTAGGCAGGCGGCCAGCTTCATCAAGGCACAGATTGTCTGAAGCCGCGTCAGAGGGGCTTGCAGCGGCCATCGTTGGCAGTCTGCACGCCTCACCGCCACCCTCCCCGCCCCGCCAGTGCCACAAGACGGCACCGTCCCGCGGACCGTTGGGCCGGTAAGGCCCCACCGCGTTGACCGCGACAGCACATTGGCGATGCCCGACCACGCAGAGCCCCACAGCGACGTAGGCCCGCCAAAGCCGAGTGGATCTCGACACGCAACCCCGCACACACCTGTTCGAGAAACGCCACCGCATCCTTGCGCTGCTGTGGAGGCGCTAGTGGACTCTGGGAAGCTGTTATGGCTTGTAGCACAAGCCGAGTAACGTCCTGAATAGCCGCCATAAGGAGCACTCAAACCAACAGGCCCCAGGTCCAAACTACAGCTTGGATAGTACTTGATGTCGTGCCTGATCTTTCCGAAACGTTTGTGACCCTATTGAGTGAACATTAAACGGCGCGTAAAACACACCGTCAAAGCTCGATCATAGTTAATTCCTGGTATGATTCGCCTTGAAACTGTGAACCTCTACTGTAACTTGTTTCGGTTTGCAAGCGGCTTGGTTTGAGACCCGCCAGTACAAGCACCCGGGGGGTGAGGGGGCTTGCTCCATAGATTAGGACACATGACAACGTAGCCAGTCTGACCGGCAGTTGGGGACACCTTTTGCCCGAGAGCGGAGCCGGCTGTCAGTAGCTGCGTGGATGGCATGGGCATGCGGAACGGTGCTTTCCTGGCAAAGCCACATGTGTTTACGATACCTCGAGCAGCCCCACAACGCACATACACACCTGGAACGACGAGACCGGCCAATGTATGCACGTTTGGCGTGTCACGTACCGTATGTCTGAACCCCAACACACCTTGATAGGTGGGGGCCACGTCACGCGTGGCTGGTCCGCAGCTCCCGGCGCACAGAACGAAAGAAAAAATAGAGAACCAGGAACGGGGAAGGAAGCCTCTAGGGACATACACACCCGAAGGTGTGTGTATGTCTACGCTCGTCGTATGCGTTTTCCTTTTCAACACCCGAAGGTGTGATGTTTCCAGCAGGGCGCCGAGTACAGGGTATGCATGGCGGGCGAAAGGTTGTGTGCTGAAGGTGGATGTAGGAACCCCAGGACCAGACATGTGCCTCCGAAAACACGCCTGCGGAGCAGAGCGCAGCGCAAGGGGCGGCCAGCATGACGTAACTCCGCAAAACCCATCCATCACGGGAGTTATACAACCGTAGGCAAATGTTCGTTTCGGGCGGCTTGGGCCATCACACCTGGAAACGCCAACCGTTATCCCCCGGTCCCTTGCACTGCCAGGTCAGGCAGCGCTCGCACGCGGCATTGTGTGTGCGTGTGACCAACATACAGCATGTCCCGTGAGGCCGAAAAGGTGAACAGGAACGGCAGCTGTGAGTTCGTACGTGCCGCTGTAGCTGTGCACGCGGGCATCACAAACGTGTCTCTCTGCACGAAAACTTTTATGTGGAGGTTACAGGCGGAGAGGCGGGAAAGGGCGCAGACATCGGGAAGGACGGATAGCCGTCGCAATGTCTATACCGAACTTCTGCCCTAACTACAGCGCACCACTGCAGCCAAGACCAAACACTGACAGCGCACACACGAAGAGAAGGAGCCCTGCGCCAAAAGACCACAGAACACGAAGGCGGAAGGACGAAATCAAAGGGGAAGCGGAGACGAACGCCAGTACAAGAGAAACAGGCCAAAAGGAGCCGAGGAGTATAGGTTGCCAGACACCCCCCTTCCCTAGCAAAAGCTGGAAACCCGGACCTAACCCCCTCCCGAAACCCAAATGTATGCCTCCCCTCCCGGCAGGCCGCTTTGGAGGGCCGCCCGTGCACCTCAGTTAACCTGCGGCTGGAGCGGAGGTGCGCACCATGTGGGAGCTGCGGGGTATGATTTTCAGCCCAGCAGTCCGGCCTTGGTCTAGATGTGCTGTGCAAACCCGTGTATGCGCTCCCCCGCCTCCTGGTACGGCGTGCGCCCCCTCCGCTCCCTGCTTCAGCGTCACGCGTTGGAACCCGTTTTCCACCTTGGCTACCGGGCCTCACGCATTGTGCTGCATCTAGACTCACGGGGCGTTGGCATGATATCGGCGCACATGGATTACGGTCGGCGACTGTGAGGTGTCGCCATCATAGCGACGGCATGGCGTCCTAGCTCTCCAGTTGGCCACGAGACAGCCAGTCACAAAGTCGTTCGCCTCACGGCGCCGGTCATGAGGACGGAAGTGGAGACCGCCCCTCGGCGGGGCACGAAAACGCCTCGGTGCGACACACGTCACGAGCGTCACTATGCGGAGAGCACATGCGGCTCATGATCCGCGCGTAGATCCGGGACAACCCTGTCAGACATGCACACAAGTGTCCATCACATCGCCCTCCCTGGCTAGGCATATTGCAGCCTCCAAGGCATGTCCTCAAACGTGTCCTGCTTAACCCAACACTACGGTACGCAGTTATGTATCAAGGTCACGACCGCCCGTTCTTTCAGGGCCCGTAGGGGGAAACACGCTCACACGCTAAGCAACACGGTGTATGTACATTAGTCACGAGTGGTGGACGGGATATTCGGGAGGCATGCGGAGCCGCACAGCTCAGTAGTGAAAGGGCGAGCGCAACCCGTTGACATACTCCCGTCAAAGGAGGCGCTATCAATGAACAACAATTGACGCGAGGCAACATCTGTGCCTATCTAAACAGTACTCCTCACGGGGTCTTGTCCCGGAGTTGCTCGGCCCAGAAGGGTCTTGCGCTGCCACGCGATATGTACAAGGGCGGTCGGCCCAAGCGCCTATATACGTTCAGGGGCATCGCACCCCATCTAGGCGACCCTTCCGCCTACTGTGCCTAGAGACAGAGCCTCTGGATCCTTGACCCACGGCATCCAATCGGTTAGCCGGATGAACCTATGTACCGGAAGCCCCCAATTTCGTCGGCAAGACGCCAAGGCGGAGGACCCCGAAAGGAAGGAATAAAGAGAAGGGGGTACCAACGCCAGCGGCGCACACGTCGCGCTGCACTTATTCGGCGCGGCAACATATAAGCTAAGCAACTGCTGCCCACCAGCAGCTCGAGTCACCCATGGTGCAACACGCCCTCTCCTGCGAACGCGTGTCCCTGCCAAAGCCTAGCCGACGCTGGCTGCTCTCGTAGCCGGAGGTGAAGGTGGACATCCAAAGGACTCAGCACGCGGGGCACCCAGGCAACCTGCCACAAACCCTAAGCTCCGAGCCCAGTCAGTCAGTCCGAGTCCGTGAGCTGCCACGACATGCCCTGCAAGGCCTGCGATACACGTCCTGCCTACCCCCACCCGGAGGTCCGAACAACACCGCCTTCCCTTCCCCTGCTCGTAGCCTGGTTCGCAGAACCGCATATCCTTTATTCTTCTGCCGTATGCAAAACTGTGCCCCCATCAACCAAAACATCTCTGCAACATCTCTGCAATCGATCACGGCATCGTCATTAACCCATCGCCCAAGGGCCACGCAGGCTGCTCATTGCTCTGGCAACAGCTTGGCAGCCTGGCGGCGTGCGAGCGAGCCCTGCGGCGCGAAGGAGCCGGCCCAGGCGTTGTTCTTCATCTGCGCCAGCAGGGCCTTCCGCCGCATCTCCCGCTGCAGCGTGATGACGTCCACGGGGCCGATCTTTTCGTCGCCGAAGGTGGGGCCCCGCGCGGCGCGGCGCATGGCGTACTTGCGGCGCTCCTGCGGATGAAGCGCATGGGGCGGCAGGCTTATTGCAGCAACGTTCGACACGCGTCATCGCCCTCGTCCCTCCAGGTAGGCCCGGGAAGAGCACGGCGCTTCATACTTGTCCCGCATTGCATAACCCGTACAACCGCGGTGGCCTGCAAAGTTCCGATCCCGCACACACGGCACCCGTCCTCCCGCGTGCACGCCTCCTCTGCATCCGACAGCCGCTGCAACTGAAACCCCAGCTCCCTCGTGAGGTATCGCCCACCTCTTCAGTTGCATTGGCAGGCAGATCCTCGTCCCACTCGCCGCCCTCGCCCTCGTCCTCCTCGACCAGCTCCTCCTCCTCCAGGTCCACATCGCGTGCCATGGACCGACCGCGGAACTGCGCAAACTTGAACTGGCGAGCCGTCGCGGCGCGCTTGCCTGCGCTCCCACGCCCGTCCTCAGCGCCGTCGTCGCCCTGCGCCGCGGCGCCGCCGGCCTCGGGATCATCCGGGTCGGCGCCGTCGCCGACTCCGCCAGAGCCGGGCCGCTGGAAGCCGCGCATGTTGGGCGGCGGCGCGCCACGCTTGAACCCACCAGACGGGTCGGCCATCGGCGACGGCGGGGCGACGCGCGTGTCGAAGTCATCACCGCCGGCGCCACCGTCAGGGCGACGGAATTGTCTCGCGGTGCGGCCGCCGCCAGCGCCAGTGCCCGCCAGCTTGGCTGCCGCCGCTGCCGCTGCGTCGTCGTCGTCATCGTCTTCGTCGCCTCCGGCGCCGCCGTCGGGTCGGCTAAAGCGCACGCCGCGGGGACCGCGGGCGGCGCCGGTGCCAGCGGCGGCAGCAGTGGGTGTCGCCATGGGCGACTCGGGGTCGAAGTCACCGTGCATGCCATCGGCGGGGCGGTTGAAGCGCACGGTGCGGTTGCCCGAGGCAGCGGCGCCGGCGCCGGCCGCCGTGGTGGAGGGCACGGGCGAGTCGGGGTCGAAATCGGCATCCGCGCCGCCATCCGGGCGGTTGAAGCGGACGGTCCGGTTCCCACCGGCCGCAACAGCGGTGCCCGCGGTAGTGACCGATGGCATGGGGGACTCGGGGTCAAAATCGCCGTCCGCTCCGACAGTGGGGCGCTTGAACCGGACGGTCCGGTTACCTGAGGCCGCAAGGCCCGCGCCGGCGCCGCCGGCCGGCCCCATTGGCGAGTACATGTCCTCGTCTCCACCCGCAATGCCCTCCGGGCGAGAGAAGCGGACCGTGCGGTGGCCAGCCCCAGCGGCGCCCGCACCTCCAACCGCTCCTGTGCCGGCGGCGTCCGCAGTGCTGTCGCCAGAAGCGCCGTCAGCGCCGCTACTGGGGCGGTTACAGCGCAACGTACACGGCGCCGCGCCAGCGGCCCCTGCCCCGGCCGCCGTAGTCGCCGCGGCGTCCAGCTCCTCGCCGCTGCCCCCCAGGCCGCCGCTGCCAGGGCGCTGCAGGCGCGCTATGCAGCCACCGCCGTTGGCACCCTCCGGCGACGAGTCCGGGGTTGCCTCGGCGTCCGTGTCCACAAAGCCCGCCACGTCCCGGGGGCTGGTGTATGCCGCGTTGGGGCGCAGCACCACGCCTGTGCCGTCGCCGCTGCGGCTGCCGCGGCTGTCCCTGTCTCCGCCGTGCCCGCTGCCGCCGTTGCCCGAAGCAGGCCGCCAGATAGTGCCGCTAGTGTCAACAAGGCCGCCATCGGCGCCCGGCGATGCGGCGCCACCAGTAGCGGCGACCAGGCCCGATGAGGCCTTGCCGGGGGCGCCATTCGCAGAGGCGCTGAAGGCGCCGCCAGAGGCACCCGACCCGGACTGGTTCTCGCGGGAGCCTCGGCGGACAACGGCTGCCCCCGAGGCGCCGGCAGCAGCTGCAGCCGCCGCAGCGGCGGCGCCGCCGCCGCCAGCACCACCCGGCAACCCTGCCTCACCGTCCAACTCCTCTACAATCGGCAGGACAGGCCCTTCGC
Source organism: Gonium pectorale (assembly GCA_001584585.1). Classification (NCBI taxonomy): domain Eukaryota; kingdom Viridiplantae; phylum Chlorophyta; class Chlorophyceae; order Chlamydomonadales; family Volvocaceae; genus Gonium; species Gonium pectorale. The sequence continues at coordinate 2,046,211 of LSYV01000007.1, read as the reverse complement.
GGGGCGACAAGGAAGAGCCGCTGCCAGTGCGCGGCGCGAAGGCGCGCCCACCGGTGGGATCTCCAGGCGCGCGCGGCGCCGCCACAGCCCAGGCACCCACGGCGGCGCCTCCCGCGACGGCTCCAGCTGCTGTCCCTGCGGCGGCGGCGGCGACTGCAGCAGCGTCTGATCCAGCGTTCGCACCGGGTCCCGCCGCCGCAGCCCCGAGCAGGTCGCCTGTAGAGCCTGCCGGGATGACTGCTGTCTTGGGGCCACCAAACATCCCACCAAAGAGTCGAGAAAAGAGCCCCGGCGGCTTGGCGGGGGCAGCCTCAGCGGCAGCCGCGCCCGCCGCAACAGCCCCACCGGCGGCAGCCGCAGCGGCAACGCCGGTGGCGGCCGCCGTGTCTGCGCCGGCCGCGGCGGCATTGCCTCCCGACAGCCATCCGTTGCTGCCGGCGTTTGAAGCCCGGCTCGGGCCTGAGGGGGACACCGCCCCGCCCGCGCCCGCGCCCGAAGCGCCTGCGGCCACAGAACCGGCGATCGAGCCCAGCATCTGCGCACCTTCGGCGCCCTTGGCATCCTGAACGGGCGGGACAGAGCCAGTTGCGGTGTGTCCGTTAGCGCCTGCCAAGTGCGTGTGCATGTGCGTGGGAGCAGAGAGGGCGGGGGCCTACAGCTACGTATATACAAGGGGCACAGCGCAGCACCTGGATATGGCAGGGGCCTACAGCTACGTATATGGCAGGGGCCTACAGCTACATATATACAAGGGGCACAGCGCAGCACCTGGAAGCCGCATGGCCAGCGGAGCGCCACCGGAGCGTGACGGGCACAGCCCCACAAGGCCTTCGCCACACCAAGATGCGGCACACCAGTTGTCGTGCGGAGTCTCAGGACGGGCGTGGTGACAGGAGTGGTGCAGTCACGTCCGCCAAGCACTGTACGGACAAGCTCGTCGGGATTCCCCCCGCACGCACCGGCAGTGTGGTCGGCGACGACAGCCCGCCCGGCGGCTGGGCGGCCACGGGGCTCCGTACGAACAGGCCGTTGTTGCTGGTGCGGCTGGTGTGACCGGCAGTGGAGGGGCGGCTGCTGTGCCCCGCAGGCGGGCGACCAGTCAGGAGCTCCTGTGGGTGATGTACACGTCAGCACCGCCTCGTGGATGATGACGGGAGAGAGCTCAGCTCAGGGGGGGGGGTGGAGCAGAGAACCCGCCGCGCACCGCCGCCGCAGGTCCTGACCTGCCCCTCCCACCCTGCCTCCCAGTAGTGCCTCGCTTTTCCGCTCCCGCCCTCCGCCCCGTGATTCCCTGAACCCAACGCGACTGCCAGCCCACGCACCTCGTCCAGCAGCGTACGCGAATCCTCCTCGAGCAGCTGCGCCGACAGCTCCCGAGCCACCGCCCGGTCTAGCGTGGCGGTGCGCATGACACCGGGAAGGAAAGACGCTCCGGCCGCGCCGGCGGCCCCGGCGGCCGCCGCCGACGCCGCGGCCTCGGAGGCCATGCCAGCCAAGCGTGCGCTTCCCGGGCTTGACAGTCGCGGCGGCTCTGGCACGGCGGCGTCCGCAGCGCCCGACTTGCGGGCCAGGACGGGGAGCAGGGGCTTCGCGAACGGGTCCGCGGCGCCGGCTGCTGCACCGGCAATGGCCCCCGCCGCTGCTGCGCCAGAAATCGATGGGTCCGAGCCCGAGGGCCCCGCGTGCGGCAGCGACGGCAGCACGCCCCAGCGGTGTTGCGGCTGCTGCAGCGCAGCCAGGCCGGGTGCGACCCCGGCAGTCGCCAGACCGGCGGCTCCAGCAGCATCACCCACGCCCTGGCCTGCGCCCGCTGCGGCGCCGCCATCAGGGGTGCTGGAGACCGCGACGGGAGGAATCGGCTTCGGGGCAAGGCCGTGCGCAGCGAGGGTGGGGTCCAGCTCCGGCAGCTTAGCTACTGAAGAGCGGAGGGGGGGCAGGTGGGGCCGGCCGTCACCGGCGGCTGCGGCGGCCACGGCCCCAGCGCCAGCGCCACCGGCGGCGGCGGCACCGGCCGCAATCAGGATCGAGGCTCCGTCGGTCGAACTTGCGCCGGCGATGCCAGCAGCGCCACCGGCTCCAAAGCCCTCAGTCGCGCCGCTACCGGCTTCGGCAGCGGGGATATTCGTACCGCCCGGGGTGGCGGTGCCGCGAAGTGCCGCGCCCTTGCCCGTAACGCCCGGTTCCGAGGGAGAGCCCATCTTGGATCCCGGCTCGGCAGCGGACTTGAACAGGGCGCCTGCGCCAGCTGCCGCGCCGACGCCGGAAGCCGCCAGCAGCGTGGCTTCCATGCCAAGGGCACCGCCACCCGCGCCTGCGGCCGCACCCAACGGAGCCGCAGCGAGGCCTCCAGGCGCGCCGGCAGCGCCTGCCAGTCCCAGTCCTGCAGCGCCAGCGCCCGCTCCTCCGGGGCCAGCGCCGGCGCCGCCGGCACCCTCGCCGGCTGCAGCGGTGGCCACGGATCCGGCACCAGCTGGCTGGCTAGGGGTCTGCCCGCCAGCGGGGTCACCCCCGGGCGGAGAGTTGGCCGGCTCCGCGACAGCCGCTTCGGCCATGATGTCGGCCATGCCCGGCTCGGCGTTGGCCGAGGCCTTAAATGCGCCCTGCGACACATGGCCATGCGCTCCATGAATGCTGCGACCCGCGTCCCCAACCATCGGCATCACCCGCACTAGAACTGCCTAGCGTGCTACCCTGAAGAAGAATCACATGCGGTAAGAAGGGGACGCATCAACTTGCAGGACTGCAGACACCGCTGCCACCCTGGGGCTCTACGCATCACACTGCCGCCGCTGCTAATGCTGTCACTGACCCCGATCACGCACCTTCTTGGCCCAGAACATATACGCAGCCACAGCCACAGCCGCCGCAACCAGCGCACCAACGATCGCCCCCACAATGGCGGCAATGGGTACTCCCGAAGATCCGGGATCTTCGGTGGTGGCGACGGCCGCGGGAGTCACCTGCGCGAGCGCTGCCGTGACCTCCGGGTCTGTTACCGCCGTCACGGGGACCCGCTCGCAGCCCGCCAGGGAGGCGCCCGCCGACGGCATGGACGCCAGCACCGAAGCGCTGAGGTCCTCACAGGATGCCGCGGGAGCCCCCGAGTACACCCGGAGCTGCGAGGCGGCGAACAGAGCTCAGTTGGAGTTAGTTCCGGCCAGGCAGGAAGGGTAGCAGGCTACCAAAATTGAGCCACGTGGTGGCATTGAGGCCTGGCAGTTGTGTACCCGAGAGGCGCCCGCCCTCTGACATAAGCAGCCAACGTCACGGCCGTGCCCTGCCTGGGACAGCTCCCTTCTCACCGCAGCGCCTACGGCAGCCCAGGTACCAGCCATGAGGCCGAGGGGGCAGACGCCAAGCTGTCCGCTGTGAGAGCAAAGTGGGGGGCAAAGGGGCGACAGCACCATGAGCCACATGTCACGCGGTCGCTGGGTCGCAACACAAAAGCCTTCAGGGATGCCTAAGCCCAGGCATGGCACTGTTAGCTGGAATCATGGTAGACACTTGCGTGGCACTCTCAGCCCTCAGACGTTGCTTTCGTAACTTTCTTGGCCTTTACGGTATGCAGGCAGCAGGTCCGGGCGCAGGTGACAGGTACCTGTTCAGAGTGACATACACCGTCTCCTTGAAAGTGTCAACCGGCGTTGAGGGATCCAACTGAAAGCATTGCGTCGGGGTGCAGGGGGGACACGCTTCAGTCGCTCGCTTTCGGGAAGAAACAAAAGGCGCTAGCAGCTAAGTGCCCTGACGGCGCACGTCATGAACAGCAAGGGCACCGCCAACCGTAATGCGCAGCATGTGCGTTTGGGTGTCCCATGTGCAGGCGAATGTGATCGGAAGGGGAACCAGAACGGGACCAACCTTGAAAGTGATGTCCGACTTCACCCTAGGGAAGCAGTCCTGCGGGGGCAAAACGCACACGTGCGGCGTGCTTGGCTGAGGGACACCGGCCAGCCGTTTGAGTGCAATGGCCGGGACGGCACAACCATGGCTGGACGATACGCGCCGGTTAAGGCGGCGAGAAGTCACTCAGTACCAATTGGTTGGTCTGACAGTTGTGGGCGCTGAAGCAGGCGAGAAAATCATCGTGTTCGGGTGAACAGACATATGTCCCATCCTGCGGCTTATCCGTAGCTCATCCGTTCCTACAGGCCTATGCGCAAGGCGACTTACCTCTTCCTGTAAGAGGCCGCGCCTGTACTGCCGACGCGTCGTGCTACTGCTGGGTACAACCGAGCACGTCACAGAGACATTCTTGGAGGGCAGGTTCACCGACTCGGCCACCGCGTTTGTCAGGGCGCCCACCACGAAGACGTCGCAGCTAGCGAACGGCGAGGCCCCGTGGAACTTGGCGGTCTAGGCGGATCAGAGTAGGGGACGAGGGGTTGTATGATCTAGGAAATGAATTGGACCAATGGGACTGGAAGTGTAGGACACCCGCACGGCAAGACTGCAGATGATTTGGAACCGTTAGGTCAGGTACAGTATAGTACTGCAGGCTGGTCTCTGCCATGGCGCATCAGCTTCCATAATGGCAAGACACTGGATTTAGAAGAGCGCGTAAAATTAATGAAACGCATCCGACTCACTGCGGTCAGGAAGTTGTAATCCGGTTTTACCACCGCGCCGGCGACGTCCGGAAGAGTTGTGTTGGGCGTCACGGGCTGCATAAGGAGAACAGTTGACTCCAAAACTGTGCTTGGGATGTTGGTAACATTTCCGGGACGTGGAGGTGGTGGTGATGCTGAGGGCCTAGGAGGCGGTGAAGACAAGGCCCCTACCCCTAAAGGCGGAGGAGGTAAGACTGATAGCGGTGAGGACGAGGCGACAGAGCCCGATGGCGGTGGGGACGAGGCGACAGAGCCCGATGGCGGTGGGGACGAGGCGACAGAGCCCGATGGCGGTGGGGACGAGGCGACAGAGCCCGATGGCGGTGGGGACGAGGTGTCAGAGCCCGATGGCGGTGGGGACGAGGCGACAGAGCCCGATGGCGGTGGAGACGACACGACAGAGCTCGATGGCGGTGGGGACGAGGCGACAGAGCCCGATGGCGGCGGGGACGAGGCGACAGAGCCCGATGGCGGCGGGGACGAGGCGACAGAGCCCGATGGCGGCGGGGACGAGGCGACAGAGCCCGATGGCGGTGGGGACGAGGCGACAGAGCCCGATGGCGGTGGGGAC